>VDFB02000003.1:663947932-664317303 GCA_007258455.2 Sequoia sempervirens | reverse complement strand
TCTTACTCCACCTTTGAGAAGGTCCACAAAACAACAAAATCTAGTTGATAGGTATATCCCACCTAATTCTCATTGTAAAATTTCTTTTATATGTACTAATGATGAACCTAGATCTTTTAGGGAGGCTCTCTCTTCAGAAGAATGTGAGTCTTGGATGCAGGCCATGCATGATGAGATGATGTCTTTGAAAATTTGTGACACCTGGGATCTTGTTAATTTTCCCAAAGGAAGAAAGGCCATTGGTTGTAAGTGGATATATAAAAAGAAGTTTGGTGCAGACAGAAAGTTGGAACGGTACAAGGCCAGATTAGTGGCCAAGGGCTACTCCCAGAGAGAGGGAGTTGATTTTGGTGAAATATTCTCTCTTGTTGCTAAGTTAACCTCTATTAGATTCATTTTATCCATTGCTGCTGCTTATGATTTAGAAATAGAAGAAATGGATGTTAAAACTGCTTTCTTGCATGGGGATCTAGAGGAAGAAATTTATATGCAACAGCCTGACGGTTTTGTTGTGAAAGGAAAAGAACACTTGGTTTGCAGGTTAAATAGGTCTCTATATGGTTTGAAACAGTCACCTAGGATGTGGTACCAGAAGTTTGATGCATTTGCATTAAATATGGGTTTTGTTAGAAGTGATGAGGATCACCGTGTTTACTTTAAAGTTATTGATGATCAGATACTGATTATTGTCTTATATGTGGATGATATGTTGTTCATTGGTAACAATAAGCCAATGATTAGGGAACTTAAAACTCAGCTTTCTGGCACATTTGATATGAAAGATTTAGGGGCTACTAAATATATTCTTGGGATGGAAATCACTAGGGATCGGATTCACATAAAGCTTTGGTTAAGTCAGAGCAAGTATGTTAACACTATTTTGCAAAGGTTTAATATGCAGGACTGTAAACCAGTAAATATTCCATTTCCTATTGGTACTAAGTTGAGTTTAGACATGTGTCCTAAATTGGATGCTGATATTGATGAAATGTCTAAAGTTCCTTATGCTAGTGTTGTCGGTAGTTTAATGTATGCAATGGTTTGTACTAGACCAGATATAGCCCAAGCAGTGGGAGTTCTAAGCAGGTTTATGTCTAACCCCGGTAAAGAACATTGGACTTTTGTCAAAAGGGTATTCAGATATTTGCAAGGCACTTCTGATTACTGTTTGGTTTATCATGGTACTGACAATATTGATAAGTCATTGGACATACAGGGTTTTGTTGATGTAGATTGGGCAGGTGACTTGGATAGTCGAAGGTCCACTAGTGGCTATGTGTTTACTTTGTTTGGAGGAGCAGTGAGTTGGATGAGTAAAAGACAGCCTATAGCTACTTTGTACCCTTTGAAGCAAGTATATGGCTGCTACACATGCCTCTAAGGAGGCATTTTGGTTACAGAGACTTGGTAATGGTATTGGTTTTGATTGCAGGATAGTGAGGATCAGATGTGATAGTCAGAGTGCCATATGTTTGGCTAAAAATCCTATGTATCATGCTTGTACTAAGCATGTTGATGTTCAGTATCACTTTGTGCAAGAAATGGTTGAGAATGGACAAGTCTTGATTGAAAAAGTTGACACTTTGGATAATGTTGCAGATTCTCTTACGAAGCCAGTCACCATGGAAAATTTCTCTTGGTGCAGAAAGGCCATGGGCCTTGATCACTGTACTTAATTCTATGTAATTGTATCTCTATGGGTGTAATTTACAATGTATGATGTCAAGTGGGAGAATGTTAGGATTTAGGTGTCATCAACCTTGTAAATCCTTTATTTTATTATTCTCCTAAAGTTTTTTGTACATTTACCCATAAGAGGTGAAACTATTTGACCAACAGTGGTGAAAGAGACTATGTAAATGCAGTGTTACCGTTACCGTTTATCCTTATGGAAAAGGACAAATTAGCTAGGCGTCCCACCTTGGAATCTTCTAAAATAAGGTTGTGGGTCAAAATAGGGTGTTGTAAGAGCATCTATGACATGCATGCAAGTTGTCATAAGATGCTATGATAGTATGACAGATTCCCTATGACAGAATATGCTATTTTTAGACCCCAGGCGCCCATGCATAAAAGATGCCTTATGACAGCTGTAAGAGCATCTGTAAGAGGCTATTTTTGGTATTTTTGACCATTTCAAGGAGGGAGGCGTGGGTTTTTCTAGGTGGTATTGCTGCCTATTGTTTGGTGAAACCATGGTGGTTTTCATCCTCACAAATCTCTATAAATTGGGGCCTTGAGCTAGTGTTATTAAGAATTCAGTTTTGCAGGGGTAACAGGGTGCTGCTGGATTTATAGGGAATGATAAGAGAAGTCTATTGCTGCATGTAATATTGAAGATTATCAGTAATATACTTGCCTCTCTTTCGGTGGTGGAGTTTTTTCCCTTCGGGGTTTCTCCACGTAAATCTGTTGTTGCATGTGTTATATTGTTCTATCTCTCTCTCTCATTCTTTCTTCACACTAAGGCTAAGGTTAATCTTCATATTTCATATTTGCATTCACACATTTAAGTTCATATTGCAAGCTTTCTTCACCTTTTTTTTCAACAATAGTAGTGGGGGTGGAGTGGTGGTCCAAAAAATGCAGGGACCACCCCAAATTATCATGTATGGTGTCGGAATCACATGCCACTTCCATTGACAGACCTAGATCATCTAGCACAGGTAGATCTGTGAGTAGTATTACCATGGGTGCATCAAGGAGGTCGAGGAGGCAGGGATGGCGGCAGAGGGAGAGGGAGAGATGGAGGAAGAGGCGATGATAGGGGGAGAGGGAGGGATGGAGGCATAGGAGATGGTGATGGTGATGGAGGTAGAGATGACGGTGATGGAGGAGATGGGGGAGATGGAGGGGGTGGTGGGAGAGGTCAGAGATAGGGGAAGAGAGTGCGAAAATCGGTCAGATGAGGACCGCTATCACCTATCTATGAGGTAGGTGAGGGAGAGGAGGAGGAGAGAGAGGTCAGGGTAAAGATACCTCATCTGAAGGGAGAGAAACCAGAGAGACCTTGTCTAGAGGTAGAGAAATCAAAGGGACCTCATTCGAAGGTAAAGAAACTAGAGGGACCTCACCCAGAGGTAGAAGCGAAGGTGGCCAGGGAGGAGAATGTGGGGAGAGATGAGGAGATGTTGGATTTCGGTGGGGAGGAGGAGCTGGATGTTGGAAGAGAGGAGGATATAGGAGGAGAGGATGAGATTGATGATGTGAAGAGGCAGATGAGAGAGAATATGGTGGAGGGTGAGGAGATTCTAGTTGGGAGACTACCATTTCCTTGGGATGCAACAATCAACTAGCGACTGACCAATATGCAAAGCAGGTTAGATGAGGCCCTCACCTAGATCAGGGCATTGGAGTCAGAGCTAGAGGTCACCAAGGTGGAGAGAGATCAGGCAGTAGTGAGCTAGTAGGAAGTGTAATGATGGTGCTCAGAGTTTGCAAAGTTGTGTGTCAGGCTAGTGGGAGAGCTGGTGAGAGAGCTGGTGAGGGTGAGGACTAGCTGAGTGCAGTACATGATGCTATATGAGAGGGACGTGCCAGAAAATCAGCAAGATCTGAGTTTGACTCAGTCTCGAAGTAGGACTGGTAGTGGCATAAGGAGCAGTAGCAGGAGCCACAACAACATGAGTCAGAGTAGTGTGAGCCCATCCACCTCATCTAGATAGTCATCGGGGCACAGGTCACACCACAGTCACAAACACTCATCGGGGCATAGGTCCATCCATAGTCATGCATCATCATTGTCAGGGCACCGATCTGATCACAGCCGACCATCCACTACAATACCAGAGTCATCATAGAGGTTGCCTACCATGTCTGAGTAGAGATCATTAGCTCCCAAGAGAGAGCATCAGTCACCCCGTTCCTCACCCTAAGGGGATGAGGAGAGTACCATTTAGGGAATATGATATTTTTATTATATTGAGACATTTTATATATTGACCAACGAGCCTGTGAGCTCTATTTTTGGGATTCCTCGAGACTCTATCTTGTGACATGATTTTGAGATTATTATATATATGATGTATTTTTGGTGTGGACTCTAGGCTATGTGTTATGTTATGATGCATTATGATTTTATTATGTTGATGTGATGTATGTATTTATGATGGTCATTTATGATGAGATTGTTTATGATGGTTACTTTATGATGATGATGGTGATGATAATTTTCTATATATGCATAATGTTTTTTTTTACACTAATGGATGCCATGCTTAAGAAAAAATGCATTGATGGATGAGTGTGTATGTATGGATTATGCGATATATGATGGTTTATGTTATGATCCTAACTTTGTATGTATTAATGATATGGATGATGCATGATAATTTTTAATACACTTATATGTTATGTTAATGCAAATGAATCAATGCAAAGGATGTATTTATGCTAAAGATGTAAATGCAAATATTTGAATGGATGTATGTAAATGTGTAATGTACTAATGCAATTTATATATATGAGCATGTATGCAATTATATTCTTGTATGTTATAGGATATCATTAGGAGATGGAAGAAGAGAGAGTGTCAGACAGAAGGAGATGGATGTTAGTGCGGAGAAAGAATCCTTCAATATTTTTCATAAGTACAAATAGGGGTTGCTCTAATCATCATTGGGTAGATTATTTTAATGGACAACAAACACCATTATATGAAATAAATCAATGGTGTGCAAGGTTGCACCATCACGTAGAACAAACAGTCATAGACAAGGATGATTATGACTCATATGAGGAACTTAATTACCCTAGTCTTTTTGTCACAACCAACCACAAACAAGAAAGAAAAGCCATGAAACACCTAAATCTTGATGTCAGGACATCCTCAAGGAACTAATAGCATGACAGTCTGAAAAGATAAGAAAAGCATCATGATATGTCATTGCTCCTCTAAATCCGATGTCAGGACATCCTCGAGGAACTAGTAGCATGATGAAAAATAAAATGATGAGTGTGACAAGATTACAGATAGTGCTTTCAAAGTGTTTTCCAAAGTGTTCAAATGTCATGTGTATCAATGTCAAGATGCCAAGTTTGAAAAAGTCTAAGTTCATGTTAAATAGGCTAATGTGTGATAGATGTCATGTAATGCCAAATTCAGGAAAGACACATCCTGAATAATGTTGATGTCGAGAGGATTGATCCTCAAATGTCAAGAGAATCCCTCAAAATTCCAGATGACAATGTCGATGCTCAAGAAATACATATCCTAAAGCCTAAATAAATGACATGGGTTGATCTTCAGAAAGACGTATCTGAAGAATAACCAAGAGTTGATAGGTTGACTTGTTATGATAGTTTCATGAAAGTTGACTAGATGACTGAATTGACCGCATGCCAGTGTTGACATGCCAATTTAGTTGAAATGTTGACTGAATAATTGTCAAAGTTTGTTTAAGAGTTTTCTGTTTTAGGACATTCACAAGAAAAGGACAATTGACTCAATAGACCCTAAGGGATTGAACCTAGGGGGCCTCGGGGGCTCATCAATGATGGTCTTTCCTACGTCATACACTCAGAGACCACGTAGTTCGACCAAACTGTCTGAAAAAGATTTGATTTATTTTGAAGATATCTGATGTGTGTGATAGTGAATGCAATGAACCCTAAAGGATTGACCTAGTTCAGCCTCAGGGGCTCATCGACTGATGCCCTTGCCTACATAGCAATGCACAGAGACCTTCTAGATTGACACGACTTGACTTTGCCTTATTTGACAAAAGACGGAGTCATGATTTTATTTGGACAACCTAAAAGGACTAACCTAATGCCTTGGGGGTGCATCGACAGATGGCCTTTCCCACATCTAGTCATAGAGGCAATGTAGTTTGACAATGACAAAGATTGACACAACTGACATGATGGACTATGACTCTATTTTTGGGATTTTTGAGTGCTATTTGGATGTTTTTACATTTTGCCATGTGATTTTTTTTTTTGGATTTTGAAGTTTTTTTTTTTTGTTGGGAGTTTTTTAGGACATTTTATTATTTTTTATGGATTTTTTCAAGACATTTTCTGATTTTTATGGATTTTTTAGGGCATTTTTTATTTTTATGAATTTTTTTAGGACATTTTCTGATTTTTATGGATTTTTTAAGGACATTTTCTGATTTTTATGGATTTTTTTAGGACATTTTCTAATTTTTATGGATTTTTTTAGGACATTTTACAGTTGTTAGGACCGTTAGGTGATAAGGGTGTTGCCCCCAGTCAGGTCTAGGACTAGCCAAGTTGAGTGGGATGGAAAAGGATGTGCTCGAGATGAAAGGTGGAGGATATGCAAGACATGATGTCAACCATTGTTAGCCATAGAAAGAAATAGGAGTTTATGATGAGTGTCATGAGGGTGTCAAAAAATTGGGCATTTATTATGGACAAAGGTAGATAGAGTGATAGTAGATGGCAAAGCAAAGACTAACTACACATGGCACCTGTTTGCTAGGTTTTCACCATGGTACTTATCCAAAGCACCACCGAATTGGTTTTCACTATTGGACAGATTATTTATCTTTACTATTTTTGATATTTTCTGATTTTTTTGGTGCCACCAAGATGCCTGTTTGCCAGGTTTTCATTAGGGTGACGATTTTTTGTATTTTTCCCTTTATATATATATATATTTGTGTTTCAAAGCCAAGCTCTCTAATGCTATGTGTAGAACTTGCATAGATGCAAACTATTGATAGGTTCAGTTAAATTTTCCCCATCTAGAGTAGCTAACTAGTAAGCGTCAGAACCAAATGTGATAGTGATGATGTAAGGACCTAGCCAATTAGGCTTGAACTTTCTAGGCTTCTCAAAGTCAGTTTGATTCTTTGGATTTTGCATTAAGACCAAGTCACCAATGTCAAAATTTTGGACCATAACTCTTTTTTTGTAACTTAGGAAAAAGTGATTTTGATATGCATGTAAGTGATTCAAGTAATTTTGTGTATGTTCTTCTAACAATTCAGTTCATGCAATCTAGACTGTCAGTATTTTTCATCATCAATCAATCCCTTCATGGAGACCCTTAAAGAGGGGATTTCAACCTCAATGGGAAGGATAGATTCAAATCCAAAGACCAAGGTGAAGGGGGTGGATCCAATAGGCGCGTGGATGTTGGTATAGTAAGCCCATAGGGCAGGATTAAGTTGGAGATGTTGGTCATGGCCAGCGCAATTGATAGTATTCTTAAGAATCTTGATGATTGTCTTGTTAGATTCCTTAGCTTGACTGTTACCTTGTGGGTAATAGGGCTTGGAGAAATGATGTTGGATATGGAAGCATTCACAAAGCTCACGAACATCTTGATTTTTGAAAGGATTACCATTTTTTGTGATGATGGATTGGGGAACACCATACTAGCAGATGATGTAATTAAGGATGAATTTAGAAATTTGCTTACCAGTTATGTAGGTGAGGGGAATGGCTTCTATCCATTTGGTGAAATACTTAGTGGAAGTTCTAATGAACTTGTGGCCATTGGATTAAGTTGGATGGATTTTACCCACAAGGTTGAGTCCCCATTATGGGAAGGGCCAAGGAGAAGTGATTGGTCAAAGTTCTTGCACGGGTGCATGAATGAGATCACTGTGTATCTGACATTGATGATATCTTCTCACAAACTGAAGGGCATATTTTTCCATAGTTGGCCAGTAATACCCAAGTCTCATAACTTTCTTGGCTAAGGTTGGACCACTCGAATGAGATCCGCATATACTCTCATGCACCTCATGTAAGGTTTTTTGTGCTTCATTTGTTTCCAAACATCGAAGAAGGGTATTGTCAAAGCTACGTCTGAATAGGGTGTCACTGATGATGGTATAACATATAATTTTTTGAATAAAGTACTTGCATTGGTTATTGGAAAGGTTTGGCAAGAGAGTCTGGGAATTGAGGTAATCATATATGTCTTGGTACCAAGGGGAATTAAGACCAACAAGCTCACAGACCATTTCAGACTTAGGAATATCATAAGTGAGAACCAACAGCTATTCCACTAAGAACTCAAATTGCGACACATTACTAGGAATATCTAAGAGAGATCCAATTGTGGCCTTAGAGTATGTTGCTTTTTTTTGTTCTCTAGGAACTTGCTCAAAAGCGATCATATGGAAATATGAAAGGAAACTATCCACCATGTGCTTACAAGCCATCAACTTCTCATCCTTGGTGTCGTACTCTTCATTGACTTGGTTGATAACTGAGAATCTCCAAAAACTAGGAGTTCTTTGATTTTCCACTTGATGGCCATTTGAAGTCTTGTTACGAGTGCTTCATATTCAACAACATTATTAGTGCATGGGAAAGCAATCCATAATGACTTAGGAATAGAATTTCCTTATGGTGTGATACATAATATACTTGCTTCTGAGCCATGACTATTATGGGACCCATCAAAGTAAAGTTTCCAAGGAAATTGAGGGCCTACATGAAAGATGGATTCATCTGGGAAGTCATCTACCAAAGGGTGATCACCTTGTATGGGTGTGTCAGAAAGCTGATTTGCTATGACCTATCCTTTTATTGCTTTGCATTCCACGTATTGTATGTCATATTCACTCAATATCATTACCCATTTTTCTAATCATCCTGTTAACACTACTCGTCTGAGGAGATACTTCAATGGATCTATCTTAGCCACTAACTTTGTTTTATGATTCAACATGTAATGTCTCAATTTCTAAGCAACAAAGACAACTATGAGGTAGACATGTTCAATGGGAGTGTAGTTGAGTTCATACCCAACCAAAGTGCAACTGATGTAATATATGGCTCTTTCTTTCTCATCATGGTCATTATGTGTGAGCAATGCCCCCAATGTGAAAGTGGTTGCAAAAATGTACAAGATCAAAGGTTTTCCATCAATGGATGGCATTAGGATTGGTGGTGTCAGGAGGTAGTCTTTTATTTTTTGAAAAGTTGCTTGACATTTGTCGGTCCACACAAAGGGGATGCCTTTGCATAGTAGATATTGGAACGGTTGACATTTTTCTGCTAACTATGCAATGAAACATTAGATGGACTATAATCTTCCCTGTAATGTTCTGAGCTCACTGATTCCTTTCAATGGAGGCATGTCCAAGATTTCTTTTACTTTAGCTAGGTCAACTTTGATGCCTTAGCAAGAAACTATGTATCCCAAGAGTTTACCCAAAGTCACACCGAAAACATACTTCTTAGGGTTGAGACATACCTTATACTCTTCCAACCTTTTAAAAAAAATTTCCAGCACTTTTAGGTGATCACGACATATTATGGATTTTCCAAGAGGTCATCAATGTAGTCTTCCATCAACATGTGCATGAGATCATGAAATATTGTTGTCATATCCTATTGATACGTAGCACCTACATTCTTCAAGCCAAAAGGCATAACATTCCAATAGTATGTACCCTAGGGACAAGTGAATGTTGTTTTGTGTTGATCTTCTAGAGCGATGCAAATATGATTGTATCCCGAGAAACCATCCATGAGGTACAACATCTCATATCCTGTTGTGAGATCTACTATGATGTCTATGTTTGGAAGTGGAAAGCCATCTTTTGGACATGCCTTGTTCAAATCTTGGAATTTCTTGCAAATACATATTTGACCATTCAACTTGGTGATAGGTACGAGGTTTGATATCCAATCGACATAATCTATAAATCTTATGAACCCCACATCTAGTAACTTTTTGAGCTCAGCTTTGACTAGCAAGGCAATCTACAGGTGCATCTTTCGTAGATTTTTTTTTACTAGTTTTGTATCTGGAAGAAAGGGAAAATGATGCAAAACTAATGCTAGATCTAATCTTGGCATATTAGCATATGACCATGTGAAGTTGATCTTTCATTTTGAGAAGAACTCTTGAAACTCAAGCTTTTCCTCTTCTGTCAATGAGGCTGCAAAGAGAATCGTTTTGGGATTTTTAGGTGTGTCTTTATTGACTTCTATAGTATCTTCAATGAGTATAGCTGATTTCTCTTGGGTAACAAGAAGAAATTCCAATCCTCTATCCTTGGGTGCCTCAAAGAGGTTTACACCCTTGGATACGTCCTATCTTTTTACTTTTGTATTGTCAGAAGGTGCCTTGAAATTTTCACCTAAAGATGTCTCTTTTCTTGTTTTATTTTTATTACTTTTGCAACTAGAGGGTTGAATAGTCTCCCTGAAGTATGCTGCAGAATCAAGATCTATAGTGAATCCAACTTTATGGTCCCCACTCAATATTCCTTCACGGAGTCCCATGAATTCTACAATAGCCTCATCATTCTCAAAAGTGTCCATGATAGGCGAGTCTTGTTGGTCCCATTCAATGAGTTGTGGGTAGATAAGGGAGATTCCATCATTAGTATTGGTGAAAAGGGGAGATGATGTTGAAAGCATGCAAACTGAGGTTGAAAGGGTAAGTACATAATTTTCCTCAAAGTCCTAGGAGGATTCCATCCAATCGCCATCTTCATTAGACTCGAGAAATTTGGACTCATGGTCAAAATAGGGGACAAATGAGTGGGAATCATGGTCAATAGTGTCAGGTAGTGGTTTAGGTTTTTCATCATCAAGAGGCCAAAATATTTTTACCCAATCTTCTCTTTTCAATGGGACTTTAGGAGGATCTTTAGAAGGTTCAATGTTAAACATTTGTTTGAATCTTTCATCGAAAAAAGGCTCACCTAGTTTTCAAAACATTTCATCAAGCTCATAATCACTTAGGGATCTTTCAGAACCATATTCCCACTCGTGGGAGTCAATCTCAGTATGGGAGTCCTTGATTGTCTTGACACTTTCAAAATCATTTACACCCTCACCCCAAAGTACATGGGTATGTGGACCGTCAATCTTGATTGGCTCAAACCCTAACCCTAGATTCTTTGGTCTTCTAGAAGGCATTATGGGTTCTCTTCTTCCAATCTTGTTTTTACCAAGGCCACTAGTTCCATCATAGCCTTTTCCATATTGTTGTACTGGTAGTGGAGGTAGGTATTCCATCTCTTTGTAAATTCAGGCTGATATATCTTCAATATCTTCTTTATTTAGCTCTCCCTAGTTGGTGAAAGTCATTCTAGGAGGAAATTTAAAGACCTATTTAGGCTCTAGTATAAAACAAGGCCTACTATAATATTTTGGAGACTTGGGTATCTTGGTGATATAATAAGCAGTGTTCAATTTGTACTCACCACAACCTTTTTCCTGGATCTTGATGTTTGGGTCAGCACTTGGGATGGTGGAAGAAGATGGTGTGGTGGAGGTCAAAGGAGTGTACATGGAGGACTTGATAAGTGTGGATGGATCGATGTATTTGGAAGAGGTGGATGTCGAAGCTTCATGATTAATAGGTACTTGGTGCTCAGAAAGGCCTCTCAAGTTGGTGCAATACATAAAGGGACTAGGATCACCAAGTATGGTAATCTCGATGCCATCGAAAGGGAACTTCAAAAATTGGTGATAGGTGGATGGTACAACTTTCAATGCATGAATCCAAGGTCTACCAAGTAGGATGTTGTAAGGTAACTCAAGATCCAGGACTTGACATGTGGTATCTATAATTACTAGCCCAACATGAATGGGGAGTGTGATAATTCCCTTTGAAGAATGTTCCTCATCATCGTATGCTTTTATGACTATGCTTTTGGTGGGGTCTACACATGCATCTCCATTGCTTCCTACACCCTGTTTGCCTCAAAAGCTTCAATGTTTATCAAAGTGTGTGCAACCATTAGTTATGGTTCCCTTCCATTTCACACCAATTCCACATACCTCCATCTTCTCACCCTTCACTCATTATCCTACATATCTCCCCCACCACCTTCCTATGGTCCATGCTTTTTGCTAAGCCTCCCCATTCATATTTTGCATAAGTCCTATATAATCCCTATCATAATCCACCATCTTCCCTACATAATCCGCATCATAATCCATTATTTTTCTCCATAATCCACATCATAATCCATCATCTACCTACTCCATCTCCCTTTCATGTCATCCCTTACCAACATCTATGTGCATAATGACATTTCACATCGTCCATACGATGACATCCATCTCTAGTGGGACTACCACCTTTCATTGGACTACTAGACACTTTAATCCCTCCTATCCATGTTCCCCTTCTCCTATTCAAAAAGTTAAAAAAAAAAGAGAAATCCTTTCGTCCAATGGTGAAAACCTGGTAAACAGGCTCCCTGGATAAGTACCATGATGAAAACCTGGCAAACAGGCATCATGTGTAGGTTGATCTTCTATGTCACTTACACTTGGGGGCACAATGTCTTATCTATCCAACCTATCATTTTCATGTCATATCATTTCCATCCTACCTACCATCTTTAGCCATCATACGTATCTATCATATTGGGTCCACTTATCCACCCTTCTCCGTTTGATCTTGATGAAGATATAGGGGAAAAGTGTTGAAACATGCTTTAGATATCTCTTGACATACCACATCCTCCCAAACAAGCCTATCATTATCTTATTGTCATAAGCTTTTTCATGAAAAATCCTAACTATTTTACCTAGAATGGGGCATGCTATTCCTATGTGACATAGTCTTTGGAGATCATATCCTTGATCTCTTATGATGCATACATCCATTCCATCCATCCATCTGTCATAAACCTTATACTCCTTATCCTATCACCCACCCTTTCATCCATCAATCCCATCTATCTCCTTGCACCTAGACTTGGTTTTCCCTTTTCATTGGTATCTAGCAGAAGACTACCCAAATTTTCATCCATTGACACCTCAAAACATTTCAAAAATCCAAAAAAAATAAAACATTTCAAAAATAAAAAAATAAAAACATTTCAAAATACCAAAAAAAAATATCCCCAAAAATACAAAAAAAAATGGGAAAAGGTCCTAGAAAAAGACAAAAAACTCAAATATCCATAAAAAAATCCAAGCAATAAAATCAAACCAAATCATTTCTTCCAATCAATTCTTCAAAACAATTCAATGCATCAATTCAACTCCTTCAAATCAATCTTCAAATTATTATCCAATCATTATAATCAAATCAAATCATTGTTTCATCAATCCAATCAATATAAATCAATCCAATCACATCAATTCTTCTATTCAATTCATCACCTCCCTTCATCCAATCAAATCATCAAATCAATCATCATATCTGTTGATGACGATTTTACTCGCAACAAACAGGGTGAATAAATTCTTCACAAATAAGACCGCAAAGAGCCTATCCTTCTTGAAAGATATGAAACAAAGACAACCTAAAGGGGAATTATGCATTAACAGGGAAAAGATTGGCTTTCGTTCAATCCCAAGTCTCTGATAACCAGGTCATGGTTGCACTAGGGTCGCTCTCGAGTACTGATGTGATATTGCTACTATTCTCAAAGGGACTATGGCTATTTCTTGAATATTTTAGGTATTGAATTCTCAATTGGAACATTAAGTTCAAGCATCATGAAACCAAAAGATTTACAATAATATTTCATGAACATCACAAATACTTTGCTATCACTTAATTAGATTTAGCATTAAGAATTCAACAATTTTATGGAAAATAAAAGATTTTCAATAAAATTTCACCCATTCATTCAAAAATTTTGGAACATTTTCAAGAATTTAAAAATCTATTCTAATATAAAGCATAAAAAATACTGAAAATTAAAAGTTTCTCCTGGTTATTCTCCATGGATTCCCCCAAAGAATCAATTAAAATAGAGCAAACCGCTTTATACTTCACCAGATTGCTTCACAACTACATATAAAATGGTGCAAGCTTTTAAAGAGAGGGGTTTCATTTTTGGACACTGAGTAGGTTTTGTATGCACCCTTAAATGGTGCAACATATAGTCTTGTTCGACCGAACAAACAAAACTAGCTACAAAAGATACTAAGATAGATAGCTATCTAATAAGATCTAATATTAATCAATGTCTACGTGCATACAAAGTTTTACGTTAGAATGGTTCAAAAAATAGGAAAAAAGAAAAAAAACTTAAAAGTTTATGCTCCTCTGACATCCACAAATTCTTCAAACTTAAAATAAAAAAGGGATCCTCTAGCCTTTTATAGAACACAAGGCTTAGATAGGATAAAACAACTACTTGAGAGGAAATCCAAGGGACCAATCTCATCAAGGCACGTGGAATGTAGTGACCAATAGGAGAACTGTAATTGAAGTCAATGGAAGTCAACTCCAATTACACGTTGAAGCTCTTCAGGTGTTGATCCTAAATCTTCACCAGGATGATACTTTGAATTAGGATAGTGTGTAGGGCCTTCCCCTATATTCATAATGAACAAGTAGAATTTTCGCCCCCACACATCACTTGGCTCCGATTCTATCACTCTCGGGAATGGGCTCTCCCGAAGATTGACATTTGTTTCCATTGCATGTGAAATATCGAGATCCCCAGCATTCTGGTGGACTCAAAGTCATCTACATTATAATCTCCCAGAGTAATCGAACCAAACTAAAAAACATTCTATCCATGATTCATGTTTTCCTAACCATCCATACCCGAACTTTGCATCACAATCGATATCTCCTACAGTCACAAATTCCACACATTAAATCCCTTTAAAAGAAATAATTTTTTTTATAACATCTCATGTAAATAAAAATATTATTCAAATGTTAATACAAAAAAATCTTGTAATTAACATGCTTTTCAAAGCATGTCACAAATCCTAACATATATACCAGATTATCGAGATCGTTAGATAAACCTAAATTTTTAGCATTTTCACATCACATTACAACCTAGTACCTAGTACCTGCTATTCAGCTTTACCCACTTACTTTCCCTGACCTCAGTTATACCGAAACTCCATTATACTGGACTCCATCATACTGGATCAGATCCTTTCATTTGAATTATCATTACCTTTAGCCTTTCATATGCTTTCGGTAACCGATATCCGGTGCCCAAAACATTTACCTTATGAAGTACTTTTATTATCAAATATTTTTATCTTCACTTTCCATGATCTTCCAATTTGTTAGCTCCTGCCATTAGAGATATTTTCACTTGGGTCCCCAATTCTTTTCAGTCTTGGGGCGTGTTGTGAGACCACACAACAACTTGAAACCAATAAAACAAATTTAAACCAAACTTGAAATTAAATCACTAGTTGTAAATTAAAACTTATACATATTTTAAAACAAAAACTTCTACCTTTACCTAGATTCTGGCATAAATAAGTAAAACTCCATCAGAAACATCCATGTGTGCTCTGATTAATTCCAGTTTTTGGAACTTAGTAAAAATAATCAGTTCATTAACATTGAACTACATAATATAGTAATCCTCCAAAGCCAACCAGGGATAGAGCCTTGCTGCTAGTCAAGCGTCCATATCCCTGACAAGGTTATCTCAGTAATTCCCCCAAACATAGCTCTACTTCTGGTCAGGCGTCTATAGCCCCGGTAGAGTTATTTGGATGGCCTAAAGAGTTGATATCTCTTCTTCTTCTTTTTTTAGATATAGCAATGATAGCTCATTTTTCACTTTTGATATTTCAATGATAGCTCTTTTATCAACTTGCAAGAAATGAAGCCCAGTATTAGGTTGGGAATTACAGTGGTAGAAAAGGTTATTTTATTATTTTTCATTCAATGCAAATCCCTTCATCAATTCACTACTTCCCAAAAACTCATTTAATAATTCTTTGTAGGTGTGTATTTCCTGCTAAATTTCACTAATTTATGCCAAATCCTAGCTAATTGTAGCTCGCTATATGTTAAAAAATATGCATAAATTAAAATTTAGCAATAGACAACTTAATCACCAAATTTAAATCTAAATTTAGAAACATCAGTTACCACCCTTCCGATTAAATTTTATGGCAACTACTAAAATTTTTGTTAGCAATTTTGACTTGACAGCCTTGCACTTCATTAATGGATTAGAAATGTCATGATTACCTTGAAGCACGATCACACTATTTTGCATTAAATTTGCATGCCTTATTCAACACGTATTATTTCTTGAACTTATTTAGGTGATGATGTGTATTTCCTTGTTGGATTTATTTTCCTTTGTATTACGCACACATAAGCACCTCCATAATTAATACAGATTTAAAAAATAAAATGAAATGACCACTATTAATTTTGAAATCTTCAACTTGCTTGATTCACAATCTTCGTACTGCTCAAATTTGAAGCAATTTTCACCAGGCATGTGCAAAGAATTAATTTGTTTTAAACTTTAAGTCTACGAATAATTATCCAACTGCCACCTCGCTTGTTGTTTCCAAAAAAGAAAACTCAAGGAAACTATGTACCACAACTTTCTTACTGCTCTCTATAAATTCTTGTGTTTCCTCTCAAATTATTCACACTTTTCTTTCTCTCTTTTTTTCTATTTTATTTTTGTAATTCTGCTCTATGTATTCTCATTTGCTTCTTAGTCATGGATACTCCAATTTGCTTAGGCTGCTCTCGTCGACAGAATTTTTTCTTGGGGAGCATCACATCAGAAAGGCTTGAAAAGGTTTTCTTCATTAGGACTTCCAATTTTACTATGCCAAATTTATGCTTAGTCCTTGGGGAAAGATATGTTGCATCCTAGCCGTTACTTTCGCTTCTACTCTAATATAGCTTCTCACTTTGTAGCATCACTTCTAGACATTAGGCTACCTGTTGAAGATGTTCACACTACTGCCAACTTGATAGTGAAACCTAAATTCCTGGAGAATCTAGATACCATTTTAGTTGTTGCACATCCGACCATCAGGATTTCCTTCATGGATGATATTCCTCAGTTCTTGGAACACGGGGAAGTGGTTCCACTTCGGCCCTTTCTTATTGATCTCCATATCCAAGACTTTGAAGTTCACCAGGAACTCGCCTATATAGGGTATTTAGCCCTGATGGAAGAGGAGTCCCACATCGACTGAATGGCTACTATCGTCTACAACTTTGCTCACTCTTTTTGAATTTTTGATGTTTTGAACGAGGATTTCTAATATCTCATGCATATACGTGATATACACATACACACACATATATATTTCTCTTTTAGTACATTTTAAAGCATGTTTTACTGTTTATGGTTTTATTATTTTACTTTCATAGTTCAAATTTACAAATTTTTGAATTAACTCTCATGCGTAAGATAGGTTTAAGAAAAAATTTCTAATGCAGAGGCCAGACAAAAGAAAAGAACAAAAAATGAAGAAAGAAATTAAAACAAACAAAAAACCATACAAAAAGCAAACTAGCCCTAACTACCCTAACTCTAACATAACAAAAGATTGACCCTAATAAAACAATTTACTTCAATTTCTACAGCTATTTCTTCTACAGTTTTGGTACTAATTACAATAGGATTATCTTTAAATTCACTTATCAAAATTTTTAGTATTCTATTGTAACAATGAATTATCTTAAATTTTTTACATTTAAACATCATAAATTCAAAAGAATACTTACCCATAATTTGGCTCATATGTATGAAAATGAACTCATTAGAGATCGATTGCACACATTTCATTTGATGCGACCATACTCTACCTTCATCCAGCCTTGGTCCATTTCCATGAACGACTACGTCTATTTCTCTACTTCTTCCTCCTCTGAAAATATTCATATCTTCGGCCCTTCCTTCACTTCGCATTTTGTTAGACCAAGATATATCACTATTTATATTTCTATCAGAGAGAGAAAAAGTAAAAATTTGATATTTTGTATCTTGTATAAAATCAGGAAAATTTCTTTTTATAGCTTGTGAATTTTTAACCTGGAGTAAAATACACACATTTCCTACTTGATTTTCCCGCTCCTTGTTATCCGCGTTTTCTCATTTGTGATGAAATATCTTTGAATCTCGACATTCTTGCCTATTTTCCTACAAAACATTAGGATTTTCTTTATAATAATTGCAATTTTCCAACGATTTTGGTGTAGCTATTAATTTTTTAATATTTCCAATTTCACTAGGGAAAAACATTTTTCTCGTTAAAAATTCCTTTCTTTTAGCAGTTAGAAATTCCTTTGTTAAAGGAATTACTTTACTTATGGCCAAAATTACCCTAGTTAGAAAAATTTCACACTCAAGTTCACTGTGATCAGTTGTATTGTGAATTCTACACTCGGTGACTCTTCCAAAGGTAAACAAACTCAAAGGATGCAATTTTTGATTAAATATTTTCCAAAGTTTTTCAACTTCCATACTGAAAGCCAGCTTGCATTCAATTTCTCATTTACAAGCTTCTTACCAAACTCAGAACTAGTATTTCAAAGTATAATTCTCCAATTCCAGGGAATGAGATCTAAAATATTAAAGAGAGGCCCTCCTTCTAGCGCCAGTTCCTATTAACAACAATTTTACTCGTAGAAAACAGGGAAAATAAATTCTTCATAGACAAGACCGCAAAGAGCCTATCCTTCTTGAAAGATATAGAACAAAGACAACCTAAAGAGGAATTTTGCATTAACAGGGAAAATATTGGCTTTTGTTCAATCCCAAGTCTCCAATAACCAAGTCATGGTTGCACTAGGGTCGCTCTCGGGTACTCATGTGATATTGTTGTTAATATCAAAGGGACTATGGTTATTTCTTGAATATTTTAGGTACTAAATTCTCAATTGGAACATTAAGTTCAAGCATCATGAAACCAAAATATTTACAATAATATTTCATGAGCATCACAAATTATTTGCTATTACTTAAGTAGATTTAACATTAAGCATTCAGTAATTTATGGAAAATAAAAGATTTTCAATAAAATTTCATCCATTCATTCAAACTTTTTGTAACATTTTCAAGAATTTAAACATCTATTCTAAAATAAAGCATAAAAAATATTGAAAATTAAAAGTTTCTCCTGGTTATTCTCCATGGATTCCCCAAAGAATCAATTAAAATAGAGCAAACCGCTTTATACTTCACCAAATTGCTTCACAGCTACATATAAAATGATGCAAGCTTTTAAAGAGAGGGGTTTCATTTCTGGACACCGAGTAGGTTCTGTATGCACCCTTAAGTGGCGCAACATACAGTCTTGTTCGACCAAACTAAAAAAACTAGCTACAAAAGATACTGAGATAGGTAGCTATCTAATAAGCTTTGATATTAATCAATGTCTATGTGCATATAAAGTTTTACATCAGAATGGTTCAAAAAATAGGAAAAAGGAACAAAACTTAAAATATTATGCTCCTTCGACATCCACAAATTCTAAACTTAAAATAAAAAAAGGGATCCTCTAGCCTTTTATAGAACACAAGGCTCAGATAGGATAAAACAACTACATGAGAGGAAATCCAAGGGACCAATCTCATCAAGGAACGTGGAATGTAGTGACCAATAGGAGAATTGTAATCAAAGTTAATGGAATTCAACTCCAATTACACATTGAAGCTCTTCAGGTGTTGATCTTGAATCTTTGCTAGGATGATACTTTGAATTAGGATAGTGTGTAGGGACTTCCCATATATTCAGAATGAACAAGTAGAATTTTTCCCCCACACATCGCTTGGCTTCGGTTCTATCACTCTTGGGAATGGGATCTCCCAAAGATTGATGTTTGTTTCCACCGTATGTGAAATACCGAGATCCCCAACATTCCAATGGACTCAAATCCATCAACATTATAATCTCCTAGAGTAATCGAACTGGACTGAAAATCATTCTATCCACGATTCAAGTTTTCCAAACCATCCATACCCAAACTTTGCATTACAATCGATATCTCCTGCAATCACAAATTCCACAAATTAAATACCTTTAAAAGAAGGAAAAACATTTATAACATCTCATGTAAATAAAACCATTATTTAAATGTTAATACAAAAAAATCTCATAATTAACATGCTTTTCAAAGCATATCACAAAATCCTAACATATATACCAGATTACCGAGATCATTAAATAAACCTAAGGTTTTAGCATTTTCACATCACATTACAACCCGGTACCCGGTACCCAGTATTCAACTTTACCCACTTACTTTCTTGTGTTGACTTCTCTTTTGTGTTATTTGTCCTTGATGTCAAAACTGATTGGTTATTAGCATTGGAATATTCATTATGGTTTGGCATTGGCATATTCATTGGTGCATTTGGCTATTGATGTTTCAATACTTGGCTTATTCAATGATTCCTATATGGATAGTGATTTGATGGTTTGGATATTGATGTTTTAGTACTTGGCTTATTCAATGATTCCTATATGGATAGTGATTTGATGGTTTATCTTCAGTTTTGTCTTGTGGTACTGATTGTTGGATTCATGTGCAGAGGATATATATTTGTTCAGTGGAGTTATTATTTCATACAGATTGTTTGGCATGGTTGAATTCAATGATTACATAAGCATTGTTAAGGTATATACAGGTGATAGCATTAAAGGTTTTTTGGTAAGTTTCAGTTTTCATGAATACTTGTATTGCACATTCACTTTATTTAGATTTTATATGCTTGGTTTACATGGTTGTATCACCCCTGATAACACGGACAATTTATGTCATTGGCATACAAGTTTCACTTTGGCATTCACAGGTGCTAGTAACAGGTTTATGTGAAGTGAATAGTTCTTGGCAATATGTTTTCAATCTCTTTGTAAAGTAATTCGTTATGATGGTCTACATGGAAACATTCATATACAAGGGGCAATCAAATGTAGTTGGGTGGATTTTATTTCATATAACAAATATATGCTATATTCGATGGCATTAAGTTAAAGCCATTCATGGCTTTGACTTGGAGTATTCAGTTCTCCACATATGATATGATTTACATTATTTTAACTTCTAGTCAGGCTTACTATGTTACACAATGGTCATAATGATTGTTCATTTCCATTGGCCTTTTGTAAGTGATTAAAATGCAAGCTGGTTATCACATTATCGGCTTCACCTTACATATCGACCACTTTACATCGAGCATACCTTATTTCATAATGTTCATAGTGTTTCTTTATTTGGATCGGCCCATGGGAATCTTGGAATAGTCAAGATCATTCATGTTTTGCATGGTCAATGCTTTGACAACAATTATAAAATCTTTGACAACGATTAAGGGTTATTATGATGTATGATTAAAATCCTCTTGGACTTCAAGTTTCATCAAACTTTAAAAAAGGCATTCTAAAGTCATTGGTTTGAAAGAAGTTAGGGCAATCATTATGTCTTTTTAATTTTTCTTTGAAGATACAAAACCCAGCACCACCATGGAGAGTTTGCAGTTACAGTGTAGCTGGTTTTCGTGCTTATCTTTCAGTAATATGTGTGTTGGAAGTTTGTTGAGCTACATCGATTCTTCAGTGAGACCATTATGAGGTTTATACAAGTAGTTGGTAATGTCTTTTGGCCACCATGGCAAGTATTTTGTTTTCAAATCTGAAAGATGTTGTGTTGATTTGAATGCAACTAATTTGTGGTTAAGAATTTGTTGAAAAATATTTTTCAGTTTTGCTTAACCCGAGTTTATACTCAAGGGTTTCATATTTTAGTGGCTATTTGTAACACCCCGCCGTGTGAACCCCAAAGGACAACAACACAATAATTTTTTATTTTTTTTAAAGTATTCAAAACATACATGTGATGCACATTAAATCAATAGTCATAGAAATCAATTAAACAAATTCACTCACACTTACATCCCTTGGGGTACAGGAGGAGATATTATGAACTTAAATCCATACAACAGCAATAAAGAATAAAATCCCAAGATACAATCCATAACAAAGTAAACATTAACAAATGTAACACATACATGAAAATTCATTGATAAGAAACCATATGTGTACATAAATACAACATATGCAAGATTAACTTAACATTTTGAATAACAACTTCCATGGCCAATATCCACACCGAGTTTAACATTACATTACAGTACAATGTTCTAGAGGTACAATGATACAACAGTGTTTCCAAACATGAACGAAAACCATACAACAAGAATCATGATACAAATGAATAGATGAATACACAATATCATAACTGACTCCAAGATGGATACAACTCTGGGGTCGCCGCAACAGCACCAATCTTCACCTCTCGATCCTTGACTGGGGACCCAATGGGGTGCTTAGCACATTCCACCCGACCATGTGCTAAGGAGCTGACAAGAAAGAGACCTCAACCAAGAACATCCAAACCGGGAACCACGAGACTCAATGTCATACAAAAGTAACATAAAACTCAAGGATTACAATGACATAATTAACAACATTCATGAGTCAACATAATAACTTAAAGTCATAAATCTTATCACATAAATCAAAGCAATGACCAGTAAACAAGTAACCAAAAGATGATCATGAAACACTTCCAAATCAAACTGAATTAGTAAACATAATACAATTCCAAATTTCAATTAAACAATACCATAACATCATATCACAGTACCATAAGAGTACAAGGTCATAAGTCAAATATCAATGGAATCATACAAGACCAAAAAGTACACCGAAGATGTATCAAGGCAATACTCCATAAATCAATATAAGTCCATTCAACCACAATCTAAACCAACTCCCATAACATACTTCCAGAGGAACACAATAAAGTAAAACACCTGGGCAACTAGGGGAGAGTGTCATCGCATAGTCCTACATGGGCTATCCTGTGCTCTTCCTCCCAACTGGAGGCACCAGTCCCATCTATGGCTATCCTGTGACCTTCCTCCCAACTGGAGGCGTCGGTCCATAGGGTGACTCATGCGGAGCCGTAAACCTCTCATGAAAATGAGGTCACAACCTTGCCGACCACGGCCTTCTCAACCTTCCATTAGTCTGCGGAAGCACTAATGAAGATGAGGCATCCATTTTTAAATCTTATAATGATATTACTACCCAACCCTCCTAAATTAATTATTAGGTTTTCACTTGATTACTAACTCACTCGTGGGTTATCCTGTGCCCTTCCCCTTAAACGAGGCGTCGGCCCCCACGAGGAGCCACTCTCCCTAGAGACCCAACAACATCAAACCAAAAACAACCAAGGGTTGTACCATCATAATTTGAACAAAGAATCACAACATAAAAGCGTGCGAGGCATTACCCATCTCGCTAACAAGTAGAAAATTAGAATCTCACAAAGTTTCGTACAACCCTTTCAAAATAATGATACCAATATCTTGCCATGTCAAGAGCACATAAAAAGAGAACATCAACTGACAATTCTTCTCAAGCCTCTGGAAGCCAAAGAACAACAATCCACAAATGAGGGTGAAATGAAGCAACAAGAGTTTTTCCCAATAATTCCAACACAAGGATAAAATTTCCCTCAAATATGAGATTAACTTAGAAAAGACATAAAAAAAAGAAGATTCATCAAGACCCATCCACAAATCAACAATGGTGTCACCTCAAATAGGGAAACACAAAAGAAAATCAACCTTTAATTCAACAAAATCACTTAATAAAAACCAAAAGCCACCAACTAGGTATTCCACGGGAGACCTCAATTTTCTCCTCACAAGAACCCCCTTATAGTGGTACGCAGATCACCTTCATAAAATCAGCAACATAGCAATGACAACAATTATCTATTCGCATTTCCAAATAAAAGAAACCAACCTACTTAATGACCAAAACAATTACCATCTCAAGATTCTAAATAAGTATCCACATAAGAACAACATTTATTAGAAACTCGGATCATCATAAAGTTATCCCCTAATCAACAATCCAAGAGAAATAATTAAAAAGGAAGTCTCAATTCAAGAACAATTTATTTCAACGTTTATGCAAGTTTATAAAACTACCAAAATGAAGACAAATAGAGTTTACAACAATATTTAACCATGACTAAAGATAACGATTAATTCTAACATACACAATTCCTCAATTAAAGAGTTATTACAACCACCAATTGTAAGATTGCCAAATGCAACCATATAACTAAACTCTCTAATGATCCCAAAGGATCAATATACTATTTCCCTTCTAAACATTACTCCCTTGATTAATCAATTTATCGTAACCACAAGATTAAATAACTAACTAAATGCAACTTAAGTCCCAACCACAAATACTTTTTCAAGACTACTATTTTAATATGACAACTACCAAGTGTAGACTCCTTAATAAAGTATTTGGACTAATATAATACAAACATTCACGGATAAATTTAACCACTAATAATTAAAAAAAAACATTTTATTTATCTTATCCAAAATAAACCCATTTAATTGAAAAGAGCCTAAAGCTATCCAAATGTATATTTATACATAAAAATTTCTCATTTAATTACCATTCAAGTATCGTTTTCAAGGTACTCTCAAAAACACCCAGCTTACATTATATTTATGCACTCATGATGTAGTTATATAAAATATTTAAAGGGAACATAACCTAACTTTTTATTTATATATTTTACATCATTATAATTTTTATTTTTATTATTATTATTTTTTTATATAATTAAAGAGCTTGAAGTAGACAACACACTGGTGGATGTCATCCCAATTTAGGTTCACTATTTTCTACAATGATTAAAGAAGCACAAGGACTTACTTGATTGTATGAATAACAAGATTTACTACTTATAAGGTTGATCTAATGGATGGAAAATTCTATTAGTTTCAAATACAATGAATAATATTTGCACTTGAAAGGAGGATATAATGATTATTCCCAGTGCCCCGAACTAAGAGAAAAGGATTCAAGAACACTCATGATAAAGAGGATATGATTGATGTTCAAACATAGGACTCAACATCGGAGCACAAACATCACCTATTTACATCGTATAAAGGAGACTTAACAATTAAGTTATCCTCAATAAGAAACTACTACAATAATTAAAGAGCTATAAAGAGTAATCCCTAGCCAAGCAACTTCCATAACATTTATAAAATATATAAATATGTTTGGCCACATGTCCTATCTTCACTTTCCTATGATTTAAATTCAATTCTATTAGTTTCAAATACAATGAATAATATTTGCACTTGAAAGGAGGATATAATGATTATTCCCAGTGCCCCGAACTAAGAGAAAAGGATTCAAGAATAGTCATGATAAAGAGGATATGATTGATTTTCAAACATAGGACTCAACATCGGAGCACAAACATCACCTATTTACATCGTATAAAGGAGACTTAACAATTAAGTTATCCTCAATAAGAAACTACTACAATAATTAAAGAGCTATAAAGAGTAATCCCTAGCCAAGCAACTTCCATAACATTTATAAAATATATAAATATGTTTGGCCACATGTCCTATCTTCACTTTCCTATGATTTAAATTCAATACTCTATTTCTACTCAATACGTGCAAGCATCTATAGATATTTATATTCACATTTATGGTAATTGAAAACATTTCCACACGATAAAGATTGATAATGAAATAAGAGAGATTATTTAAACTTTTAAACTTCCTAATATGCTCCAGCTTGCAACTGAGACGGGATGGCAAAGAAATCAGAGGGATCATTTAAATCTATACACCCTACCATGTTCAAGTGCACCACTATGATAGGTTATCACTGAAACCAGAGAGATTATTTGATTTACTACACCTTTGCTAGTCTAAAAGCTGCGGCTGTGACAGATTGCCAATGGTTTCAAGGAGACTATTTAATTCTGTACAATGTCTCAACTCTAAATGCCGTAACAGTGATAAGTTGCCAAGTATATTAGAAAGTGAATACAGGAATTTGGAAATATCGCCATCTACTTGCATTATTATCAACTCTCACATGTTATCCATAAGACAGAAGAGAAGGAGAAAGGTGAGGTGCAAATACGTGACTTAAGAGAAGGAGAATTAATGTACAACTTTTCCTTTTTAAACATATTTCTGTTTGCTGGCGAGTTTCCAGAGACGCGCTCAAGTTTGAAGTTTGGAAATTAATCTTCACCACCATTGACAATATTTATTTTCAAGTGCAGCAACTGCGATAGATTGCCAGCAGAATCAAGCAGGTTATTTAAACCTTTAAACTCCCTATTAAGTTCAGGTGCCGCGGCTGAGATAGGTTGACAATGAAATCAGAGAGATTATCTAAACCTTTAAACTTCCTATAAATTTCAAGTGCGCGGCTGAGAGGATTGAGAACAAGGATAAGGTTCAGGCAGAAAAGATGACAACCGATTTTAACCAGAACATAGCATAAAGCTTAAGGTATTCACTTCTTAGTATTTATCCTTTCACAATTCCTATTATCAACTCATAGGTATAATGATATCAATGCGATGACAACTCAAGATCCTGAACATATTGTGTCGTGTGCACAGGATGTCAGAACCAAAAGGTAGAGTTTGCAGAAAATATTTATATTGAAATCTAACGAAACCCTTAGATATTCAAGAAGACCCAATAGGCAGATTAGATGAAGGATGAATTTTGAGATATTGCTAGGCATTGCCAGAGACTACGATAGAATTACAAATTAAAATAAGAAAGACTCACCATTCAAGCCTGAATCTACGCTTGGCTGCTCGTGGGATTCTAATCTTCTTTGTGCAAGCCTCCCCGTGAAGGATGCATCGCTTTCCCCCTTCTTTTCTTTCTTGGTCAGTTACAAATCAAGAACGAATTCCCAACCTCTTCGTATCTCCCCCTCCATTCTACCCCCTCCATAAGCTAAATATAATTATTATTTATTTTTCATATTCTACAGTTCCCTTCGACTTCCAAATGCTCTAAAGGTGAAATTTCTTTCCATCTTTTCTTGTTTTAAAACACTTCAGCTTCCTATCTCCTTATCCATTTAAATTTCTTATTATAATAATTATCTTTTCAAGATTATTTTGTTCATAATTATTATTAACTTCAATTTAACACAACAATTTAAATCGATTTATCTAATAATATCACTTTTACTTTTAATGAATTAGTTTAATTTGATCATTTGTTCTAAATCATTTGATTTAATTTAATTGATTATTATTTTAATTTCTAATTATATTTTAAATAACCTTGCAAATCACTTATGATTTAATTAATTATTTAAACATGACTACTAACATATGATATTTTTCACACAATCAAATAACACAGTAATCAATGAAGCACACACAAATACTCACACAAAAGTCCAAGAACAACCGACACAGAGGGGCACTACACTATTCATCGAATTTCTTTGGTTATTCTTTTGAACCCATTATGGGTCTCATGATTTAACTGTATTATTTTTCACTTTATCCAAACCCTGGTTAATTTGGATATGGGTTTTGCAAATAAGAACTGTTCTATATTCATTGTATAAATATGTGGCTAGAAGCCATTTCACAGTGAACAAAAATTTGGTATTGTTGAGAACAAGGGTTCTTGAGCAGAATAGGGTTATGTTATTAAAGAAATATCTTTTGTAAAAGAGAGAGCTTAAAGAGTTCATATCTCTGATTCTTATTACAAAGATTGCATATATTTCAGTAAGGTTATATTGGTACTATTTCATTTAGTACACATTTTTTGTGAGCATTATTGAAAAATCATACTTGTATTCTATTGAGATTTTGTGACTGCAAATAATTAATGCAGTTATAAGGTCCTAACAATTTGCATTATCATGAGATTTTGTTTCAAAAGAAGTTGGTGCTTCTAACTTGAAGTGGGTGCTTCAATTTGTTATTGGAGTTGGTGCTCCACATTTTTATTGGAGTTGGTGCTCCACATTGTTATTGGAGTTGGTGCTCCACATTGTTACTAAGATGGTGTTCTAAAAAACATTGTAATAAGTTTGGAATTAAGCCTGTAAGGCATTTTGGAGTGGTTTTTCTACCCCAAGAGGGTTTTCCACTCGTCAAAATTATGTGTTTTCTCTTTTGTGTGGTTTGTGCTTATCTTGCTTAAGTTCTCATTCTTTCATATGTCAAAATTGTTTATGCAATTCTCTGATACACTTGCATCATTTCAAGTTGTCTAAAAGTTCAAATTTTAATTGTTCAAAACTGTCATGCAAATGTTCAATATATGAATGTGATAAATCTGTCATAAGGAAAGTTCAACCCGGTATTATTGTGCTTGTAGTCCTATGTAAAAGAAATCATTAAAAAGTTGTTCACTCAACATCATTTGAACAATTTACATTATGCTTTAATATGGTCACTCATGTTTTGGTTGGTTAAGTCATTAAAAGCAATCTCTCTATTCTAAAGCTTTGTAATCACATTGCATATATATATCACTCTTTTGTTCAAGGTCAAAAAGTTTAATTATGCATTTCAAGTCATAAAAGTTTTAATTTACATTACTCTGATTCACCCCCCCCTCTCAGAGTAATTCCACTTCCAACATCCTGGACCTCAGTTATACCAAAAATCCATTATACTGGACTCCTTCATACCAGACTCCTTCATATCATACAAGAGCCTTTCATTCGAATTAATATTACCTTTAGCCTTTTGCATGCTTATGATACCCGATATCTGGTGCTTGAAATATTTACATTACGAAGTACTTTTATTATCAAATATTTTTCTCTCCACTTCTGGTGATCTTCCAATTTGCTAGCTCCTACCATAAGAGATATTTTCACTTGGATCCCCAAGTATTTTCAGTCTCGGGGTGTGTTATGAGACCACACAACGATATCATTCCAAACCACTTCTTCAAATCAAATTAATCAAATCATTCCAAGCAATAATCCAAATGCAAGTCAATCCTTAATCCATACCAATCAAGTTGATCAATCTTCCCAAGTTATCCAATCACATCCTTTGGTCTTGATCCTAATCTTGTTTTAAACCCAATCAGTCAATTAATCAATCATCCTTGTGTTGATCTAGGGATATTTCATTCCCCACAATGACAACACTATCATCATCAATCAAAATCAATCAATCAATTACTCATCAGTTTGTAGCTTGACAGGGGTAATACCTTTTTTTTTTGTATCATTTGTGCATGCTTGCTTGATTGCTTGTGTGTGTTATTATTTTTATCTTGCATTTGCATCAAATCTAAATTATTCTAGCTAATATTCATATCTTGTATCTAGACAAGGTTATATTACGCTGGGGCACTAAACACATCATCACCTTTGTCCTTATACCTTGGTGCATCATGTCTAGTGTTACATAAAACATCATGGTTGTTCACTTTCTTGTAGCTTAATGTATCATTCATCTCCTTCATCCACTTCCTATCTTGCATCATTCATCTTGTCCCCTCATTATTTCATTTCGAGATCATACCCATGTTTTTCCAACCCACCTATCCTCTTGAGGGGGCATCATCATCCCATCATCATCCTATTATTATATCATCATCTTCCCACTCTTATTTCATCATCATCTTATCTTTCTATCATCATCCATTTTCCTCTATCCATACCTTAACTTCTTTGAAATGATGTTACTAGACACAAAGCTCAACATCTCGGACATCATCTCAAAGAGGGGCAAAATGTAGACACTAAAAATTGTCCTTCGCCTATGAACACACCTTTTCATATCAATTCCTCCCTCTACTTCCATAATTAAATAATTTTAATTAATTAATTATCTTTTAAGGTCATATTCCTCTATTAATTAAATAAATCTTAATTATTTAATTAATTCATTTCTTCCTTTATTCTTCCCTTGATTAATTAAATATTTTTTGTTTCTTTAATTACGCCACTAATTAGCCCCTTCCTTTCTATAATTAGATAAATGCTTATTTATTTAATTATTGTCATTTTTCTACTATAATTAAATAATTATTTAATTATTCATTATCCTCTTCTTCTATAATTAAATAAATTTTATTTATTTAATTATTTACTAATTTGTCATTTTCAACCACTTTTGAATTAAATTATTATTTAATTTAAAAGTCAACATGTCACATGTCTTTTATAATTAAATAATGCTTTTATTATTTAATTACTCACCTTCCCTCCCAAATTAAATAATTTAATAATTATTTAATTTTCTCCAACAACCTCTTTTTCTGTGCTAACCCCATTATTTGTGTCATTCTTATCTTCTCTTGTCTCATTCATTTTCCACCCTTGATTGAATTATCTTATAATTCAATCTTGGCCATTAATCCTTATCATTTCCCTAATTTTTCCCTAACCCTATTTTATACTATAACTTTTAATCTTGGTCATTGATTAAGACATCTTATTGACATCCAATCTCAACCATCAATTCAAATCAAACCTTGCCTATAAATCAACCCTCTCATAAGCTATTTGGGGGGTTGATTCTTCAAGTATCCTTATGTTGCTAAAATCATTCTTGAATCATTCATCTATCATCTCCATCTCAATGTTATGCTCCTGAATTGAGCAACCAACATATCAAATCAATCAAATAATTTATCCATCATTGGTTCTATTTAAGGTATTGAAGATTTGGATTAGGTAATGCATGTTATTTTTTATTTTATCCAAATTTTTCATATACACTCTGGACCATTTAATTTATAGGCTTGTAAAGGCCTCCTTTCAGGCCCAATGCCTCAATCTTCCTACATATTTGGCGTGTTTTTGGGTGACGACATTAATGCTCAACCACTTTCCAACGTCTAGATCTGATTTCCTAGGCTTCAAGGATGACATTAATTGCACTTCATGCCTTCTATAGACGGATTTCATGGGTTCCCATGCCCATTTATTGCTCATTATTAACTTTATTGGTGGATCTATTGCCTAGGTGTATTTTTTATGGATGGCTCAGATTTTGCACACCACAGTCTTTTTTGCTAACCCTGGTTAGGGGTAGGGTTCGACTTGTGTTTCTAAGTTATGCCTTATCTATAAAGGCAAAAAATGTATTCATTTTAAGGGTTGTTCTTCCTCTGGCCTCTCTAGGGTTTTTCTATTGCATACACTACATTCTTGCATTCTGCTATTGTAAAGATTGCTTCTAAGCTTTCATATTAATAAAGTTCAGTTACTATCATTGTTATTTCTTGCATGATTGTGTAAAATTTATTTACATTCATGTTTGAATGTATGTTTTAGCTATTTTTTTGATGTATTATGTGTTGGATATTGCTGATATGTGGTTGTCATTGATGTCAGCACTATTTTCCTTTAAGACATTAGAAGTTGTATATGTCAAGGATATTGAGAAAATTGTAATAAAATAAGTTGTAGGTTGTCAATGATGAAGTGAAGTTTAGTCTGTTGGTTAGCTTAGTACATTGATGATTAGAGGTTGTGGATTAAAGGGTTTGTTGCCAAGTATATCTAGTTTATCCAAGTTGAGTTTCAGAGATCCACATGAAGATTGATCGAGTTATGAGTATTTGTGTTCTGACAGTTATTTTGTTGCTTTAGTTGGTGTTCCTAAAAGAAAACAATGTGATTCTAGTAAGTTCAGTTGTTGTGGATGCTTCTCAGGTGATTCATGATGTTTGTGGATGTTTCTAGATCGTGCTCTATCCGTGTTGCACTACCGCATTGATTTTTGTGCTCGCGATTGGTGATTTTCTTTTGTGTGTTCATGTTTTTCATGTTCATGGTTGACAAGGTGTTTGTAGCATGTTGTGGATATTCAAGAATTTTGTTTTGGGTCTTCACTATGTTGTGGCTGACCTTGGTTGATTCATATTGAAAATTACTTATTGATTTGGGCCAAAAGTTTGTATTTATTTTATTATTTTGTTGAAGTCGACATATAATGATGTAATCTCTTATTGCAGATATATATAAGCGATTGTTTATTCTATTTGAAGGAATGGTGTGCATGAGATTTGTGAATAATGTCCTAATCATTCGAAGGCAGAAGCAGAGTGTGAAGAAGTGTTCATGTGCTTAACCAAAACTATGATCAGGCATTAGCCTATGCTATTTTCTCAGTTCAAAATCCTACAAATGTAATTTGAATGTTTATGTAAGACAGTGTGTCTTCCTTTGGGTAGTAAGCCTTGTTGTAATTGAGCAGTGAGCTCTAGGCAGTGTGCCTAAATGCGTGTGCATTCCCCATTTTTATTCTTTATTCTTTTAACAGGGTATAATATTATGGACTGACCTCCACCATGGTTTTCCCCTAACAGGGTTTCCACGTAAAAATCTTGGTGTTATGTGTGTTTCTGATGCGTTGATAGTTTATACTTTCATGGTTATTTATTAGATCTAAGAATAAGTTTAATAAGTTTAAATTTATGTGACAACTGATTCACCTCTGCCCTCCCAGTTGTCTGCCCTTGTGTTGCCAACAATTGGTATCAGATCAAGTTCCTTGGAAGAAATTTAATAGCTTAAGGTGATCCAGGATGGTGACATATAAGAAGGATAGCCTGAGATTTGATGGAACAAATTATTCTCTGTGGAAGACTTGAATGGAGTGTCATCTGAGATGCATTGGTGAACCCTACTGGAACATTACAAGGAATAGGTATGTTATCCCACAGAATAGTCCTTCTACTGCTACTGAGATTAAGGATGTTGAGTACAATATGAGGGCTAAGGAAGCATTATTGAGTGCTTTGACTGATTCTGAGATGACAAATGTGATGGATCTAAAAACTGCTTATGAGATCTAGAAAAAGTTGGAAGCTTTGTATGAAGGTGATGCTCATGTGAATATTGCTAATTTGTAGAGTCTGAAAGGGAAATATGAAATGTTGAGAATGGGTGATGATGAGAACATTACTTCCTTCATGTAGAGAGTGAATGAACTTGTGTGCGGTATCAAATGTGTTGGTGGACAATTGGAAGAATCGAAGATTGTTGCTAAAGTGCTTAGATCCTTGCATGTTGCATACAAAGTCAAAGCTACTGCTATTGAGGAGCTCAGGACTGTAACAAATGTAACCAGAAACATGTTGATTGGTAAGCTTATTGCTTTTGAGTTGAGTGAATTTGGTGATGCTCTTCCTAAGACAAAATATGCATTCAAGGCTACTACCTCCGAAAGGGATAAACAGAGATATGATTCAGGTGAAAGTTCTTTTAGAAAGACATTCAAGTATGAGGAGGAAATGAGAGAGATTGAAGAACAAGAGAGAAAATTGGACGAGCTTGAAGCACTTATTGTCTAAAGGGAAGCCAGAGGAGAGGGTAAGTATAAAGGGAAATTTCCTATTAAATTTTTTTCTTGTAGTGACATGGGTCATTTTGCATCAAGGTGTCTAGAAAGAGTTCCTAGGCCAAGACCTAACAAGCCTAGATTTCAAATAAAATGCTATTATGTTGTTGATGAGGGTGTGATAGATGATGAATATGATAAAGGGAATGTAAATGAGGAAAAATGGGTATTTATTGCTATCAAGGAAAATAATCTTGTGTCTACTGAATCTGCTAGTTATACAAATGTGGAGAAAGCCCTAGCTAATCGAGTTGAAGAAAAAGATGAATGGGTGATTGATAGTGGATGCTCTCATCACATGATAGGTGAAAAAAGTAAGTTTGTGAGCTTGGAAAAGTATGATGGTGATGTTGTAAGATTTGGTGATGACAAAGCTGGTGTAATCTATGGCAGAGGATGCATTTCTCTTGATGGTAAGCATAATACTAATTATGTCCTATATGTGGAAGGCTTAAAGCATAATCTGTTAAGTGTTGGAAAGATGGTTGATAAGGGATACAATTTTCAATTCAAGGATGGAAAGAGTAGAATATTGGGGAGTTCCGAAAATGTGATTGCATCAGGTACAAAAACAAAAGGTAATATCTTTCACATGAGTGCTCCTAGTAAAAGTTGTCTGATTGCTCAAGTTGATGAAATTTGGTTATGGAATAGCAGAATGTGTCATGTAAACTTTGACAATATTATCAAGATAAGTTCTACTCAGGTTGTGAGAGATATTCCTAAATTGGTAAAACCTACTAATACCATATGCAAGGAATGTTAGTTAGGGAAGCAAACTAGAGTTTCATTTCGAAGCAAACAACATTGTTCAAATGAATTGTTGGAGCTTGTGCATACTAACTTGTGTGGTCCTTCTAGAGTCAGAAGTTTACAAGGATACATGTATTTCATGTTGCTTACTGATGATTATTCTAGAATGATGTGGGTTACTTTCTTAAGGAAAAAATATGAAGCTCTGGAGAAGTTCAAGATATTTAAGGCTATGGTTGAGACAGAGACAAGTTTGAAAATTAAATGTTTGAGATCAGATAGAGGTGGTGAATTCACTTTTGGTGAGTTTAATTCTTTTTGTGAAGAACATGGAATAAGGAGACAATTATCTGCACTGCGAACCCCTTAGCAAAATGGAGTTGTGGAAAGGAAGAACATGAAAATTGAAGAAGCTGCTAGAACTATGATGTTGGAAGGAAATGTTCCTCATATCTACTAGAGAGAAGGTGTGAGTACTGTTGTTTACACTCTCAACTAGGTACAAGTCAAAGGTGATATTGGTAAGACCCCTTATGAGCTATGGTATGGCCATAAACCTACTGTTAGATACTTCAAAATATTTGGAAGTAAATGCTATGACAAAAGAGATGAAGATATAGGAAATTTTGATGCTAGGAGTGATGAAGGAATCTTTCTTGGTTATTTTACTAAAAGCAAGGCCTACCGGTGCTACAATAAGAGACTAAGAAAAATGGTTGAAAGTGAAAATGTCAAGGTTGATGAAGACATAGCTGGACCATTCAGAACCTATGGATATGATTTCGATGATCAGAATGACAATTCAGATAAAGGAAAGAAAGTTCAAACTTCAAATCAAGTTCAGATCATTCCAGTGAATTAGGAAAATCAAGAAGAAGGAACTAGTGAAAGTGCAGAAGAGAGATCACAAGAGCTTGAAGTTCAAGAACATCCTAAGAGTCCAAGGTATGTAAGATTAAATCATTCAAAAGATCATGTTATTGGTGATAAGAAAAAAGGTGTTCAAACTAGGAGGAAAATTATAGAAGAATATTGTTTGATTTCAAAGACTGAGCCTAATAGTGTGAATGAAGCATGCAAAGATGAATATTGGGTAGAAGCAATGAAAGAAGAACTACTGTAGATTGAGAAGAATGATACATGGATTCTTGTTCCTAGACCTAAGGAAAAAAATGTAATTGGAACTAAATGGGTCTTTCGAAATAAACTGAATGAGGAAGGTGAAGTTGTTAGAAACAAAGAAATACTGGTGTGTAAAGGATATTCTCAGATGGAAGGAATTGACTTTGAAGAAACTTTTTCCCCTGTTACTAGGATTGAAGCTGTGAGATTATTTCTTGCTTATGTTACTTACAAAAACTACAAGGTTTATTAGATGGATGCCAAGTCAACTTTTCTAAATGGTGAATTGGAAGAAGAGGTGTATGTTGAGAAACCTAATGGATTTCAATTGACTGATTAGGGAGATATGGCTTGTTAGTTGAAGAAAGCATTGTATGGACTTAAGCAAGCCCCAAGAGAATGGTATGCTAGATTGGACAAGTATTTGCTGAAGCTTCGATTTAACAAAGGTACTGCTGATAGTAATTTGTATTTTAAGATTAATCATGATAAAGATTTGATTGTTGAAGTCTTTGTTGATGATATCATTTTTGGAGGAGATGATAGTTTGTGCATGAATTTTGTTGATGAGATGCAGAGTGAGTTTGAGATGTCTATGATTGGAGAAATGAAATTCTTTTTGGGATTGTAAATTACTCAGCTAGATAAAGGAATCTTTATATCTTAGTCCAAGTATGTGAAATAATTGTTGAAGAAGTTTGGTATGGAAGATTCAAATTCGGTTGGTACACCTATGGTGATCGGATGTAAGTTGAAACAAGATGATGATTCACCTAAGGAAAATCAAACTAGATAAAGATCAATGATTGGTGGATTGCTTTATTTAACTCAAACTAGACCTAATATCATGAATGTTGTATGTATTGTTGCAATATTTCAAGTTGATCCTAAGGAATCTCATGTGACAGCTGTGAAGAGGGTTTTCAGATACTTGAAGGGAATAGTTGATTTTGTCCTATGGTATCCTAAAGATGATGACCTTACTTTGAGTGCTTTTACTGATGCTGATTGGGAAGGAGATGTGAATGATAGAAAGAGTACTAGTGGTGGTGCATTTATCTTGGGAAGGAAGTTGATTTCATGGTTGAGTAAGAAGCAAAATGCCATTTCTTTATCTACTGTAGAGGCAGAATACATTGTTGCTGCTAACAATTGTACTCAAGTATTGTGGATGAAGCAGATGTTGAATGATACCAGAGTTGTGTATGATGAACCTATTGCTATATTTTGTGATAATTCAAGTGCAATTAACATTTCTAAGAATCTGGTGTTGCATTCAAAGACCAAGCATATGTCTATCAAGTTTCACTTTTCGAGAGAGAAGGTGAGTGAAAAGGAATTCAGATTGGAGTATGTGCCTACTAAGGAACAGATTGCAGATATCTTTACTGATTTGTTGCCTAAGGATACTTTTGAGTATCTCATAGAGAAGCTAGGGGTGATTACCCCTCCTAATCAAAATGATGAACCTATTGCTATATTTTGTGATAATTCAAGTGCAATTAACATTTCTAAGAATCTGGTGTTGCATTCAAAGACCAAGCATATGTCTATCAAGTTTCACTTTTCGAGAGAGAAGGTGAGTGAAAAGGAATTCAGATTGGAGTATGTGCCTACTAAGGAACAAATTGCAGATATCTTTACCGATTTGTTGCCTAAGGATACTTTTGAGTATCTCATAGAGAAGCTAGGGGTGATTACCCCTCCTAATCAAAACTAAGATGCATTCACTTGCATCATTTTGTGCACCTCATAATCATATCTTGATCTGGATTGATGTTGTGGTGGTTGCTACTCAGGGGGAATAGTTAGATGTTCAGATATGTAGTTCAGAGCTTATGTGGAGAAAATAGATATTTTTCATTGATGTCAAAGGGGGATAAGAGTCATGTGAAAAACTTTGTGGGGAGAAGAGTCATGTGAAAGAGTTGAGAAGAAAAGAGTCAAAACCTCAGGGGGAGTAAGTGCTAAGAGATAGTTGTGTTGATGGTGTTTTTCACATCATGTGTTGCCATCAATGCCAAAGGGGGAGATTGTTGGATATTTCTAATATGCGGTTGTCATTGATGTCAACACTATTGGCCTTTAAGACATTAGAAGTTTTATATGTCGAGGATATTAAGAAAATTGTAATAAAATAAGTTGCAGGTTGCCAGTGATGAAGTGAATTTCAATCTATTGGTTAGCTTAGTACATTGATGATCAGATGTTGTGGATTAAAGGGTTTTTTTTTAGTATATCTAGTTTATCCACATTGAGTTTCAAAGATCCACATGAAGATTTGATCGAGTTATGAGTATTTGTGTTCTAACAGTTATTTTGTTGCTTCAGTTGATGTTCCTGAAAGAAGACAATGTGATTCTAGTAAGTTCAGTTGTTGTGGATGCTTCTCTGGTGATTCATGATGTTTGTGGATGTTTCTAGATTGTGCTTTATTTGTGTTGCACGTTCGCATTGATTGTTGTGCTCGAGATTAGTGTTTTTCTTTTGCGTGTTCATGTTTTTCATGTTCATGGCCAACAAGGTGTTTGTAGCGTGTTGTGGATCTTCGAGGAATCATTTTTGAAGGTGTTTCATGTTCGGAGATTTTTTTTGGGGTCTTCACTATGTTGTGGCTGACCTTGGCTGATTCACATTGAAAATTATTTATTGATTTGGGCCGACAGCTTGTATTTATTTTATTATTTTGTTGAAGTTGACATGTAACGATGTAATCTCTTGTTGTGGATATATATAAGCAATTTTTTATTCCATTTGAAGGAATGGTGTGCGTGAGATGTGTGAATAATGTCCTAATCATTCGAAAGTAGAAGAAAAGTGTGAAGAAGTTTTCATGTGCTTAACCAAAACTGTAATCAGGCATTAGCAGATGCTATTTTCTCAATTCAAAATCCTGCAGGTGTAATCTGAATCTTTCTGTAAGACAGTGTGTCTTCCTTTGGGCAGTAAGCCTTGTTGTAATTGAGCAATGAGCTCTAGGAAGTGTGCCTGAATGCATGTGTATTCCCCTTTTTTATTCTTTATATATTTAACAGGGTATAATCTTGTGGACTGACCTCCACCATGGTTTTTCCCCTAACAAGGTTTCCACGTAAAAATCTTGGTGTTATGTGTGTTTCTGATGTGTTGATGGTTTATGCTTTCTTGGTTATTTATCAAATCTGAGAATAAGTTGAATAATTTTAATAAGTTTAAATTTCTGTGACAACTGATTCACCCCCCCTCTCAGTTGTTTTCCCTTGTGTTGCCAACATTATGTTGTTTAGAAGCAGGAAGAAACACATTTCTAATCTTGGTGCATCACTTTCCTTTCATTTCATGTTCTCCCTCTACCTCTTTTCCCTTGTGATTTGTTAGATTAGGGTAGTTATAGGGTTTTCATTGTGTTGGGTTGGACCAACACAATCACTATTAGTTTAGAAGAGGAAGTCATCCTTCTCTAGAAATTCGACCTCATATGCACAAAGGTCCCACACCTTGAGGTTCATTTACATTGTGTCATTAGAACACTAAACTCTTGTTCAGTAGGGTGCAATTTTATGTGACAATAGGAACCTTTCAAGGCTTAAATCATTATATTTCGTAAAAATATGTGATTTTAGGAAAAGATTAGGATGTCCCAAAAAGTGTAACCCATTATTGTGGCAGACTAAAAAAATGAAATGAATATAACCTTTTAAGAGATTACACAAGACAAAATTGAATAAAAAATCATAGAAAATGGTGTTGTTCCATACTGCAAAAAGAGAATGTTGTAGAATAAAGGTAGTAAGTTATTTTTTGCCAAATTTTGACCTGTTTTGAAATGGGTACTCAGTACCTATTTTAAAATGGGTGCCTATTCCTAATTTCAAACGAGAAAATTAGGAACAAGTACCCATTTTAAAATGAGTACTTTTTCTTTAAAGTTGGAATCCCTAAGCCACTTTTTGCTTGGATTTTAGGCTTGAGAACGGTTGGTAACGTAAAACTTAGCCTTTGACCTATAACTAAAAAACTAAGGCAATGTCAAGAGAAATGTTTAACTTTAACTATTAGTGTGTTAAGTTTTAATATAAGGATAATTAGTTTTTCTTGTGTTGGATAGTTTTATCACCTGTCACATTTTCATTCCTTTATAAGACACTATTGTACATTGTGTAAAATATCTTATCTCAGTATTTTTCTCTAGTCAAATAGTCGTGTTTGCTTCTCTCATTTTTTTTGAAGATTTATTTGCAGGTTGTGATGTTAGGCTCGATGGTTGACACCAACATGGTATCAAATCCTTCAACCTACCCTTTCTTCCACCATTGATAGTTTTCATCAGAAGATTTTGAGGTCATTTATTTGTTGGAGATTATTTGGCATTTAGAATTTTTAAAATTTCAGAATTGCCATTATTTTTTATTATTTTCGATTTTCCTGTTGATTGGTTTTGGAGACTCATCTAGAGACCTATGTTTTGGTGTTTGAGAACTGATTCTCTGTAAAAGTGAAAGGGGATGGGAAAATTTTTCTTGTTGTTTCAGTGAGGTGAAGGGTCACATTTTTCCTTTATTTGAGCATAATTTTCTATTGTTATTAGCCCACAATTCAATCCTTTCTCTGGCCGATACAATCCTTAATTTTCCATGTATTACCTCTATTGGCATGATTTATCTCTATTACTCATGTTTTTGTGAGAACAATTTTTTGAAGAGGCAGTGTTCATTTATAGAGGGGTCGATTTGAATTCCCAAACCCACATTGGAAATCAGCAATAGTGATTTATAATTTCTTACGCAAGTCACAATGGAAACTAGATTTTGTGGTGAGAAGGGCATGTTTTCACTCAAGCCACGATTACACTATGCAACCCACATTTTTCTAAGCAAAGGCACAATTTGATGTTTGGAGGGAAGCGATTTGAAAATCTCCTACATAGGTCGTGATATGGACAAGGGAATCGCTGAATGCTGGTTTGGTGGATATACATTTTTTGAAACTTTATATTTTATAAAGTTTCCCCTAAATATTTATTTAGGGTTTCCATGTTTTTTTCCATTTCCTTGTCGACAGTGAGTTTTGGGGCTATGTTTTGTCTTAAAGGGAAATATTTATCCCACATTGGTGGAGTGATGCGATTTTTTGCTATTTAAATAACCTCTTACTCCTATTGCTTGTTGTGAGCAAGTCTCATAGATTGTGAAGAGGTTGTCTTTCATGTGTGGTGATTGGTGTTGTTGTGCTCTCTCAAGTTTTCTTGGAGTTGACATGAAAATCAAGCAATTATCCCTACCATTTTTTGCATCAAATCAGGTTTAATTCTTTTTTGGAAGTTTTTGAAAGCACTATCTTTGAATTTTTGAAGAATTCAGTTATAATGGTTTTTTTGGAGAAAGGGAACTTTAGGAAATGGAGTGACTTTATTCTCACTCATCTTAGTGAGCATAATCTATTTCCATATTTGTATAATGAAGTTCCTATTCTAGGAACACATAGTGGGTAAATTATTTGGAAAGGATATAGGGCTAGAGTCTTTAGAGTTATTTTTGAGCATATAAATGGTGAGGACCTTTTAGATTCACTTGTTTATTTTGAGAGCCCTTATTCTATTTGAACTTACATTCAAGAATTATATGAAGATCCTGATACTCCTCCATCTCTCGATGACCCTCCTTCCAATACTAGTGTGTCTCTTTGTTCTTCAGAGAAGATAGACCATGCATGTGATCCTTTGGAGGTTTTTGAGACTTCAGATGAGGTTGTAGTTACTTCAGAGGTTCCTGATTCTTTGTCAAAGATAGTCGATCCACCTTCATTAAGTACTTCCATCATTTTTGAGCAACATGATTCTAATTGTCTTCTTGATTAGGATTTGTATTTGTCGGATATTGGTTCATTGTTTGTAGAATCTCACATTTCTAACTTGGAAGACACATTTGAGGGTATATCCCTTCTATTTGATGATAGTTGTGGTACAACTATTGTCACTCCATCTCAATTTTTGGAGAATGTTCAAAATTCGTTTCTAATGGTACCTTGTTTGTCACCTCCTATTGTGATTAGACATGTTCCTGATTGGTTCGTGGCATCATCTTCCAAGCTCTTGGCAATGTATGAGAGACATTTATATTTCACTTGCTAATTCCTATCCAAAGTGGGAAGCATACCTACATTTGTACTTGGTTTTGTTTCTTCCTAAAGGGAGACAAGTTGTTTGTCGACATTGGATCATGTTTTTCTTCAGGAACTTACCATTTTTGTAGATGATTACACATAGTGGGGGGGCTATATAGTCTCTATATATCCCTCTTATCGGGGGGTCATTGATTGTATATATATGATGTATGTAGTCCTTGGGGGGTGTGATTGAGTCCTCCATCCATGCATCATTTTTTTTTTCTCTCTTTTCGAGAGGGGTTTTTTCCCACAAGGTTTTTCTCCTTTTCTCCGGTTGTGAGAGATTATTTTTTAAAATTGTAGTTGTAAATAGGTACCTAACATGGTTGTGTAGCTGAGACCCATATTGCATAATAATTCTCCCTAATTTTTCACTTAAGGGGGGGTGTTAGTGTGTTAAGTTTTAACATAGGGATAATTAGTTTTTCCCGTGTTGGGTAGTTTTCTCACCCGTCACATTTTCATTCCTTTATAAGGAATTATTGTACATTGTGTAAAATATCTCATCTCAGTATTTTTCTTTGGTTAAATAGCCATGTTTGCTTCTCATTTTTTGTGAAGATTTATTTGCAGGTTGTGATCTTGGGCTCAGTGGTTGACACCAACATTGACAATATAGCTGATGGGTTTTCTTTTCAAAATTAATTTATGAAATTAAAACCCATGTTATAGATCATGATGTCTAGTTTTCAAATATGTAATTTTTTTAATGATCGGATTATGTTTTCTATTTTTAACTAATTTCTAAGCAAATTAGTTCATAAACTTGAAATATGGGTTTTTTTTATGTTTTTTAATAACTTATAATCTACTATTTTTTTTGTAAATAATATATGACATCAATATACAAACAATTTTGTACACAATGTTTTTTTTTCAAAAAATTATTAGTTTAGGTCAAATTATGGTGTCCGTACACATTGGTTTTCGAAAACAACAATTAGGGCCAATAAAATATTTAGAAAAAAATTATAAAAAATATCCTCATCAATGTCTAGTTTTTTACACATCTTTCCCCAAAAGGAATTAGAAAAATAATTTTATTTAGGTCAAATTATGGTATTCGTACACGTGCATGGTATGGTCCTAGAAAAGTCTTTTAAAAAGTGGTTTTTATACATGCCTATTAAAAAATAATTTGTATCATCTAGGTATTAGAATAAATTGCATATTTGGAAACTAGACTCAAAATATTAAATTTCATGTACTACTGACTTGTCTTAATATTCAATGTGTAAATGCTTTAAATTTCCAATCCAAGTGTGACAAATTTTGAAAATCAAGAATAACACTTGCACTTTTTGAGCTTTTTGTGAACCCAACTTCTTGCATTAGCCCGAAAGTCATTTTTTGCTCTTGTTGGTGCTATATAATTTTACTTGTAGGTCCAAGGTTTAGGGTTGGGTTTTCAAATTTATTCTAAATCTAAAACCAAATAAAAAGTGTGGGTGTGATTTAAAATTTCATGGAATGTGTATTCACTAGAAAATGTGTATGTATTCTAAAATGGAATGAGTACCTATTTCTTTTTAGAACATGCACATGTTTGGAAATGGATAACCATTTCTATTATATTCCTTTCTAGCTTTTTGGAACACATGTTCCTTTCTAGATGCACATGCATTTGTAATGAGTTCGTGAACCTAAATGGGAACTCATTCTAAATGCATACTCATTTAGGTTTGGACTTTTGTTCCTAAATAGTATTTTTATTAAATGCATACACATTCTTGATGACAAATTTTTTAATTGTGATGCTTCCATGAAAAGTGTAATCAATTTTTTTTACTCACCCATTTGATGAAATTACTCTCATCAATAGATTTATGAAGATACCCACCACTTGCTCCTCTTCCCCAACATATTTAGTCAAAATATTCTAAAGGGTCAATGATGAAATTGAAGCTTCTATCTTTTGTTATTGGTGTATGTAGAAATTTAATCTAGTATCTATCCATTTTCATATACATTTAGATAGTTGTATATCTAACCTATCTAGGGTTTATTTATTCTTCACTTTCTATTATTTTCCTTTCTTCTCTTTTGTAATATTTCATATAAAGTACCTAAAATCCTAAAAACTCTCGATCATATGATGGATTTTCCCTCTCAAATGCAAAGGAAAATTGTCCTCTTAATGGTAATTTCTCTAGTTATTACAAGCACACTTTGCTTCCCATTGGATGAGTTAGGTTCATTTCTAAAAAAATAGTGGCAAGTTTGTTTGCTAAGAATAATTTAGAGACTCTAGTAGGGATTGATCTTTCTTGTACATTTAGTTTCTAGAAATATAAAAGTACCTCCCCTAGTATGGAGGTTGGTAACTCTATTAAAAATAAACACCAATTTTTTTCTAAGCACCCTAAAATATTGGTAGACTAAATTCTTGTAAACAATGAGGATAAAGAAAATATCTTCCTCTTCATACCTAACTTCAAGATGAATCCTATGTTTAAGATTGTGAGTGATCTAACAAAGGAGGTGTAGCTCTTAAATAGTGTCTACATATTTGTGTTAATCAAAATAAGAGAAAATAGCCACCACAAGATTTGAACATGGAGGATCAAATGCAAAACAAAGAAGATATGAGTGGTGACATTAAAAAAGCATGAATCTTGAAGAAAAACCAAATGGTAGTTAGCAAGAAAATATTTTGGTAATTTTTAACCTCTTGAAGTTCAAATTCCAAATCCACCATTAGAGGCACCTAAAGAAGAGTTGGTTCAATAGTTCATAGTTATCATTTTGTGATCAAAATTGCTTCACTTTCTTTTTTTCTCATTTCCCTCCTCTTCTTGCACAACATTTCTTATTTTCTCTATTACATAGCTTTCATATTTAGACACCAGCTATACTTGATTAAAACAAGAACAATCTCTTGTTTAAAAAACTATATATTTGAAATTTTGGTGAAGAGTTTGAAGATTATGCTTTAGATTGTAATTTCATTAAGCCTCTATTTTTCATGGACTAGAGGTCATGAAAACTTCCCTGTGTTCCCTACATGTTCTTTATTGAATATAATTTCTCAAACACTTGGCTAATTTTAAAAAAAAGACAATTCCAACCATATGTAAAATGTGTAAGTTAGAAATCACCAAAAAATATTCTCCTACTCGATTTGATTCCTCAAGCTTGTTATCTAAAGGTGAGTGAGGGATAATAAGGATTTTAATTCTAGAATCTAGAAATGATGTTGGCAATTTGAAGTTTTTGTGTTGTATATTCCTTAATAATACATGTAGATTTTTTCTTTTTCATTTGAATGTTGTGTATGGAATCTTTATTTTGGCAATGTCATTATAGCATATGTAGTCTTAACAACACTACAATTTTTTCCCACTCCAATTACAATCGTAAAACGACATTTTCATCCACTACTCATCTCAATGTAGAGAGCACCACTTGAAGGAGGCATTGCAATTTCTATAAACTCTTTATCTAACGTAGCTTTGGGACTTCTTAAATATGCTAATATTTTTTTACCAACATTAGCCTCATAGAGGTGGAAAATATTTTTACTCACAATCAATAAATTCATTTGTTATTGTTAGATATCTTAAATTTTTGTAGCATCAATGTGAGGACAATTGCTCCAAGACTATCTTCTACAAGTTTAAAATCACATGTTGTAGGAGATGAATGCTTAAGTCCATAAAGTATGTTTACATTAACATAAAAAATTATCATATCTATTTGTTCATCAGTTTGGAGCCAAGGTTTTATTAACAGAACAACATCGGGAGGACTTTGTATAGAATACTTTCCATCTTGAACTTAGAGAAATTGCATTTGCTAATTCAAATGACACTTTAGAATTTTTAGCATATAGATATTTAGGTGGAGCATTTAATATGGAGTCACTAGTAGAAAATTTGCTTCATCAAATTGTTGGTATAAAACAAACGAATATAATCTTGTATTGATGTATGGTTGAGAGAATGATAATGTCTCAAATGACTACCATATATATGTGAAATGAACTTTTTGATAGGAAACATGAAATGAACATTTGATAGGAAACATGAAATGCACTCCAGCTTCTCTTATGGCCCACATATTCCATTTTCTACCACCAAAACATCTTTTTGGCATTTTTGCTACTGTGGTTCTAGTTGGACATATTTTCTAGTTGGACATATTTTGTACATCCAACTATTACATCAGAAAGATTATGTAAGAATTTAAGGCCCGTCCTGAAGTAGCTGATGTAGCAAACTCTTAATTACTTGCTACAATTTCCCATTAAATCCACACAACAATGAGCTTTGTTCTTCAAATGCTCATGGATACAAACTTGAAGTAGCAAATCAACTTTTTGTAACATTTGATATTACTCTAGCTCACATGTTTGGGTTGTTCTTTTGGAGGGATATGTACAATAAAGAGAATACTTCAGTCCTTGTTATAAGGAATTGGTCTACCAATTATTTCTTGCTTTATTCAACAAGACAAATGCATGGAGACGAGGTTGGTACTTGGAAGTTAAATGTTGGGTTAGATAGTATTGATATTATTTCAATGCTACAATAAAGGGGATCAAATCCCTTGTTACATTTATAATGATATCTCTTGGCAACGTGATTTAAAATTACCAAGAGCTCAATATAATAATTTAATTTTATCAAATGTTGTACTTGCAACTTTTTGATAGAATGTCCCAAAGATATGTCATCTCATGAAAGGAAAGCTAAAGCTAGGGGTTGCGCTATCTCCTTGGAGATTTGAAAAGGATTCATGGGCATGAAATTGACTGACTGACTGCAATGCTCCATGTATGTGGTATTCTTTGTTTACTTCCATCCTTAAGATAACTTGTGTTCCATACTGACCATCTGGGTAATTTGCTTTTTTGGTTCAGTCTAGTAAATGATAGGAAACTGTAAATAGAAATAAGTGTTTCTCTATTCCAATGTATCTGAACTTGGAACTCACTCTTAGATTGTATTAATCTGGTTACTAAAATGATGAGAATGGTACGTTTTATCCTCTTCGAGTCTGAAGAACTATTTATATGACATCAAGTAGAATTTCAGTATCAGAACACAGTCCTCAATAGACACAAAGGTGGAGAAAAAGTTGTGATAACGTTAAAAGTAGAAGATGGGTTGTTTGCATATGAAGATGTTTCTGATTCCTATAACTTCTTTGGCACTTCTGATCCGCAACCTTTACTAGCAAAATATACCAGCAAGTTTCATGCAAAATTGGCCCAAGAAACTCTTGTACCTAGAAACATAAAGTCTAAATATTCTCTCACACCTTTTAGTTTTAATAGTTGTGTGAATTCATCAAGAATAGGAAGTTATGATTCTAGACGTCCTAAGTCAGGGATGATGAATAATAGTACTTTGGTGAACTTACCTTTATCTGTAAATATTACAAGTGTTTCATCCATACAGTTGTTGGCTACTCAATGTATATGGTCAAATACATTTGGATCAAATGGCAGAGAGGAAAGTGTGGATAAATATATTCCAGAGTCTAAGTATCCAAACAAACACCATGCAGATCATCTATCTGATTGACCTAGGGGTTGCAGTTTATATTGATTTAGTGGCTTCAGGGAACATGGTACTCATTAACAATATGCTAGGAAATGTATTAACTACTCATAATTTATTTGGGAATGGGCAATTAAAAAAACATTTTTAATGAAATCATTGTATTTGTTGCTTCCTCTTCCTAGTGCTTTTCTTTGGGGGCATAGAAAATTCTACTACAAAATACTTCAACAAGTATATTCGCATTGGCACTTGGAACCCATTCTTACAATTCTTGATAAGGTAGAGGAAATGAAATGAGTTTCCAATAGACAATAGATGCAGCAACAAAAAATATAAATACTTACCAGATTAGGCATCAACTACAATTAGCTAGAGATGAGAGCTTTCTCCATAGAATCTCTCAGATTCTTTTCAAAACCACCAAACTGATTTGAATGAAAACTACCTAGGTATTGATCATAAGCAACTTCAGAAGATAATATGTCTGGATTATGGGAACTAGGTCTTCAAATTATTTTCATAATCCTCACACTAGAAAATGAACGAATTCCATTTTAAATGTAGTATCTGAGTTCCCAAATGTTCTTAGTGGATGCAAATATCTTAAAGCAACACAGTAATTACTTGATGACATTGTAGATCTTCGCAAGTTTAGTAAACATGACTATGCCAAGAATCATTAATCATAATACTTATGTGGTAGCATGAAATATAAATAAAATGTTTTCATGGAATAGGGGTGAAAGGATGGAATAACACTAGAATTAGACATAGAACTTTATCTACAGAATCCAATAATCATCGTAATATTGATCTTACTTTGGTAGAAAGGAAAGAACTTCAAATAAAGAAAGGAAAAACTTACCTTATTCTAGATGAGGTGGATAGAAAATATAGACAATACTACCACCAAATACAAATAGCCATCTCATCATTTGAAGTTGTTAATAAGGTTGGGCTTGCTAAAATATAAATTTATCTTGCACTACAAGTAATTTCTAGGTAGTTCTAAGTAGTTCTTATTCTTTGAGATGACACATAAACTTGGGTGAGGGAGAATAGGTTAAGAGGGTTTTTCTCATTGTAATTGGCTTTGTGTTCTTTTGAGAAGAATAAGAGGAAGAACTATTGAGTCTTGTGTCATTTTATTTTTAATAAGTTTCAAGCCATTCATATGCCTCAATCTATAATCCATTTTTTTTTATATATATATATTTCAATTATAAATAACTAAGCTTTCTATATTTTGTTAATGTTGTATATAAAAAATAAATACAGTATAATATTTATTTCTACACATTTTTAGCTAGTTGTCCATATTTGACCTATCCAATGTTTCTTAAGTCTTTACTTTCTATTATTTTTCTCTTTCATCCATTTTGTAGATTCTAATTTAAATTACCTACACACTAAAAGTCCCTTACCATATAATGGTGCTACCCCTCTCAAATATAGAGGAAATTCAACCTCTCAATGGTGATTTCTCTAGTTATTACAAACATACATCATTCCCCATTAGGTGAGTTAGGTTAATTTCTACAAAAATTGCAATGACAATTATATTCACTACCACTATGCACTTTTAATGATCAATATTAGAAACATGATCTAGTTTGTCTTTTTCTTGTGTTCATTTGGTCAAGCCTATACCATATATATTGTATATTTAGTCATGAGTATTGTAATCTCACATTATAAAAATGTTGTAATGAGAAGCATCTTTACTATTATCTAGTAAATGATTTGGTTTAGATTTATCACTTAGATTAGAGGAATTTATTTTCTTTAAGTTGTTTATCCATTTTATCTTTACAAGTGAATTTAGGAACTTATTGAAAATCCTTTGAACATGTAGCTTCTAAACACTGGAGGTTGTCCTATAAGTCATGTCCAACACTTATAGTCACCCTATGCTTGATGATCAAATGAGTGTAGTACTAGTTAGAATATGAAATGAACATTAATAGATACACTATCTTTGAGGATTCCTCTAGCGAGTTATTCAAATTCTAATTTTTCTCTTAATGTCACATGGCCTTTCTCCTTTTATAAAGATTTAATTTGTTCCACCATTTTTCTTTTGTTCTCCTATGGTACACATTCTCCTTGAGAAGTACTAGGAAAAGATGTTATTGGTCCTCAACTCAAAGAATTATTTTAAGCCAAATGGTTTTTGTATTTATCTTTGTCTCCTCCAAGTTCCTTATTAACTTAGCAGCATATGTTAACAATAAATCATAATCCTTTTCCATCTTTTTGGTCATAGCATCACTTAATTTTGCATTGTGTACAACCAAGAAAGAAACCTCTAGTGCTGGTGTGTTTTCCACTCTATTAGAAATTAACTACATAATTAATCCCTGGAGATCATCTAATACATAAGTTTTATCATGCTCAATAGCTATGACCCATAGTGGCATAGCTTCTTGAGTTGGGTAGTACTTAGAGCCTAAGTAAAACTTCTTTGCAAGTTCATGCTTTGAAACATATCTCTAACTTCATTAGTCCTTAAAGTATCAAATGCTATAGTTGATGATAAGTGTCACCCTAAAAGAAAAAAATCCACTTACTCTCACCATATTATTTCTTTTTATAGTGAAATGATACATATATATCTATGTTAAAGAAAAAGGCACCCTTAGCTAAGTTAGGGAAATACCACAAATACCTTGGAAAATTAGTTTTTGGTTGTCAAATATTTGCTAACACGTGTTCTTAACTTGAAAAAAAATTCTTGAATTCATCTCTTTTAATTTAATTTTTATTAGATATATGTTGGTATGCGGCGATTGATCGTGCTATATTGTACACCTAGCATGTATCCTCGCCAGGGTCTGGGGCTGGGTTGGGCCTCGGGAGGGGGTTCGAGGGCAGCAGCCCTCGAGAAAAAAAAATTTCCCATTTTTTTTGTGTCGTCACCAAAAAAGAAAAAAAATGAATTTGTAAAACCCTAATTCTAGAAGCTTCTAAAAAGCTTGTTATAAGGGGTTGTGTTAGGGGTTACAATATAGAAGAAAAAGGTGATTATTCGCAAGATTTTAATATATTTTGCACTGGATAATAAAATCATTGGATGGCTATGGTTTTGTGGATGTAGCCAGGATTGGGTGAACCACATTAAATTCTCCATGTTGTCTTGTCTCTGCTATAATTTTTTGTGTGTTTTATTTCTCTGTTTTATTGATCAAATATGCATTTAACTGTTAGATATCTTCCTTCTAACCCTAACAATATAAACATCTCACATTATTTATTCCTAACATCATTAATTATTGCCCCCCTCAAAATATCCTAGCAAATTAGTAGTTGAAATGGTAATAGCATCAATTCTCCAAGAGTGGTCTTGAGATTTAGTAACATTGATGATATTATCCTCAATAGGAAATAAATCATCAAATCCTTTAGTATCATCATAAGAAACTAATGGTTGTGAGGGAATCAAGAGTTATTTAGGACCCATAACATGTCATATTTTTGGTTGTTGATCAAAGGACTCCTCTTCCATTAGCTCTTTACCTTTTGATCGTCCTAATTTGGGATTGAATCCTTGTTGCACCATTATGACCTCTCTTATAAATGTATCAAGAGAATAAAAATTAGACACAATTCAAGTATGGTGGTTTCACCCTTAAAGGAATTATAATTAGTGTCAAAATTATCTAGCAGCAATAACAAGTTTATCAAAGATAACAATCTAGATACATTGTTAGTTTAGCGCACTCTGTACAATTTTTAAATTTTTTGAAGTAACCTATAGATTTGAGTTATGGTATTGGCAGGTGGGGCCCCTTGCAGGCTCCCCCATTCAATGTGGCTACTCTAGTGGTAGCTAAGAAAGGTGCAAAGGTGAAAAAGGTGGCGTCCTCTTTGGGGTTTCTGATTAGGATTTGCAAAAGGCTCCTATGTCCCCTTCATTTGTTCTTGACTCATTTTTGAAGGAGGACCGTATATCCTATATGGATAAGTTGGTGGGTGTTAGATCTCCAAACATGGTGAAACCTATGGTTTTGGACTCTTTGAAGGTTTCATGCATTGTGGAAGGGATAGAGGTTATCATCCCTGATGATCTAATGGATGAGGCAATTATTAGGCTTCAAATCTCTCTCATCAATAAGTTTTTTTCCTTTCATCCCAACATTGATCAAGATAGGAAATGGGCCAAAGTTGTTTGGAAACTCAAGGATAATGTCAATATCAATACAATGGCTAATGGCCTATTTCTTTTTATCTTTGTGATTTATGAAGATATGATAAATGTGATCACTTGAGGTCCTTGGGAATTTGATAAGAATCTTAAGAATTTTCTCTCTTTATGCAAATGGAAGCCAGGGTTTGATCCATTGGATGATCATGATTTAATGGCTCCTACTTGGATCCACCTTATGGTACTTTGAATAATCATTTAAGTAGTGTTAAGGATTAGTTCTAGTGAATGAATTAAAGTTTTAATTTGTGGAAACTAATTCACCCCCCCTTCTCAGTTGTCTTGTTAAATAATTGGTAGCAGAGCTTGGTTCCTTGGTGATGAGCTTAACCGCTTGAGGAAGGTCTGAGATGGTTGGAAAAATGACTTATGATTATCCAAGGTTCGATGGAACCAATTATGCTATTTGGAAAATATTGATGGAAGAATATTTGGAGTTTTGTAGATATGATGTGGAGAAACCTTACAAGAATCCTTACACTCCTCTTGCTAATGGTTCGAGTACGACTAATGAGATCAAAGCACATGAAGCAAACAATAAGGAGAAGTACATTTTGAAGAATAGTTTGGTACATTTCGAGTTGATTAAGGTTCAGAATCTGAAGAATACTAAAGAAGTCTGGGATGCTTTGGAAAGGTCACATGAAGGTGATGAAAGAGTTAAAGAGGCAAAATTCCAGAATTTGGAGACATATTTTGAGCTTCTACACATGTCTAAAGATGATAATGTTAAAGCTTATGTACATAAATTGGATGAGATAATGGTCGGTATGTGAGGACTTGGTGCTACTATAGATAAAACCATGATTGTAAAGAAGATTCTTAGAACTCTCCCTAATGCTTATAGTGAGAAGGTGTGTGTTATTGAACAAAGAATAGATTATAAGACCTGCACTAAAGATTTGTTGTTGGGATTTATGACATCTTATCAGATAAGGAAGCTGAATCTACGGAATGGATGCAAATCATAAACTACTTTTAAGGCTACAAAAGCTAAAGATTTGGATGAAGAAAATTTTGATGAAATAGAAGCTAATTTTGTGAGAAGGATGAGGAAAGGATCCAATAAGTATGAAGTTACCCTTTAAATGCTTTAGTTGTGGAGAAATAGGTCATTAGCTAAGAGGAATAAACAAAGATATGAGAAAGGAAAGAAGATCAACAAAGCATATTATGTGAATGATAATGCTAGTATATCTAATAAAGACTCTAATTATGAAGATCTTGATGACAATGAATGCTTGTTCTTGGCTATAAAGGATGAACCTACTTCTGCTAATTCTAAAAAATAGCTAAAGGAAAGCCCTCCAAAGAAGGAGAAAATTGAAGGTATTGTTCTCTCTTCCCTCCATGCTAAACAAGAAAAGAACTATTGGGTAGTTGATAGTGGTTGTTCACATCACATGAATGGTGATAAAAGTAAGTTTTTTAAACTTGAAAAATATGATGGAGGCTTGGTTATGTTTGGAGATGATACTGGTGCTAAAATTTGTGGGATAGGTTCAGTAAGTTTTGATGGCAAGCATAATACTAATGATGTCTACTATGTTAAGGGTTTAAGGCATAATATTTTGAGTGTTGGACAGATGTGCAGTAAGGAATATGATCTTGTGTTTAAGGATGAGAGATGTGAAATTCAAAAAGGATCTAGAACATTGATTGTTGCAGGAAAGAAATCTAAAGGAAATATCTATCAACTTAAGAGTGTTGATGGGTGATGCTTTATGACTCAAATTAATGATAGTTGCTTATGGAATTGGATAATTTTTCACATGAATTTTGATAACTTGGAAAGGATTAGTGCAATTCAAGTCGTGAGAGATTTTCCAAGGATTGCAAAGCCTTTTAATCCTATTTGTAGGAATTGTCAGTTTGGAAAATAAGCAAGAATTCATTATAGATCATAGGAACATTCTAATACTAGACTACTGGACTTAATTCATACAAATATATGTGGTCCTACAAGAGTGATAAGTCTACAAGGTGAAAAGTACTTTATGCTTTTGATTGATGATTATTCTAGATAGACATGGGTTACATTTCTTAGAGAGAAATCAGATGCATTAGATTGATTTAAGACATTCAAAGCTATGGTTAAAAATGAAGTGAATCTGAGGATAAAATGTTTAAGGTCTGATAGAGGGGGAGAATTCACCTCCCATGAATTTAATATGTTTTGTGAAGTGCATGGAATAAATAGATAGTTATCTACTCTGAGAACTCTGCAAAATGGAGTTGTTGAAAGGAAAAACAAAATAGTTCAAGAGGCTACTAGATCAATGATTATTGAGGATGGTTTATCAGAAATTCATTGGAGAGAAGCTATTCATACTGTTTTTTATGTATTCAATCAAGTTCAAGCAAGAGAAAATAGTACAAAGACCCCCTATGAGCTATGGCATGGAAGAATTCCTACTATTAAGTATTTCAAAGTAATCGAAAGAAAATGTTATATTAGAAGAGATGAAGAAACTTTAGGTAAGTTTGATGCAAGAAGTGATGAAGGTATTTTTCTTGGATATTCCACTAAACGAAAAGAATACAAATGTTTTAATAAAAGGTTGAGAAAGATTGTAGAAAGTGAAAATGTCAAGGTTGATGAGACAATGAAGAATTCAATTGATATTGATGGATATGTATCTGATGAACCCGATTGTGTAAGAATAGAAGATATTGTGGAAGAATAGGAAAAGGATGAGCAAGAGAAGAAAAATGAACATAATGAAAGAGAAGAATAAGCTCTAGTGGTGTCACCTAAGATGAATAGATATGTGCAAAAGAACCATTCATAAAGTTAGATTATTGGAGAGAAGACTAAAGGAGTATATATTGACTAGAAGCAGAGTTGTTGCTGAAGTAAATCTGTGTTTATTTTCTGAGATTGAACTGAAGACTGTAAATGAATCATGTAAAGATGAACATTGGATGAAAGCCATGAAAGAATAACTTATGCAAATTGAAAAAATTAAAACTTTGGAATTGGTCCCAAGACCGGTAGATAAAAACATTATTGGATCAAAGTGGGTATTTAGAAATAAGTTGAATGAGAATGGAGAAGTGGTTAGAAACAAAGAAAGGCTTGTGTGTAAAGGTTACTCACAAGTAGAAGGCATAGATTTTCAAGAAACTTTTGCTCTGGTAGCAAGAATGGAAGCTATAAGGATGTTCTTAGCATTTGCTACTCATAAAGACTTCAAGGTCTACCAGATGGATGTCAAGTCAACATTTTTGAATGGTGAGCTAGAAGAAGAGGTCTACATGGAACAACCAAGAAGGATTTTAGTTGTCACATCAACCAGATATGGTGTGCAGATTGAAGAAAGCCTTATATGGATTGAAGCAAGCTCCTAGAGCTTGGTATGCAAGGTTAGACATGTATTTGATTCAACAAGGTTTCAAAAAAGGTAAGATAGATAGTAATCTATATTTTAGGATTGAAAATGACAAAATATTGATTGTAGTTGTATATGCTGATGACATTAGTTTCAAAGGAAATGAAAATATGTGCAAGATGTTTGCGAAAGAGATGCAGAAATAATTTGTAATATCTATGTTTGGAGAGATGAATTTCTTTCTTGGGCTATAGGTTAATAAAAAGAGAAAGGAATTTTTATTTCACAGTCTAAGTATGTGAAAGAGATGTTTAAGAAGTTTGGGATGGATGTTCCAAATCAGTATGTACTCCTATGGTGATTGGTTGCAAATTGGGTAAAGATGATGATTCACCTAAGGTTGATCAGAGAAAGTATAGATCTATGATTGGTGGACTTTTGTATTTGACTTCTACTAGACCAGATATTATGCATGTTGTCTTTCTTGTAGTTATATTTCAAAAATATCCTAAGGAAACAAATGTTGTTGTTAAAATAATATTTAGATATTTGAATGGCACTCTCGATTATGGATTATGGTATCCTAGAGATATTGACTTTACTCTAAGTGCCTATACAAATGTAGATTGGGATGGATGTGTAGATGACAAAAAGAGTACAAGTGGTGGTGCATTCTTTCTTGGTTGCAGAGTGGTGGCATGGTTGAGTAAAAAGAAAGATTCATCCTCCTAGTCTATTGATGAAGTTGAGTATATTGTTGCTACATCTTGTCATACACAAGTTCTATGGATGAAACAAACATTGAAAGATATCACAGTGGTGTATGATGATCCTATTTCTATCTTCTATGATAATACAAGTGCAATTAACATTTCAAATAATCTTGTGATGCACTTGAGGACGAAGCATATATCTATCAGGTATCATTTCTTGAGAGAGAAGGTCATGGAGAATGAAATAAAACTTGAATATGTTCTGACAAAGGATCAAATTGCTGATATATTTATGAAGGCTCTTCCTAAAGATACTTTTGAGTATCTCTAGGAGAATTTAGGGGTCATTTCCCCTCCTTTCTTGAACTAGATGCATATGGAGACGCATCAGTTTGGTGGATCTATGTATCTATCTTTCTTCTGGACTAATGTTTTGGTGGCTACCTCTCAGGGGGAGCAGGTAGTGTCAGGTGTTGTCATTAAGAGTATTCTTTTTTTTTATGTCAAAGGGGAAATCAATGTAAAATATATTTTTCCTTTTCCATTGATGTCAAAGGGGGAGAGGAAGCATGTGAAAAAGGAGAGAAAGCATATGAAAACGGAGAGAAAGTATGTGAAAAAAAGAGGAATAAAAAAACAAAAAAGAGGAAGAATATAAAAGACTATCTACTAAGGGGAGAAACAGAAAGAAAAATCTTGAGAAGTGTATTCAAAGCTAGTATGGTTTCTTTGATGGTTTTTCACATCATGCATTGCCATTAATGAAAAAGGGGGATATTTTTGCAAGAATGGAAAGAATTAAGGTGTTGTCATTGATGCCAACTAATCAATTAGTTATCAACTAATTGCTATTGTCATTAGTTTCATGGATGTAGATTATTGGTTGTATATGTCGAGGATATTGAGAAAATTGTATTGAAGAAAGATTGTAGGTGTTCAGTGGTTGCTCCGAGTTTTTCTCTAGGATTTTCTCCTATGTTTGTGTGGTTCAGATATGTTGATCATGCTTGTTGGAAGCTATTATATCCAATTTTTTGGTTGTTATTTCATTGTATAGTGCAAGTTATGTTCACTAGTTGTGAACTGTGCTTTTTTGTGTTTCTGGTTGAGGTCCAGGAGAAATGTTGTTGGTCCAAATTTCTCTTTGTTAAAGTCTTACAACTTGTAGTTCTAGAGTTGAGTTGTTTTGATTGTATTGAAGATAATTTTGGTATCTGGAAGTTTCATGCTTAATTGTGTTTTTCATTGGCTACCTTTGGAGTTGATGAAGCGGGTTGGATCTATTTGGTTCCTTATGAAGCATGTGTTTGGGTCACCCTCATTATAATTCCACCCTAGGATGTTTTGGCACCAACCTAATTTGAATTTGAATTTGGATGGTTGACTTTGGATATGTTTCAAAGTTGAAGATGGTATAAATACATGATGAGTTAGTGGTGAAATAAAGCATAGAAAGAGGAAAGACAGATAAATGCAAATTGATGTGAATCAATGAGTGTGCATGATATGAGTGTGGTAGATCAGTGTGAAGCCTAAATGTTAAATTTTCAAATGTAATGAGATGAAGGTGTACTCTATCATTCATGCATGTTTGCAAGTGGTTGAGAAAATTGTGGTAGATTTCTCTGTTGCATTGAAATTGTATTCTCTATGTAACATATCTCTTATATCTTCTTTGTATCTTTGTGGCATTGAGCCCTCTAGGTTGTTAGCCTTGTTGGATAGTGAGTCCTTATTTTGGTAGTGATCCTCTTGTAATCAATTTTTATATTCTCTATAGTGTGAGTTAATCCTCACTGAGGTTTTTCCCTTATTGGGTTTTCCATGTAAATATGGTTTTATTGTGTTTGTGTGATGGTTTTTAGTTCTTACACCAGTATTTAATGTGTAATCTTTTAAGCAGTGTTAAGGATTAGTTTTTGTGAATGAATTAAGGTTTTAATCTATGACAACTGATTCATCCCCTCCCTCTCATTTGTCTTATTCAACAAAAATGGTACCAAACCAACAAAAAAATAATGTTGTTTTGAAGCCCCTAGCATTAGATATGGATATTTGTAAACATTTTGAGTTTTTTGGGGAGAATGCTCTCTTATTGTTCTAAACTTAGTAACTAGTGAAGAAAGTGGAGGAAATTTTATAAAGGGATGATGATGAATCTAAAAATAATCATGATAGGGTAGAAACAAAATATAAGACACACAAAACATGTGTTAGGGATGTTAATAGTAAAGCTTTGGAAGATTTTCTTCAAAAAGGTAAGGAAGATTTGAACAAAGAGAATGAAAAGGATCATTCGAAGGAACCTACTTTAGTAGTGCAAAAAATTGTTCCTATTCTAGAAAAAAGGATGAGATGCTTAAGGAGGGATCTATTAACTCCCCCCCTCCAACTAGTAATGTGGGTTTAGAAGAAGGAGAACTTGATTCAGATTTAAAGAAAGTTTAGCAAGTGGAAGATGTTTTGGTTCCTAATATGAAGGTTATTAATAGGGATAGCTTGCTTAGGGGTCAAAGTATATATTTGCAAGAGTCCCTCTCATTGTTGGGATTTAGCACTAATGTTGCTCAAACTCTTATTAAATTATTTGAAGGTGTGTTAGAAGAGGAACAAACTCAAGTCAATGGGAAAACCAAAAAGAATGAAAAATTAGATGTTGGGGAAGAAAATAAGCAAGGTAGACCATCCCAAAGGGAAAATAAAGCTCATGATGCAGCATATGATGTTGCTTTTTTTAAACATAAAACTTTGGATAGCCTTTTAGGGCTAGAAAAACAAAACAAATGATGGGCTCCAGAGGTCTTTGCCTCCTACTATTAGTATCAAGGTGGTATTGAATTTTCCTCTAGTTATTTATGAAGATTATGTATTGGAATATTAGAGGTTTGAATAGCCCTTTTAAGTAGCATCTTATTATGAGTTGTTTAGCTGATATGAAAATTGATATTTTTCTTATCTAAGAAACTAATATGTAGCATATATTATTGACCAGATTGTTAAGAATATTTGGCCTTCTGTTGATTATTGTGTTAGTGATGCAGAAGGGGCTTCTAGTGGAATAGTTACTATGTGGAACCTTGCTAGAATTCAAGGTGTCAAAGGAAATCATTTCAACAATACGTTAATGACATGTAGGAAATATTTGTATACCTCTATGAAATGGAATCTGATTAATATTTACGCTCCTAATTCTAGGGCTACATGGGTTCAACTTTGGGATTCCATAGACTCTCTTATCTTTGGTAGACAAACATACTATTGGATACTAGGTGGTGAATTTAACATGCCCCTATTTCTTTCTAAAAAATTGGGGGCTCTGGATGATTTCTCTAATAGTATGGTTGATCTTGTTGATTTTCTTCTTTATGGGGCTTATCAATATTGATTTATAGAGTTCTATATTTACTTGGTCTAATAGGAGACAAGGAAGTAATCATATTCAAGTTGAACTTGATAGGTTCTTGATTTAAATAATGGTTGGAATATTCTCCCTAAACTTTCCTTATCTTCTCTTTCTAGAAAAAGCTCTGATTGTATTGCTATTCTTCTAAATTGGGAGGAGGCCTCAGCTAAGGGTCCCTTTCCTTTCAAGTAAAAAATCATGTGGACTTCTCACCCTGAGTCCAAAGAACTTGTTGAAATTTGGTGGAATCTTCCTTGTTATGGTACTCTAATGTATTTTTTGACTCAAAAATTAAATAGGGTTAAAGATAAGGTTAATGGTTTTTATAAGATCTCCTTCGGTAACATTTTCCACAAAAATAAGATCATTACTACAAACCTTAAGGAATCTCAGGGGAGAATAGAGGAAGGAAATAATTATATGGAAACCTATGCTAATGAGTGTAAATTACACATGGAATGGACTAAGCTATCAAAAGTGGAGGAAGTCTTTTGGAAATAAAAACCTAGGATATAATGGTTAATAGAAGGGGACAAAAATATAAAAATTCTTTCATCAATCAAAAATGAAATAGAGAAGAAGGAATAGAATAAGGACTCTGGTTTTAAAAGAAGATATTACTATTATGTCAGATGAGAATGAAATTTTCATTGTTATTGTTTCCTTTAAAGAAACTTTTGTTGACTCTAATCCATATTTCTCGGGCTTGGAAGAGATCATTGATGTTATCCCCAATGTGGTAATTGATCAAGATCTCAAGGACCTAGGGAAACCAGTCATGCTATAAGAAGTAAAAAAAGTGGTGTTCTCTTTTGGTGTGTATAAGGCTCTTGGGCTTGATGGGTTTCCTCCTTTCTTTCAAGACTTATGGGATGCTATTTCTATTGACTTTCTAAATGCAGCTAAGGACTTCTTTAGATTTGGTAGACTATTAAATCAACTAAATTCTACCTTTATAGTTCTAATCCCCAAGAAAGATGATGTCTTCTCTTTGCAAGACTATAGACCAATAAGTTTATGTAATAATATTTACAATTGTTTTTCTAAAATTATTGTTAATTATAGGATAAAAATTTTCCTTCATAGACTAATTTCCCCAAATAAAAAATGAATTATCAAAGGAAAAAAAATGGATGTTTCTTTAACCACTCATGAATATATTCACTCTTGAGTTTAGCAAAAAATCGAGTGTGGTTTTAAAATTAGACATCTCTAAGGCCTATGAAAAAATCTCTTGGAATTTTTTGTTGGTTATTCTGTAAAATTTTGGCTTCAAAGATAGATTTCTAAATTTGATCAAAGTTTATGTAACTAATCCAAAGTGTGTTGTTATGGTCAATGGTCTCCCTAGGGGATATTTCTCTTGTGTTAGAGGGGTTATACAAGGTGATCCTCTATCCCCTTATTTGTTTATTATGGTAGCAAAAGTTCATGGTCACAATCTCTAGAAGAGGCTTGACCTAAGATTACTCAAAGGGGTTAAAGTTGCATCTTCTTCGCCTCCTACTTCTCATTAGAAATTTGTGGATGGAACTATTCTTTTTGGTGGAGATTTCATGGTTGATGCATGGTATTAGAATTCTATTTTGGAGGATTATGCTAGGGATTCAAGGAAACATATCAACTATAATAAAAGTATGCTTTACTTCTTCAATATGAATCAATTTCTTAAGGATAGAGTTATGAGGACTATAGGTTTCATTTTTTTTTCTTTCAACTACCTATCTTGGTATCCCTTTAATTTCTAAGAAACCTTATAATAATTATTAGAAAAGTGTAATTAAAGGAGTTCAAAAGAAGTTAGCTGGATAGAAAGGAAAATCCTTAGTTAATATGGAAAACTTTAGCTTCTAAGGCTTCTCTAAAAAACATTCGTGTTTACTACCTTTCATTATTCAAGATTCTTATTTTCATTGCAGATAAAATTGAGCAATTCAGAGGAAGTCCGTCTTGATTGGAACTGAAGAACATTCAAGTTCTCTTGTAAGCTTGGAAAAAATTATTTACTAAAAAACTTTGGGGGCCTGGGTATAAGAAGACTAGTTTAACAAGTCCCTTCTTACCAAGATTGGATGGAATTTCCTAGGAGCTAAATATTGAGTGGCTATATTGAAAGCTAAATATCTATGTAATGTTGACCAAGGGAGTTTCCTATCTTCCTTTGATTTGTCTTATGGGTCATTCATCTAGAATAACTTGTTAAAAAATAGAAATATCATCAAACAAGGGATTAAAAGGAGAGTTGATAATGGAAGGAAAATGTTTTTTGGGAGGATGTGTGGAAAAATGGTCCTACTTGATCAAATTAAAGATATTCTTATAGAATGAATGGTAGATACCTTCATGGTTACATTGAGTGGGAAGGAGACAAGCCAAGATGAAAGGATTTCTAGGAACAACTAACAAGTGGCAGGATTCTAAGGGGTGGTATATAGCAAGGTTGGTATGCTAATATCCACTTATTAAGGAAAAAAAATTAGTGATTTCTTATTTCTCTCAAAATAGAGAAGGTGAATGGATCTAGACTAGACTTCTCTCTAGGCTTGTTTTGGTCAAGTCTGCTTATACTTTGTTAGAATAGCTTGTTACAACTCCTAGTTACTTTTATTAGAATCATGTGTGGAACTAAAAATGCATCCCTAAAATCAAGTATTTTTGGTGGGTTATGCTTCACAGTAATATTCTTAATATTGATAATGTTAACACAAGAGGATTTCAATTTATTAATATTGAACACTTAGTTTTCACTCTTTGTTCTCTATAGAGGTTTGGAATCAAGTGTTCTTCTCTCAATTGATTGGGTCATCCCCTACTCTCTTAAATATTTTGTTGTAATTTGGAATTAGTGTCCTTTCTCGCACACAATTATTTATAACTTATGGAGACAAATTCCCCCTTTTGTTTCTTGGGGTCTATAGAAATAAAGGAATAATATAATCTTAAGGGATCAAAAGAGAAACAACAAGGACATATTTTTCACTATAAAACAACAAGTTTAGGAAAATATAAATGTAGGGAATTATGGATTCTCCAATGTGATGCCTTCTTATAGAGAGCTCATAATAAAAACAATATGGGGGATTAACAAAGATTTAACCAGGAATTGGTTAAAAATATTGATTAGGAAGAAACAAAATGGTTACCTCTTGATGAGTAATGGATATAACTAAATTTTGATGGGTGCTTAAAAGGGAATCATAGGATGGTTGGGGCTAGTGGAGTTATCAAAGATAAAAATTGCCACCTAATTGAAGGCTTTGCTTAAAATTTAGGAATTTGTACTAACAATATTATGAAATCCACTATTACATGGTGGGGAATAAAGAGGGTCAAAGAGTTGTGTTTCAATCACATTATTATTGAAGGTGATTCCAAGCTAACAATAGATATTTTCAAAGAGGAAATAAATGTTCCTTGGGTGATAAGAGACTACATGATGGATGAATGTAAAAGTATGATAAGGAATTTACTTTGAAGTCTACAATTATTCATACCTATAGGGAAGGTAATATGGTTGTAGATGTAACCTATAATGAAGGTATTTTCTGTCCTCTATGGGTTTATTGGGATTATGTTTAAATCCCACCAAAAATCAAGGAAATAATTTCAAATGAAAGACTTGGAGTTAAAATTTTCTATAATATTTGTCATTATGATGTTGGATAGAAGATTGATAACTAAGAGAGAGATGGGGATTATGTACTATTGAATTAGTGTCAATTCTAAAAGTGGTGTTTTTGGTTATAAGTTCCTTGTTGTCCTTATAATTATTATTGATAATGACTTGCAAGAGCCTCTAATTGTAATAAAATAATCCTTATGATTATATGAAGAGCTTCATATTATCTTATGTGAGTGTGAATTTATTTATTTACACAAATTCCAACTCTATTTTAAGATATTATTCTTCAGGAAGGATGAAAAAGGATAGATTTAATATTTTTTGTAGTAATTTTGAGTACTAAAATCAAGCCAACTGGAAATATCATCAGTTGGTGATTTTTACCCATTTGATTCACAGATTGGTTTGTGTTATTTTTGAATTAAATTACCAAATTTATCATGTTTGTGGGCACTACAATTATAGTTTGAAGACCTATTTTCTCTACTCTATGGTGATTGGTTTTATGCAGAAGAAGAAAGGATTTTTTGGTAATATTGGTGGAAACTTAATGGGTGGGCCAAGAAAGCATTCTGATTTGATTTCTTGTTATTTTCTTCAATAGAATGTGGAGCTTTGGAAAGACTTCAACAAGATTGGATTAACCCCATTCTACCATGCAATAAAAGGCTATAATAATGTGCTCACCTCCAATTTTTGTAACTCTTAGAAGAATCACAAGGTTTATATTGGGAATTTATATTTTTTGGTTACCCCTCAATTTATTGTGGATGCAATGGGGTTGAAGTGTGAAGGAATCAAGGTTTCCATGCAGTAGGACAATGGTGATCTAGACAAGATATCTCTTATACACAAGTTGCAACTGAGTGATGTGTTTAGTGCATTAGCAGGAAAATAACTCATTGAAACACATCAAAAGAGTGGTGAATTAATAGATGAGGCTATTAAAGCATTACAAGAGATAATTCCAGGAACTAATGTTGATACATCTTTTCCTACGGTGGAAAACTTCAAATTATTATTTGATTCCTTAGAATAATGACTCACCCCCCTCTTAATATTCTAATAAACCATCCAATTATCAACCATCCAATTTCTAAACTATACTTGAAAATCATAAGGAATGAAAGCATAAATAATCCATAACACACACAACACATGAACACTAGGATTTTTACATCAAAAAACCAAAAAGGGAAAAACCATGATGAGGATTAGCTCACAATATGTTATAACTGGTTATAAAATATTATAGAAAGGCTCATTACTAGGTAGACTCACTATCCAAGTGAACTCACTATTCACAAAGAAAAGAAAGATACAAGAGGTGGATTTACAAATAGAATTTGAACTGAGAGAAATGCATCTAACTTATGTTGAATTAGGTTCCATTAAAGCTCATAACACATACTCTAATTAGGTTACAACCATAATTTGAATTAAGAGAAATGCATCTAACTTATACTGAATTCAGGTCCATTAAATATCATAACACATACTCTAATCAAGTGAACTCACTGTTCATAGAGAAAAGAAAGATACAAGAGGTGGCTTTACAATTTAAATTTTACCTAAGAGAAATGCATCTAACTTATGCTAAATTTAGTTCCATTGAAGCTCATAACACATACTCAAATTACAAGTCTCTACTTTACTCTGTCTTCACACATCTTCTCTCAATACTCACAATTTATTTACATAATTTTGCAAATTTTGTATCACTACTTGCATTTGGATTATGTGTGCATCAGATCTACCTCCTCATCAACTCAACTCAACCTTGTATATGTACCATACTCCATCATAAACATCAATTAGGTCGACCTAATTAGATGTAGCCTTGAGTTATGCAAAACATGCCTTGTCGGCACCTAATTCAAACCAAAATTTCCTTCACACCCAAAATACAATCAATATAGGTCAGAATAGACTTATAAAAACTTCCTTTCCATTCACATCATCTATTTTAATCTTCACAATACTTTGCATTCATCAAGTCAGCTAGACATAGAACCCAAGAGTAAGAATAATCCAACTGATCATCACCATAGAATATGTGGACCAAAAAATGTCACGCCAACTACAAAATATAATGTACTAACACCTGTCAACCTTCTCCCAAAACCACAATGTCTAACTCAAATCTACGAAGGAATGTAAACCAGTTAGGTAATAGCTAGTACATAGAAAACCATGTAAACCATATCTGTCAAACTTTTGTTACTTGTAACTTTGAACCACTTATCCAAAACAACTGAAATTCTAGAATAAAATGCTAATGACATCCATGAAAATCATACTAGAACTGCAAGAGTAAATATGAAAGGGTGAAAAAATGTAAACCAAATTACTAGAGGGCACTGTGTGCTAAAACTACCAGTGTAGACACTTAGCCAAAAACCTTTTACAAAATAAATTTTATGTATTTAACAACCGTCATACTATTTGAAATTCTCCATGTGGTGTTGACATCAATAACAACTTGTTAATAACAACCTTCTTCACTCTTTCAACAAAGGTTTATAAGAAGAGCAATGACAAGTACTAGAGGTTTATTGACAAGTTCTTTTAAGAAGCTGAGAAACTGAAGAATTTTCAAAATGGCTACAATAGGGAAAATAGAGTTGCTCCCTATGGTTTGGTAAGTCTACATGTCATGAAGTATTTCACTTTAGAAGGTATATTTATGACTCTACATGAGTACCATTTTCCTTTTTAAACCTTATTTTTCATAAGGAGAAGATTAATATTTCATTCTTCTTGCTCACCTCACTCCAAAACTATATTAAAAATGGGGCTTCTCCTCCCTTGGATCAAGGTATTATTATGGATCTGTATAATTTTGTTCTCTCCTCAATTTTTTAACATAACCTTTCTCATGTGGATAACTCCATCAAGATAAAACTTATTGAGAGTAAACCCCATCAACCTTCCAAAAAACCTTCTCCTAGGGGGGAAATGGTTAAAATTAAAAAGGGTTCTTTGAGAATTGATGTTGCAACTACCTAACCTTTAGAGGAGGAACTATTAAAAATTACTCTAGAGAAAATAAATTCCTCCTCTTTCCTCCTTGGCTCCTCAAAAAAGAAAAATCTAAATTTCAACAAGATTCATGGTGCTTAGGGGGAAACTATTGACATTGTTGATGATATGGACTTAGATCAAAATGAAAGGAAGATAGGGTAAAGGAAATGAGTAGAAAGGAAAAGAACATGTTTTTGATGAGGATATGGAAGATTCTATTGATGAAGAGTTTATTCCTCACATTTCCAAGGAAAGTATGGAGAACAGTGTTAAAGAAGATTAGGAGTAGGTTGAAAAGGACTATGAGGAAGATTATGACAATAACTATGCTAAGGAGGTTAGTATGAAGAAGAAAATGTTGAGGAAGAGTATGACACTAAGATCAACCAAGAGGAAGAAGATGTAAATAGCCGGGAAGATATTTTAAGTACTAGGAATGGGATTGAGACTGATAAGGAAACCACTGATGATCTTCATGTCTACTTCTCTATTCTATAGTATAAGATTGACCTTGATAAATTTATGGAGAAGATTATAGTGATGTAAAATGCACTTGGAACCATTATCTCTATTACTAATGGCATAATGCAAAAAACAGTAATGGAAACCATTGTTAGCCAATCTAAGATTAAAAATGAAGAGGAAGAAACAAAGTAAGAACCTAGAGATACAAGGTCAATATTTAGCTAAAGGGAGAAACAAGAAGCCTAGGGATGGATGGATGGACTCTCTTGATCCTATGATGAATAATTGGAACCTTATTAAAAGTTCTATAGAATTATGGATATTGTTGTTTGTTATTTCCTTTTTTGTTTTCTCCTTTTGTTGTTCACAATCCTATGTGCTTGATTTTGTCTATATGGCCTACATGCCTCTCTTATTAACATGTTTTAGGTATTTTGATTTTAGCTTATGTGCCTCCTTATTGATTTAGATGCTCATCTTGGACTTTGAGCTAGTTTTTATGGTTAGTTTGGGTCAATCTAGCCTTTGTTTAAATTGTTCTGCTATTTTGTATCTATGACTTTCAAGATTAGGGCCCCTTCCCTATTTTTTTAATTAAAAAATTATCTAGAATAATCCTCATTATTTAATTGGGTTTTTAAATCTCATCATATGCCCCTTTAAAATTAAGATAATTTTATTTCTTCTTTGCCTCTATATTTTTTACTGTACACCACACTTTTCTCCTCATGTCCTTCTCTACTTTATCTATGTAGCACTTGATAAGGTATTCTCCTTCATTGAACTGGTGTCCATAACCAACCATTCCTACTTAATTCCCCATTACATGAATAAAACCCTTATGATCATAGGATTTTTCTTTAGTAAACTCCATATTATTTTTTAATAAATATCACTAATTTTATCATAGACCTCCTTTCCTAATATAGTAAAATATAAGAACTTGTCTCGGGGAGGAAGAATGGATTTTATTTTTTGTCTCTTAAAAAGATCATATTTAGCATTCTTCATTTTCCACATATCTTTCAAGAATTTTTAATTCTAAATAGGTTCATTATTAAACTAGTTAGCTTATCACCCTTTTTAGGTTGACCCATTCACACTTAGCTTAAGTTTACTTATAGGTTATCTATACATTTGTATCACTCATGTTGACTTCACACATGTCCTCACACTTATCTCATTTGTGCTAACACATGTTGCATATTTGGAGGGGTAATCAAACATTCAATCCTAGCTTCCTACCTCCTCCACCTTTCCTCTATATGTAAGGATATCATTGGATATTTATACTCTATCATTTTTATTTTGATAGACATGCTTTTGTGCTTATTTTTAACTTCTAGAATTTTATTATTGTTATTATATTTAGATATTAGTTTCTCCAACATGTCATCAAAGACATGAATTACAAGTTCCTTCCAAAAATCTAGTGAAACTAGGACTCAACCCTATCAATGGAGCATTGTGGATCCAAAAGGTTTAAGAAAAAAATAGCCTTTCATTTGGAAAAAATGGTAGCTTTTAAATTTTAAAATTTTCTAACCCTATGTACCATGTAGTACTATGCAAACTCAATAAGGATACAAGCATAGGTGATAACATTTTTTGGCATCTTTTTTAATCCATCCATCCTTGACCACACTCTGTGTTATGACCCCTTGGTGACTTATGATGCATATTCAACCCTACACAAAAAATGGTTCATTCTCATCTCTAATTGTTTGGATATCTTTATTTGGTCTCAATGACACCACTAATGTGCTTTCATTTGTACCATGTATTTTACTTGATTTCCCTACTTGGTCTCCATCTCCTCACATGAGCATCCATTCACTCCTTTTTTTTTATGCCTCAACTCTATTCTAAACAATAGGAAGCTTGCAACCATAGTCACAATTACATTAACTAATAATGCCTAGAATTTTATGTTAGTGTTAACATTATATATAATGTTGCCACTAGTCACAGTGGTGGTTTCCTACATGATGTTGACCACCTCCAATGGCTCCTCCACCTAGTTTTCACAATCTCACACACCTTTTAATGACCTCCAAAACATCTCTTACATTGATAAATTTTGTAACTATTGGTATTTTGCATAACATTTATCCTATAAGATAAACTATTCAAGACACTAGCTAGTGGTTTAACTAAACTATTAGTGGGTTTGTAACCACCAAACAAACTACCAAGTCATGGTCAATTAACTACCAAGTTATGGTTAGCTAATCACCAAGTTATCTCGAAAGTTCCAAAAGGGGGGACCTTTTTTATGTTGTCATAAATTAAAAATGGGGAGTAAATTTTCCCCAAATTTATAGTCAATAGAAGGTTGGTTCTATCATAGATATATCAATGCAATCAATTTTAGAAAATTCTAATATTTTAACTACTTTTTAGGCCTCTGAATTTAAGTATTTTTGTGTCATTTTTCATGAGACATAACTTTCCCCCCAATTATAAAAATATGGTAATTTAAAAAATATATATATATAATTATCAAAAAATTACAAGCATTTCAAATTTTAAATTAAATTTTATGATTTGGATAGCTATTTTATCCAAAACATAAAAAATCACTATGAGTTATAATGGATGATTTAGGCATCCAATTTTAACACAAGTTTTAATTTTTCTTGTAGTTTATTTTTGGGGGATATTTTCAATTATAAAAAAAATAGGGAGTGCTTTCTTATATTCTATTTTCATTCTACAATAATGGACCTAATCCTAAATCCATCTAATTTCTTTGAATGGAAATGTAAAATTGAGATGCATATCAAAAAATAGGATTATATCAAGTCACTATGGGATTGGAACTTGAACCTACTACAACCATAGAAAAACACAAATAGTATGATCATAATGATGAAGCTATGATAGATTGTATTTCCATTTCTCTAGATATTCTCTTCCAAATTGAATTTTCCATAACAATTAATGATGTATGGATAATATTAGAGAATATTTTTGGCAAACAAGATGTAGTGAGAGGCCATCAATTAGAAAATGAATTAATAAGTCTAAATCCATAATAATTCAACATAATACAATAATTCTTCACCAAATTCAACTTGATCAGGTTTTAACTCAAACAATGTGGAATTGAAAATAAAGATAAATAATTGGTCTTAAGTGTCATATCCAAAATAGGTCCTCACTATTTATTGTTTGTTTCTACATTTTATGTAACAAAAAATTCTCTTGGTGTACACTTCTCTATGCCTTTACTTTAATTTTTCTATATTTCTCTCACAAAGGAACAATAAAAACTAATTTAAATGAGTACCTTGACACCATCAAAATCATAATCCCTTATTGTAATAGAAAAAAGGATCCAAAATATAAGACAAAGAAAAAAAGTATGGATCTTGCTAAGGGGAAAAATCAAATACTTCAACTAATTCATCTCCCTCATCATTTAAGGGAAAAATTCCAAGGAGAGGCCCACATGTAGTTATTATAAGAAATTGAGACATGAAAAACACCAATTCTATAAAAAATAAATTGATGAGTTGAGGAACATTCTTCAATAAAATAAGATTTAGTTTCCTACCCCAAGGATAGGTGGTTCTTTCTCTTTCCTATCTACATCATCTATAAATTAAAAAAAAATATAAGAAAAATGGTATGACACTCTTGGCTTCTACAAACACCACTTCACACAAGTCGTTTCTTTATTCTAGTGTTAGACAAATAGGCCAATTGAGAGGGGGGTAAATCAGTTGTACATTAAAACCTTCAAACCCTTATTATGCATCAACATGAATGTAAAAAAATGAAACATCAACACATCAACAACCATACACAATAGAACACCAAAATTACGTGGGAAACCCTAATCAGGGGTAAAAATGGTAAGGATTAACTCACATATATATGAATAACAATGTCAATTACGAGAGGCTCACTACCAAGGGCTCACTTCCCAAAGGAATCAATGTTCATAATAGAAGAGAATAGAAGAAGAATAATACAAGGATGTTCACTACCTAAAAACAATAGGAAGATCCACCACAATAACTGTACACCCTCCACAACCTTCGTCTCACTACCACTAGCAACTTGACATACACTAAAAATGTAGACATCTTCTACTCACTGCTTTTGGTAGCCTTAGGAATTCAAGATCACACTCATATCACAACACTTTATTGCACTCACATCATCCTTTACATCACTATACTTCACACACGCATCCAAAAATTAAATTTTAATATATATCCTTCACCACCTCGAACACCTTCTCCAAGTCAACCTCAATGAAATGTATCCACTTCAAATGTGCAACCAACAAATAAGTTAGCACCAAACACTTTTGTGGTGGAAATAAGTGAAGGCGAACCAAACCAAGGGTTAACCAAGACCCAAATCTAGATAGGCATGCTACACCACACTCCCACAAACAAAAAAACCATCTTCGCAAATAGTGCTAGCATTCCAAGTTGGCCAAACCTACACTATCACTTTTAAAAAATCATATTCACATTCCTCTAAGTACAAAAACATCTTGTGGACTACATAAAAATAGCACACAACATCCTTGAATATTCTAACACCATCAGAATATTCAACAACACTGTTGCAACCACCTATAATTGAGAATACTATCATCCTATGCAACTAGCCATACTGACATAGACATACAACTCACTAACCAACCTTGCGAAAAAATTGAACACTCAACACTCCAAGGGAAATTAGGTATAGACAATATTATAACATTCCCAAATTTTCAATACAAGAAACCTTAATGCGAAGAAATGCAAAGTAATTCAATTTCTCCCAAACAACTTTCTTCACAGGAAACACATTGTCAAACACAAATTCCACTGTCACACAGTCCAAAACCTAAAACTCTAGATATAACACCTCTTATCATCTTGTCCAAACCACATAAACACATCTTCAACAATGGATAAATGTGAAGCACAAAGCATAACAAAACTTTGCTACCTTGTAAAATCTCTATTCAAGTTTTCTCAAAAGAACTTGGAAACCAAGTGAACTAGTTGCATCTACAATACCTCCTCAACACCATAAACATCTTCTCATCACAACCATATTAGAGGTTGACATAGGTTGACATAAATGACAACACTAATGACAACATAGTGCAATGATCTCCAATAATCTCCCCCTTTGTCATTGATGGAAACACGAACTCTAAAAAACCATCAACAACAAAAGCAACCCTACATCAAGCAACACTCCCCCTTACTAGGATATTTCTTACATTTTAGAATTATTTATTTCTCCCCTTTCTTCTTATTTTTTTAGGCTTCTCTTCTCTCCCTATGATTTTAGAAATCACTCTCTCCCCCTTTCACATCAATGGAAAAGGACAACAACTGCATACTTCACTTCAAACAACACCTACAAGAAACTCTCTCACTTTCTCCACTACTCTTTCTCTCTAATCTCTCTAACTACTACTCTCCCCCCCTTAGGGGCACAAGATATGCTCCCCTTGAATACACAACCAAAGACACCACTACCTAATCCCCTTAAGAGGTAGCCTTCTTCAATTTAGGACAAAGAATAAGTCTTTAATTGATCACCTAGACAAATGCACCAGCTCATGCATCTAGTTGAAGGAGGGGAAATAACCCCTAGCTTCTACTAAAATTTATCTTTTAAAAAATCCTTTATGAAAATTTCTACTATTTGATCCTTCATAGGAACATACTCCAACTTCACCTCATTCTCAACAACTTTATGTTGAACACCCAAAATACTAAGAGGGGGGTGAATTAGTATTATTAATAGCTTAAACATTCATTCAATACATCTCATTAAACTTGCAATAATGGAAAGAAACAGAGAAAGCATACATCACATAAAATAACACAAGAACACCAGATTTATGTGGAAAAGCCAAAAAGGGAAAAACCATAGTGAGGATTAGCTCACAATATAGATATAGCAACCAGTTACAAATTTTGATACAATTAGTGGACTCACTATCCAAAAGAAGAAAGGCTCACTATCAGTGGCCCATTGCCAAAGAGATCACTGCTCGAACTAGAAAGAGATAGAATAAAGGTGGCTCACTGCCGGATATGAACTACTAATAATGCATCTAACCTATGCTAAAGATACAGTTCCATTGCAGCTCAAAATACTAACTTAACACACTTCATTCTTCTCCTCAAAAGAAATCTACACTTCTCTGATCTGAATTTCACACACACTTAATTATCTTGCATCACTCTTACATCATCACACAAGGAATTAACCTTGTATATATATTGTATCCAACCAAAACATAAATTAGGTCAGCCTAATTGATGAACCATGCAATACTTCATCTTGTTGACTCAAAACTTAATCATATACGCCTTGCAAAGGTAACTAAATCATATAACATATTAATATAGGTTGGTATGACCTATAATTATTCCCATAATTCTACTCCAAACTCTACTCATCTCTGTACAACCCAAAATACATAGATTGACACCACTGGTCAAGTAATAATAGAATGAACCATCTATTTACTCACAAATTAACATGTGAACAGCCAAAAAACTTGTCACTTCAAGAAAAATACTACACACATCCTCAAACACTTTTATAAATCCACATACCAAAATTTTCACCCATGGTGGAATGTATAACATTCCAATCATACACTTTGTCACAGTTACACTGGCATAACCAGATCGATACTTTGTTACTATTATCGTTTACTATAGAATGCATCATATCATGAAAATTTGGATTTAGAGTCTTCCAACATACACCATCATTACTTCAAAACAACATAACCATATTCTTCATGATGAAGGAATGAGAACCAAAAGACTACTTCTCTAATCACTGATAAATTATACTCTATACTTAATAAAATATTCAAATCATATGGTCTTCTTTGGACCAACACTTTTTTATCTATTCAATAGGTTATCATTAATGAAAATCACCATATACTAGTATGCTCATCAATCTTCATCAATCTACCTACTCAACTATCTCTTCACACTATACCTCAATGACAACATTTGTAGTATACATAAGCTTCCATCAATCTCAATATCCAACCATATCCATACTTTTGACATCAATGAAAACACTTGTAGCATACTTGCAACACTTTCTCTCTTAGAAAGTGATACTAGATAGAGATATGATTTGTCCTTGAATGCATTACTAGATTTTTTGAAATATTGATTGCACTTGTGTTATCACACAAGATAGGAATAATTTCATCATATGATACTATGACTTCTTTTAATTTCTGCTTCATCCACAACACTTGCATGTAACAAGATTTTTCTGCAATCTATTATACCTTTGTATTAGATAGTGACATAGAATCCTGCTTCTTACTCAATCAAGAAACCAATCTACTTCAAAGAAAGAAAGCACTTCCACTTGTACTTCTTCTGTCATATGTACAACCTACCCAATCTATATCTATATAAGCACTCAAAAATAAATCAATATCCCTTAGATACCATAGGCCAAAGTCTGGAGTTCCTTTCAAATATCTAAATATCATTTTTACTAGTACCACATGTGATTCTCTATGATCTTCTTGAAATCTTGCCACAAGACATACTACATGCATGATATATGGTCTAGTAATAGTTTGATATAGCAATCCACCAATCATGGATCTATACTTTCTATAATCTATCTTAGGAGATTCATCATTTTTTCTCAATTTACAAAGAGTAACCATGGGAGTACATACTAGTTTAGAGTCCTCCATTCTAAACTTATTTAACATTTCATTGACATACTTTGATTGTGAGATGAATATACCTTAATCAGATTAACTGATTTGTAGCCCAAGGAATAAATTCAGCTCCCCAAACATTAACATTTCAAACTCATTTTGCATATCCTCTATAAACATTTTACACATTTCCTCATTTCCTCCAAAGATTATGCTATCAACATACGCAACCACAATCAGGATTTGATCTCTCTCAACCTTGAAGTAAATATTAGTGTCTACAATACCTTTTTGAATCTATGTTATAATAAGTACTTATCCAATCTTGCATACCAAGCTCTATGAGTCTATTTGATTCCATATAAATATTTCTTCAACCTATAGACCATATCAGAATCTTTTGATAACTAAAAACTTTCTAGTTGTTCAATGTATACCTCTTCTTCTAGCTCACCATTCAAAAATGTAGACTTGACATCCATTTGATACACTTTGAAGTCTTTATGAGTTGCAAAAGCCAAAAAAATCCTAATGGATTCTATTCTTTCTACTGGAGCAAAAGTCTCTTCAAAATCTGTTCCTTCCACTTGTGAGTAGCCTTTACACACAAGCCTAGCCTTATTTCTGATGACTTCTCCATTCTCATTCAACATTTTCTTGAACACCCATTTGGTTCCTATCACGTTCTTTTTTGCTGGTCTTGGGTCTAGTTCCCATGTTTGATTCTTCTCAGTCTACCTCAATTCTTCTTCCACAGCTTTGATCCAACTCTCATCCTTGCATTCTTTGGTTACTATTTTAGGTTCTACCTCAGAGTAAATAAAATTTTACCTATTCTTCTACCATAGCAACTCTTCTTCTTTTCAACACACCTTTACTCTTATCTCCAATGATTTGATCCTTAGAATGATTCTTCTACACATACTTAGGAGTCTTAGGATTCCTTTCCGAAGATTCTTCTTCTTCCACTATCATCTCTTTTTCTTTCTCTTCTTATTTTTCTTCTTTTCTACAAGGGGGTTCATTAGATTCATATCCTTCTATTAGCTGTGAGATTTGATGTGTTTCTTCATCCACTTTGACACTTGAACTTTCAACTATCTTCTTTAACCTTTTGCTATAGCATCTATATGCCTTTCTCTTTGTAGAATATCCAACGAAGATTACTTCATCTAATCTTGTATCAAACTTTCCTAGATTTTCCTCATCTCTTCTAACATAACATTTGCTTCCAAACACTCTGAAATATTTAACAATATGATTTTTTCCATACCATAGTTCATAGGGGGGTCTTTGAATTGTTCACTCTTTCTTGTCCTCTGTTAAGAATGTACATTGCACTATGAATAGCTTCTCTCAATAGACATTCAGTAGATTTTTTTTATTCAACATGATTCTTGCTACTTCTTAAATTGTCCTATTGTTCCTTTCCACAACTCCATTCTATTGCAGAGTCCTAGGAGCTAATAAATGTATCTTTATCCCATGATCTTCAAAAAAAAAATTAAACTCATTGTAGGTGAACTCACCACCTCTCTCAAACCTCAAACATTTAATCTTCAAATCCATTTCAATCTCAACCATAGACTTAAATGCTTTAAACTTATCTAGAGCTTCTAATTTTTCTTTGAGAAAGGTCACACAAGTCATTCTATAGTAATTATCTATCAATAACATAAAATAGCTATCACCTTAAGATCTTCTTGTTCTGATAGGTCCACATTGATTTGTATGCACCAACTCCAAAGTCTTATGGTAGAATATTCATTAGTATTATGTTAGATGCATATGACAACTAAGAGGGGGTCTGAATCAGTTGTACACTAAAACATCAAAATCCTCATTAACATTCAGATCTTTATTAGCCCTTAAAACCTTAATCAGATTTAGCATGAAAGTAAACAAGTGAGACAACAACACATCAGAAAACCATACACAATAGAACAATAGGTTTACATGGAAAATACAAGAAGGGAAAAATCATGGTGAGGATTAGCTCATAATATAAAGTAATTGTAACACTTAATACAATGGGCTCATTGTCGAAGGTCTCACTACCAAAAAGAAAGAAGAGCTCACTAACAATGGTTCACTAGGTTAGATTAGAAAGAAGAAAGAAGAGAACTGTTACAAAGAGATGTCCATATCATAGCAATAAGAAGATCCACCACAACAACTCTAAACCATCTGCAACCTCCAACTCATTGCCTTCAGTAACTTCAAGTACACTACAAATATAGACCCTTATTCTCACTGCTTTAGAGTCATCGACATTAATCTCATACTCAGATCACCACACTTAATCAAATTCACATCTTTCGCATACCTTTTGCATATCCACACACATCTCCAATGATTTAATTTTCTTATATACCATCCACAACCATTAAAATATTCTCCAAGGTTAGCTATGCACCTCAAACATGCAATTACAAAATAGGTCGGCACTAAACACTTCCATGGTGGAAAGAAATGAAGGAAGACCACATCATGGGTTAATTAGGTCCCAAATCTACACCATCATGCTTTACCATGCTTCCACAAACAACGCACCACTTTCACAATTAGTGCTAACATTCCAAGTTAGCCAAACCTATTTTAACTCCCTTAACAATTAAGTTCATGCTTAAATAGGTCTAAAAAAACTTCATGGACCACATAACAACACTCCACAATATCCATAAAACATCTCAAAATATTCCAACATCATCTAATTATTCTATAACTCTGCCACAACCACCTAAAATTAAGAACACCATCATTATGTGTAGCCAGACACACTGGCACATGCATCCAACTCACCAAACAACCTTGTAGAACACCATAACACCTAAAATTTCAAGGAAAGGTAGATATAAATAATATAATCATGTTCCTAGATCCACAAGACAAGAACCTTCACTATGAAGAAATTTGGAGCAATCTCATTTCTCCCAAACACCCTATTTCACCAGACAGACATACTGTCAAACACAACTTTCATTGTAGAATGATCCAAACCTAAAACTCTAGATATAAAACCTATGAACACATATTATCAACATATACAAACCACACAAGCATAAATTCAACCATGAAGAAATGCAAAGCAAAACACTGAACACTACTCTATCAGCCTGTAATCTCTTTTATTCAAATTTTCTCAAAAGAACTTGGAAACCAAGTGAAATTACTACAACTACAAGTCTTATTAATCAAGAGATGAATTACAAAACGCATGACATCACCACAATACCTTCTTATCGTACCACAACACATCCATACTAGTGCTTGACAATAATCTCCCCAACTATGACAACTTCAACAAATAATCTCCATATAGTTAACATCAATGACCAACACCAACAACTATTGACATCAATAAAAACACCAAAAACATACTTGCAACACTAAAAAATCAACAACTCCAATGCTAGTGGTTGACATCAATGACAACACCAACAAGCTTACAACAATCTCCCCCTTTGTCATTGATGGAAACACCTATTTTGAAAAACCATAAAAAAAAGCATACCAATAGTAACTTTGCAACAAGCAATACTCTGCCTAACCAAGACATATCTCACTCTTCATACTCTCATTCTCTTTCTTTTGAAAATTCTCTCCCCCTATGGTCTTCAGACCATATTCAACCAACTCTCTCCCAAGCAATTGTAGCTCTTTCTCTTGCAATACTCCACTGAACTATGGTTTTTTCAACCACTCTAACTCTTTCCTCCTATGACATCAATGGAAAAGGGCCATAGACTCATCCAAGTCTCTTTCTTATATTGAACTCTTTTACTCTCTCCCTTTCAAAACATTCAAAGGGAAACACATATACCTTTCACACATTATCTGCATACACCACTTGCAATACCAACAAGCAACTAAACTCTCTCTTCACTACACTTAATTTTCTACACTCTCCCCAATAAGGGCACAAAATATTCTTCATCTGACCTCACCAACCAACAATAGGGTAAGTGCATGGATCTATGACACAATTTTGGCTCTTAAGATGCTACTTTTTCTAAAATCAAGAAAATATGATTTGCATGAGAAAATGAAGATAGTTACACCCAAAATTTCAAGATGTAGAAAGAACAAGAATTGAAGTGCTCCGAGTCTATTTTCTAAGCTACTAATTATTTTTGAAATTAATGAAGATTAAGGGTCTCAAAAGGGGGTGTGGGAAAAATAGGTTCTATTTTCATAAAAAAAAAAGCATAGTGCCTAAGGGCCCCCCCTTCTTGATTAACTATTTTTTAGAATTTCAAAAATACGAATAGTGAGAAATTGGCTAACACCATGTAGTTTATCCTCATTCTTTTAGATAATTTTTGTAATGAATATCTAATATTTTATAAATTTTGAAAGTGGACACATGCTGAAAAGCTAAAATTTGTGTGTGATCCACCCTAAATTTTTTGAAAACTAATCAAAAATTGAAAAAAAAAATTCATCATGTGTAGAATGGAGTCTAGTTTTAAAAAATGTAATTTGTTTCATGTTTCGATGAACGAGTAAAAATCTATCCTAAAAGTAGCACATGTTGGTTTTTGACCAAAAACAAAGGCATTTACAATAGAAATTATGTATCAAAACCTTAACTGAATCAAAACAAAAAAAGAATTATATATTTAGATAGCTAAGAGAGAGATTAATGCCATCACTGTTTTCTTATAAACTTGTATTGAAAGATTTGCAAACATGACGGTGAGCACAGAAGAAAATATGAGGAAATTTGGAAAATCCTGTCAATTCACTCATCCAAAGCAGGTCATTTGGTGAGCACCAAATTTGGAACTTTCCAAATGGCACATCACATTTGGTGAGCACCAAATTTGGTATGTGCAATATGTGATGTGTCATTTGGTGCTCACCATATGACTTGCTTTGAACAAAATCTTCCCCTCTCTTTGGACAACCATTTTGATAATGTTGAGAGTGCATGGTTTATGATCATAGATGATAGTTGAGGTTTTACCTTTCATACATTCTTTGCCTCATTACCCTAACTAGATAAATCGCTATCCCTCTGAAGTCTCTCTCTCTCAAGTTTCACTTCCTCCCACGCTACTTAGACTACTCTCTCTCACTCCAATCCCCTCTCTCAGGTCTTGTTCCCTCCCACCCTACCTAGATAAATCTATCTCACTCCAAGCCCATTTCTCACACTCCCTCTCTCTCTCCCCCTCTAGTCTTTTTGTCTCTCTCACTCCATCTCCCTCGCTTAGGTTGTTATCTTTCTCTCTTTGTCTCTCTCTCTCAAGTCTCTCTCTCCTACCCCTCTCCCTCTCTCAGCTCTCTCTCTCTCTCTCACACACACACACTCCCTCTCCCACTCCTCTCTCTCTCTCACCCCCTCTATCTCTCTCCCACTCTCTCTATCCTCTCTCTTCGTCTCTCTCTCTCTCTCTAGTCTCTCCCTCCCAGCCCCTCCCTCTATCTCTCTCCCTCCCTCTCTCTCTCTCCCACTCCCTTTATCTCTCTCCCACCCTCTCTCTCTCCCTCTCTCTTAGGTCTCTCCCTCCCACCCCTCCCTCTCTCTCTCTCTCAAGTATCTCCCTCCTACCCCCTCTCCCTCTCTCTCTTTGTCAAGTCTCCCCTCCTACTCCCTCCCTCTGTCACTCCCTCTATCTCTCTTCCCTCCCTCCCTCTCTCCCTCCCTCTATCTCTCTCCCTCTCTCTCAAGTATCTCCCTCCCACCACCTCTCCCTCTCTCTCAAGTCCCTCTCTCTCTCATGCCCTATATCTCTCTCACACTCTCTCTCCATCTCCCTCTCTATCAGGTCTCTCCCTCCCACCCCATCTCATGACCTCCTAGAAACCTTTAAATGACTCAAATACATAGGAATTGACCATTACATGACCTTTTCACAAGGTTTTACAATTGAAATTTTAAATTTTGTAATTTTTCCTTTTGAAGGAATTCTATGAATAAGGTGCACCTGCACCATACAACCAACCAACAAAAACTTTCCAAGTCCCTCAGAAACATGTTGTATCAACTTTGCTTGTTCTTTCACCTACAAAACAAATTAAAATTGTCTTGGACTTCTTCCTCTTCATTTATCTTCAATCTTTGTCTTGTCTTTGTCTTTTCCTTCAACTCTGTCTTCATTGCCATCTTCACTTGTCTTCTCTTTCCTTTTTCCTTTCTCTCTTTTACCCTCCTTTTCCTCTACTCATTAGGTTCACAATAAATTTCAAAAGGACATAGGATTTCCCTTTCTTAACACTCATCTTTCCACTAACTCTCTCTCAACCAAAGGACACGGGATTGTCCTTCCACTTTGCTTTCCCAAGCAATCTTTCCTCTTTTTTTACAATTCATCCTTGAACTTCTCTAACCAATAATCTTTTCATCTTCTCATCTACTCCCATTAGTGGAGTACTCTTTATGCTGCAACATCAAGTGCTTCTTTAGTCAAGTATCCATCTTCTTTATTGCTTCACCACACAACTCATCGACTCAACAAACCATCCATCTTACCCAACAACAGATCCTGGAAGATGCCTCACTCTTTACATTGCACCTTCTACCCAACTTAATCTCCATTGGAGGATGGTGAACACAGACCTCAACTTGTCTTCCAACACACATCCTAGAACTCTCCATCTCTACATCTTAGATGGATCAAGCACCTGCAACCAAACTCAGAAACAACTTCAACAAACCAAACCATCAGAATCAGCTAGCTCTGATATCAATTGATGCAAGAGAATCTACCAAAAACAACCAATATCAGGGGCTCTTCAAACCCAAAATCAACTGAGAATATCAAATTGAACAATCACCATGGATTCACTAATATTTTCAACAAAATTCATCAACTACTCTTGATTTTACATTCCTCAATACAACTCACTTCTCAAGGAAAATTGAAAAATAACCATACATTCTTACTTTCAAACTAACACCAGACCTTCAAATCATTGCAATCATCATCATTTTAACTAAAACAAACCAAGAACATATTCACATAACACTGTTCTATCAAATCATTTATCTTTTGCAGCCAAAACACCATTTTCCACATAAGGTTCTCATTGCTCAAGACATTAAATTCAAAAAGTTTTCCTTCTAGACCTTATCAAAACATTTAGAAATATTTAATATCATCATATAAGTAGGTTCAAAAGAAATTCAGTCACTCTTAACACATTTTTCTTAGTTTTACCTTCTTTTTGTAGTCAAAGCATTGTTAAGCTAGTAAGTTTGTAAAGCCTTAAATTGAGTATCACTTTAAATCAACGTTGTTCCACCTCAAAATATGCACATTTTTAGAAACCCATTATGGTCTAATTAAACATAATTCAAGCTTAGGATAGGTTGTTTTGAAAAGTATCCTAGATCTATTGACTGGCCCACAATTTTAGGCTCCAAATAGACCTATTTATCAAAGCAACCACCTTTCAAACAACTCCAAACCTTCACTTAACCAAAAATAGTCTTACATCACTTCATTTAACCACCAAATACACCATTAGTGTCAAATAAATAAATCATTATAGTAGTCAACCAAAATACCCTCATTCTAGCATCATTTGGAATCAAGAAAACAAGGGTTTTTAGAAAAATCACTTTCCATACCTTTTGATACCTTGCCACCACATAAAGCACATGGAAATATGTCTATACATACAAAATAAATCATTTACCAGCCTCCTTAAGTTCTTATTCAACCGATTCCAACTTGAAGCCACTCTTTTCCCTTGAATTTTCTATATTTTCTATTCGGACAATAGCCATAAGTCTATTTCTTCTTCATTCCTGCATCAAAACACACTACCAAAGCAATAAACACACTATATACAACCTAATCTAACCTACTCCACCAACCCAGCATGTCTAAATTGGTGGAGTAGTGTTAAAATGTTGATTTAGACTCTCAAAACACTAAATGGAGATTACAAACCGAATTTTGTAAATGGGATCTCAAACCTTTATTTCTTGATGAAACAACCTCAAATATTTTTCAAAAGAGTGAAGACTCCCTACACTACAAGATCCAAACAAAAATTAATCCTAAAAGGTGTTGGTCTGTTCGTACAAGGACTGAAATTAGAAGAGAAAAACACATATTTTGCAAACAAAGTGCTTTATTCACCAAAATTTGATGCCAACTTACAAAGTATGACTCTAGTTCACCCTTACATTTCTCTAAATAGATATTCCAAGCTGTTGTAACTACTACCCCTTCATTTTCCAACATATACCTTCCATTTTCCCACTTGATTCTTCATATTCTTTGTTTTTTTTTTTTTGCATTTTTACATAATTGACAACTTTTGCATTTTTTGTTTTTCTCATCATTTTGACCTCCTAGAAACCTTTAAATGACTCAAATACATAGGAATTTACCATTACATGACCTTTTCACAAGGTTTTACAATTGAAAATTTAAATTTTGCAATTTTTCCTTTTGAAGGCATTTTGTGAACAAGGTGCACCTGCACCATATAGCCTATTCATGCTTTTTCCAGACATTTACAATTTATTCCAATGATTAGGAACCATTTTCTTGATTGCGTGTAACTGTTACCTATTTTTTGAGAACTTGCTAAAAATGCATGACAACTTTTCTTGCCCATTTGGCAACTTTTTGTAACTTTTAAATCAACGACCCTCTAAGCACACTAAAGTGGATTACATGATTTCACATGGTCATGAATGACCTTAGGAAACTCCTAAACACACTAAAAAAATCCTAACCACACCAAACAACTCCTAAAACCAAAATTACACAAAATAGCAAAAGGGGAGAACAACATGAATAGTGGGGACAACAATGATTCAATACCCTCCAACGCCTTTAACAACTCTGAAACATTATTCAACCAATCAATATCTCCAAACAATCACTTGGAATTTGGTGCTCTTGTCAACTTTGGAAACATAGTCACATGGCCAATAACACAAACAAAGGATGGAACAACATGAGCACATACTAAGAGTCAAAAGGTCAATGGAATGGACTTCTAAGTGAATGTTTCCAAGACACTTCATTTGAAGCAAGGATATTTCCAACTTTTCTAAGGATTTACATGTGTGGTAATAAATAGTTTCTTAGTAACTTTTAGCTTATTTAGGTGAGACACTGGTTTTCGCTCTGAGCTACGTTCAATCGGTAGAATCCCTTATGAGTCCAAAGTACAAAATGACAGCAATCTTCGATGGGTTGTTACTTAGACACTGTGATGCTTAGAAACTTCTTGTTTGAGGCTATGGGATTGTGTTGGGCCCATCTACAATAGCCTCTTTCAGTTTTTGCTATCTCAGAGATGTTTTCCCGTGGTGGTGACATTTCGTTTGACAAAAAAGTTGTCAAATGTAAGTAGTGTAAAGTTGCAAAGTGGTACAACTTTCATTCTGCAACTCATGTGATCAAATAAAATATTCTGATGCATCCGGGTGGATACGTTTAGGCTAAACATAGTCCTCTTTTGCACCGAAACATGCCAAATCGATCCAAGCTACGTTCAATCAGCAGAATCCCTTAAGAGTCCAAAGTGCAAAATTGTTGCAATCTTTGATAGGTTGTTACTCAGACACCATGACGCTTAGAAACTTCTAATATGAGCCTATGGGTTCACATTGGAGCTCTCTAGAATAACTTCTCTCAGTTTTTTCTATCTCGGAGTCGCTTTCCCATGGTGGTGAATTTTCACTTGGGGAAAATGTTGTCAAATGCAAGTAGTTGAAAGTGGCAAAGTAGTGTGACTTTCATTCTGCAACTCGTGTGACCGAATGAACTATTCCAACACATCCAGGTGGGTAGGTTTACCCTAGGACATGGTCCTCTTTCGCACCCAAGCACACCCAATTGCTCTGAGCTACATTCAACCAACAGAATCCCTTATGAGTCTAAAGTGTAAAATGGCTGCAATCTTTGGCATGCTATTAATCAGATACCGTGACGCTTAGAAACTTCTCGTTTGAGCCTATGGGATCATGTTGGGCCCCTCTACAATAACCTCTCTCTATTTTTTCTATCTCGAAGGCATTTTCTCGTGGTGGAAAATTTTCACTTGGGGAAAAAGTTGTCAAATGTAAGTAGTTGAAAGTTGCAAAGTGGTGCAACTTTCGTTCTGCAACTTGTGTGACCAAACAAATTGTTCCAATGCATCCAGGTGGGTATGTTTACACTAGGCATGGTCCTCCTTTGCATCCAAATATTTTGAATCACTTCAAACTACATTCAACTAGTAGAATCCCTTATGAGTCCAAAGTGCAATATGGCTGCAATCTTCAGCATATTATTATTCAGCTACCGTGATGCTTAGAAATTTTTCATCTAAGCCTATAGGATCAGGTTGGGACCCTCTACAACAACCTCTCTTGGTTTTAGCTATCTTAGAGGATTTTTCTCGTGGTGGTGAATTTTCACTTGGGGAAAAAGTTGTCAAATGCAAATAGTTGAAAGTTGCAAAGTGGTGCAACTTTCATTCTGCAACTCATGTGACCAAATGAACTATTTTGATGTGTCCAATTGGGTACGTTTATGCTAGGCATGGTCCTCTTTCACACCCAAACATGCCGAATCACTCTGAGCTACATTCAATCGACAAAATCCCTTATGAGTTCAAAGTACAAAATGGTTGTAATCTTCAGCATGTTGTTACTTGGATATCATGATGCTTAGAAACATCTCATCAGAGGCTATGGGATCACATTGAGCCCCTCTACAATAACCTCTCTTGGTTTTCACTATCTTGGAAACATTTTTCTGTTGTGGCGACTTTTTTCTTGGGAAAAAGTTGTCAAATGCAAGTAGTGCAAAGTTGCAAAGTGGTGCAACTTTTGTTCTGCAACTCGTGTGACCAAAAAAACTATTCTAATGTGTCTGGGTGGGTATTTTTACACTAGGAATGGTCCTCTTTCACACCCAAAAATGCTAAATCACTTTGAGCTACATTCAACCAGCATAATCCCTTATGAGTTCAAAGTGCAAAATGGTTGCAATCTTTAGCATGTTGTTACTCAGATACCATGACGCTTAGAAAATTATTGTCTAAGGCTATGGGATTGTGTTGGGCCCTTCTACAATAACCTCTCTTGGTTTTTTCTATCTCAGAGGCATTTTCTCGTGGTGGCAAACTTTTTGCTTGGGGAAAAATTTGTCAAATGCAAGTAGTTGAAAGTTGCAAAGTGGTGTAACTTTCATTCTACAACTCATGTGACCAAACAAATTGTTCTGACGCATCTAGGTGGGTATGTTTACGCTAGGAATGGTCCTCTTTCACACCCAAACACACCGAATTTCTCTAAGCTACGTTCAACTGGCTGAATCCCTTATGAGTCTGAACTGCAGTTGTTGTCACTGAATAGTGCACCCTTGCTAAGATGCAAAACTCAGCCTACTAGTCAAACATTGGATCCAAATATTCAATATCCATGACGTATGGTTTTTTATGCTCTAGAGTTATAAAACATGATGTGGCAATAGTTATAGGACCATGTTTCCCAATTATTTGTCATGTTATTTCACGTATAGAAAATGGAAGGAGATTTTTTAACTTATTTAAATGATGAATATGGAAGAAATGTGATAACTGCACATGGGTGATGCATCCCAAAATCAAGCTTATATTGTTGTTCATGCACATCTAATATCTTCAAAATATCATTAAAACTGATCTATGCATTGATTTCATTTAATGAGATGTCAAGTGTTGTGATATTAGTAGATGCAAATAAATTTTGTTGGTTGGATCAACAACTATAATGTGTTTTAATGCACATTCATACAAGTTCATAAAGGTATATATATATGCTCGCAAGGTTTGAAACATCCACTTGTTTTGTAGATGCAAATGCAATGATTTCTAAGCTTTATAATCAAAACCATTAGTTGTTGGATGCTAACCTCAGCCATGAATTAAAAGCAATACATTTCGCTATGATAATTTTTTATGGGAAGGAGCTCTTACAGTTCATTTGAAGCCTTTTGGTGTTAAATTCCTTGTCACTAGACAACAATAGAACTCAAGAAGCATGGAGCATACATGCAAATACATGAAGTACACACATGAATCATGAAGAATACACATGAACACGTGAATTATACATTGGAAGCATGAAGAATACATGTGAATTAGTGAAGCACAAGTAATTGAAGCATTGCAAAGGATACAAACCACCAAGAATGGAGCTTATTTACACAATATGCATTAGATGGAGCTTATTGAGCAATCGACAGTAATTAATTAAGCATTAGATATAAACAAAATTCATGCCTACAACATTCAAGCATACAATTTACACAATACTCATGATAACATCATTCAAGAATAATAGTAGAAAAATAATATTTTCTTTAATCAAAAATTGTAAGGGTATACAATGATATATATTGATAAAAGTATATACAATATATCCAAAAAGGCCATACAGGCTTAGTACAAAAGAGCCATATGAACATAAAATGTCACATATATATTGATAGTACAAAACATATGTTCCAAAATTCCACAATAGTCATTTCCCTCTAGGGGAAGGAAAAATATCTCGTGTTGCCTTCAAAATTTGGTTGGATAGAGTGCATGTTGGTTCTCTTGTCTTTTGAACACACTCACCAATCCTCCTCTCTTCACTCTAGAACTTCAACTGATACAATAAAAAGTAAAGATGTTAATACATATAAATTGAATTGTGGAATGACATATAACAAAATATAATCACTTACCACATACATATAGTCATCATGCACATTTACAACATTACCACATCCATGATCTGGAGTGACAACCACCTGTAGCAACCATTAAGATAGAAATTAAACTACATAAAAGTAACATGATTTTTTTCTATAATAGACCATAAAAGAGCAAATGTAATGTCAAATCGACTAATCTATTGCATACCTCTCTTAGAGGATTGGAACTAGCGATTGTTGCAATAACTTCATGGTCCATCATGCCACCAACATCACCAGGGTTGTTTGATGTCAACAACTTCAAATGAAAAAACATACCTAATAGTAATATAAAGAAGTTCAAGTAGTCCCTTTATAACTGTCATAAATGAAAGAGTAAATGGTTGGCATTAGTTGAGACGACAATATAGTGCTTATAGATCATAGAATGGTGAAAGTACTAAGTCCACTGGGATAGTCCAAACTCTTGCAATGCCAAATTTCAGTGCTCATTGAGATTCAAATTGCATATGTTGATGAACTAATGTTAATGAGGGCATGTTGTCAACATAGTGATAATGCCACAATGAAGTTCACATGAATGAAGTGAGGATTACTATGTTACTGTGAGATGAGGATTGTCAGTGTGGATCAATTACACTTAATCCATGATGAATTGAAGCATAATATACCAAAATAAACCTGCATCTACCAAACAAGATCATTCAAATCGAAAAGATTAAACTAAGCATTTAATTGAAATTGAAAGTTACAAACTACACAAAAAAATAGTTAAATTCCTAATCTAACCCATTTGAAACTCATCCTGTTTTGGAATTGGTGTCGTGTTGATGTGAAATGATGACCCTTTCCCAATCCCATGATTAGTGAGTCTGTTTCAGTCAACTCTATGGAAGAGAATCGATGAAACCATTGTGATTGATGCATAAAAACCTAGTTTATGCTAAAAATGAACATGATGCAAGCTAAGTTACCATGATTTTATGCTAAAAATGAACTAATTATGTAATTGCTAAGTTAATCTAAGCTAAAGCTATGCTAAAATATGGAAACCCTAATTCATATACAAACTAAGATGGATGCATGGAAGCTATTAATGGATGCTCTAAGCTATTATGCAACTGAAAATAAACTAAAATAAGCTAAAGTGAGTGAAATATGAGTGTTAGTGCATATGAGATTCAATAGCATAAGTTTTCAATTGAAAGATGGATCCATTTGTCTCCAAATAGTTTCCTATTTATAGGAAAGAAAATGAGAAATGGAGGCTTTAGATCAAAAATATTAATCAACGGTCAAAATGAAGGAGATGAGAGGCATGGATCATGGATTCTCATCAATGGATGAGAATGCATGATGGGATTTTAATCAAGGGATCACATTTGCTTCAAACAAACACACTTTTGACCTGCTCACATAGGTCAAGGTGACTTGTTCAAAAGGTTAAAGGTTAAGACTTGCTTAAGAAGCCAAGTGAAAATATCCTTTTTTCAAATGGAGGAATAAGAATATTCTTTTGGAATATTCATTTGGGTGAGGATAAAAGGAATTTTGTAAATTAAAAGAAAAAATTAATTGTGCAAGAAAGGGGATAAGGAATATTCCTTGAGGGAATATTCTCTTTTTAGAGGAAAATTAGTTTAATTGCTAATTAAACAAGATTTAATCATGCAATTAGGGGATTTGGAGGATTAAAGTGATATTCATTAAATTAAATAATTTAATAAATGGGGAAAGGTGATATGATATTTAATTAAATAACTTAGGGTTATTTAATTAAATAAGATGACTTAGGAAATTAAATTAAATGTTTTGATGTATTTAATTTAATGAGATGAAATGTTAGCGTGAAAGGGGATGAATTAACCCAATTAAATTAATTAGGCTAATAGATGAAAATGATGCAATTAATTAAATAGCTAGGCTAATTAAATCAATTAAGCAAAAATAAGATGAGTTTAAAGAGGAAATTATGTTAGTAAATCTATTTTGAGTGTATGATATCATTTAGGACATTTTCCAGTGTCTACAGTTACTATCAGCTTTCAAAGGGATAATGGAACATACGATGAATTAGGACGTGTATAGGGTTTTACTATAACACATGAAGTTGGTTGTTGAGGTGTACAACAGTAATGGAGAAGACAACTTTGGTCAATAATGAGTGGAAGGAAATATTTCTTCTAACGGTGTATAGGATAAAATTTGGATGGAGGTGGTATAGCATAGAAGGGATAAAGAGACAACACCAACAGGGGATAATGGAACATATGGTGAAATAATAGAGGGTACAATGGGGTGGGAGTCGAATGCAATAATGGAACATGGGATGGGCTAGGATGGGATAACAAAATATAACATGAACTATTAGAGGTTAATGGGATGGGATTAGCAGGGAATAAAGGAACATAGGGTGAATTAGGGAAAGATAGTGGGACAATACCAAGAGGGATAATGGAACATAAGGTGAAATAAGAGAGGGTGATGGGATGGGAATAGAAGGGGTTAATTGAACATAGGATGGACTAGTATAAATTAGTGGGATGGGCTAGGATGGGATAAAAAAATGTAGGGTGGACAATTAGAGGTTAATGGGATGTGATTAGTAGGGAATAATGCAACATAGGGTAGGTGTCTAGGGTTTGACTATAGTACATGAAGTGTGAACTTGACCTGTGTGTAGTAATAATAGAAAAGAGCTATCTAGGATGAAACGTGGATAAAGATGGTATAACATAGAATGGATAAAGGAACATAGGGTAGAACATAGGGGATCATGGAACATCTAGGGTGAAATAATAATGGGTACAATACGATGGGAGTAGAAGGGCATAATGACACATAAGATGGACTAGAAAATATTAGTGGGATGGGCTACGAGGGGATCATAGAAAATAGGGAAAACTATTTAATGTTAAAAGGATGGGATTAGGAAAGAATAAAGGAACAAAAAGTGAATTAGGAGAAGATAATGTGACACGATCAAGAGGGGATGATGGAACATAGAATGGACTAGTAGAGATTAATTGTGGTGCAGTCATGGATGGAGGATCTAGGAATAGGACTGTCCAACCTTGCAGCAAGAGTAAACACAACGAAAACTCAAATAATTGGAGTAACAATAACACATAGATATATAGAAAATGATCAATTATTCATAGGCAACATGCCCTGCCTTCCGACTTACAGATTACAGAATGATATGGTGTTAAGCCCAAAAATGCAATATGGGCCAAAGCCCTTATCTCCTAGATCTTCCTACTTCTCTATCCTCGATCCTACTATCTAATGCAACTACACAATGCTTATATATATATATATCAATTCCCAACCTCAAAAAAATTCTACGTCAGCCTCAAGAGATCCAAAACCCCAAAGTTGATGAAACATGTGAAGGTCAGCCAAAACATTTGATTTCCTTTGATCCTTGGAAAAACATGATGCAAATGAGAACGAAGGCTCCTCAATAAATGTGAATCCTTATGAAATAGTTTCTTGAGCTCTAAAAGTCACAAAATAGGTCCACACACTTGAAATGCCAAGACTGGTCTATGAATGCTCTTTGTCCAGTTATAGTTGATATTCCATTAGCAATATCTTTGTACTGGGATCTCGAAAATGCTTCAATTTTTCATATGATGTAGATGTTGCAATGAAGATCATATATCCTACTCCGCGAGCTCTGATGTTACAATGTGGTATAATGCAATATGAAAAACTGGGACTGGGTCCCAACAATTAACTACTAAAATGCAAGAAAATATGAATGCAAATATTTTTCGTTGATGCAAGATTGCTTGAAACCCGGGATGCTCTTGCATCAAATTGGATGAGCTAGGATTGGATAATAAAACATTTTTTAAGGTGAACTAGACTAGAGGTTAGTGGGAAGTAATTAGGAGGGAATATTATACCATAAAGTAAATTAGGCAGTTTTTAAGGTTTGAATATAGGACATGAAGTGGGAACTTGAGGTGTGTAGTAATAATGAGTTGACGGAAAGGTTTCTTGTAACAATATTTGTATAAGATAAAATATGGAGGAAGGTGGTATAATATATAAGGTGTTAAAGATTGGGATATGTAATATAAAATGGTTAAAATATGCATGATGAAAGGAATGGAAGAATGAGAAGGATGTTGAATGGTAAACATAATTAAGATCTCACAAGACCAACCAATGTTTGTGTTTCTCATCAATTTTTTAGATTTGTATATGAAGAATTAAGAAAACTAGCTAACATTGTTTTACAACAACATTAATGAATAAAGGCTACCTGCGTGAAAGTTGTTTGAGGACATGAATTGTGAGGTGTGGAGGCTGAAGGTCCACCAAGAAACTGTTTGACATCCAAAGCATGTTTTGAGACAAATAGTCAAATATAACATTCAACTATTCAAATGCATTAATAATATCTTTAATACTAATTGCATACCTGTGGACTCAATGTCGAGAATGAATAAGGGTCTACAAGAATGGAGCACGTCTCATGAACACTCCAATCCTAAAATTTTATCATATCAATATTCTACTAATTTATTTATTCTTAAATTTCAAAATATAATTTAATAAACAAAATAAATGAACTTGCTAAATTTTACCTGAGTATCAATATCAAATGTATTATTCAGCAATTCATCTATGAAATCCATCGCCTCTACAACTGATGTAGGTTGTGTAGCTTTATCCTGAGCACTCTGATAATCATACATTCAAACAACACCACAAGTGCCACAATGGTGGGGTGGAGCTCAGGGCCTACACATCTCCTCCACATCAGGCTCTACTAGAGGCCTCGCAAAATATATAATGGTCTAGGTGAGTGAGCTAATCCACTCCATCATGTCCACCTCTACACTGTCCTTAACAATGGAAGGAATGGCGACATGCTCCATCATGGGTGTTGATGGTGTTTTCTGCACAGCAACAACTCAGGAAAGATACAAATATCCTATCTCTCTTGAAAGGTAAATCTCTATCAGCAAGCCTCAAGAGATAACCCAAGGGTCTCTAATGTTAGGTCTTGACAATGCATAAACAACTTAGTGATAAATGTGAAAATGTTGGTAATTACAAAGGGACCTTACTACAAGTAAATACTGAATCTCAAAGCTTATCAGATTTAGCAATATGGTGATACTTTTAATCCTAAATCTAACCCAAATGACAAAATAAATAGCAAAAGATAGGGGTTTTAGAGAGATTCTTAAATTTAACACTAATCCTAAGATTAACAATGCAAATGATAAAATACTTGAAATGGACCAATCCCTCAGAAATTGATTCCTGCTTGACCCAGATGAATCTGCAATCTTACAGAAATAGTGCAATCTTCTAGGCATTAAGGATTTTTAGATTATAAATATTTATCCAAAACAACCCTATTGCAATCAAAATGAACAAACTTCCACAATTGAAATAAGCATAGTGAATTTAAGTCCAGGCTAACTTTGCAAAGCAACTAACAATCAACTAGCTGCAAAAAGTATGGACTAGAGATTGTTGCAACACCTCAAGTGTCAAATCATAAACACTATTAATTCCTCTAACATTAAACCTAGCATATATATTAAATAAACTTAAACAAATTCAATGATAGAATCACAAGAACCATGCCAGATAAAATTCAACACAAGAAAGGCACCAAATCGCAATGTCTTCACTTGCATTAAATCACCCAAAGTAGCAACAATTCCAGTCTTCTGTTATAGCACTTGCCTGAAAATGATACTAACTCCTAACTCTAACTCTTGCTATACTGCTTAATTTGATCCAATATAAAACTATCTAGCCCTTAAAAATGAGGCAGAATGCTATATTTATAGAAACCCTTAAGATATGTCACCCTAATTAGGGTCTAGATTAATAAATGACCACAAAACAAGTTAGCCAAGAGGAATTCAAAATAAAACAAAGTGGGGATTAAATGCATGTACTCCATCTAGGTCGACCTGGGATCTCCAAAAAAGATCAGTCCAATGCATGCGAAGGAAGAAGAGAAATAATCAGGAAGCACAAATTTTGATGAGGCATTGTATTAATTGCTCCCCCCTTTGTCCTTATCTCACCCCATCCTATCCTGCACCATCAAAAATATCATGTCCAAGTCAGCTATAGGTTGCAGAGCTAAAACCTTAATTCTCCTTTCAATGGACATAATGTCCTCTCTTGACTGCTCTACCATTTTATCCTAGTCCACCTTACTGGTTTGATATTTTTCCATTACTGCAATGTATGTAGCTGCATCATCCAACTGATGTTCAGTGACTGGGTCCTCATTGGTTGGGGAATATATATCAAACCACCATTTTCTCAATTGTTCCAAGCTTAGATGCTTTGGTGCAATCCTTTTTCTTCTTGTCATAACCTTAAAGAAGGAAATGCATTTGTTGCAAATCTCAATAGAGGTGTCCTCAATTTTTTTCCTCTGCTTCAGCATCCTTAATCTTTATCTTGAAGGGAGAGCTCACCTTAGTCTTACCCTTAGGATCCTGCTCTGTTGATTCCTTAGAAGTGGAATGAGACTCCAAGTCTCCCATCAAATCATAGGTGCATTGCACACCCTCACTCTCTAATTCCCAAATCTTGTGCTTAAGCCACAATTTTGTGTATTTAATCACTACAATCATGATCTGCTCTAACTCTGTTTTCTCTTCCTCCAACTAGTCTATTTCTCCAACTGGCTTATCTTTCATAGCCTCATAGTCATGGCCCTGAATTAAATCTCCATCATCATCTATCTGATCTGGGATGACTTTAACATTGTACAATCTAATCAAGTTGACTGGTAGGCTAGAGAATTTCTTCTTTCGAATCTCAAACTCATCTTTACAGTTAGCCCAGTAATCCTCTAGGTCATCCTTGTGACTGTACTCTCTACTAGCCTTCTTTTGGGCTTCACCAGTTTTGTCAAACCTGGACCTTTTAGAATGGAACGATAGGCCTAGAGTACTCATCTCCTCTTCAAAAAAGTATGTTGTATGTATGGAAGGGCAAGCCTCATTACTGCCTACCCTGAGGGGAAAGTCATTGCCAAATCCTATTTTATGCTTCTCCTTCTTAACTATGGCATTGAAATCACATATCTTCCTTGTGACTTCCAAGAGTATGAGGTGATAGGTACGATACCTAGGAAGTTTTTAAGGGGCCCTATGGAAACCATCTATCCTTATGTAAGAAAAGGTGGGAAACTGTATAAACTAAGCCCCATACCTTTTGACGAACTCCTTAGTGCTATCAGATATTCTCACATGCTCTGTACCTTGGAGCAACCTAGTAATGTACATGGTGAATACATCATTCACTCTTCTATAACTTGAGCTTCCTAGATGTAGCTGTGGATAGACTTCATATATTACATCCCACCCAAAGGTTCCTCATGTACTCAATCCCTTATATGGATAGAACCTAACCAAGGCATAGACCAGGTAAGAAGTCATTGTGAAGCTCTTAGTTTGCAAGACATTGCATAGTTGATCATGTATCATGGCACTTATAATGCCTGCCCAGTGATAATCGGTATTTTGTTCCATCCTCACTATGACAAGGAACATCCAGTTCCCAAAACAAACTACACTCTTCAAACCTATTACCCTGCTAAGTAATGCGATAGCATCATACTACTTTGGTTTGAATTTTTCCTTGAATAATTGTTTTGGCAGCTTTGAGATGTGGGGTTTAGGTTTCTCCAACCAAGAATTGACCACCTGCAGGGCCTTTCTTGAATCATCTTCAAAATAATTTTTAGCAACATCCAAGTCTAGAGCCACCACATGAGATCTGTTAGGCATGTCAAAGGTTTTTGCCACAGATACAGGAGAGAAGTTTTCCAACACCCTGCCTTGAGGACCGATCACTCTTTGTGTACCTCTGTCATAATGTCTAGTACACTCAAGTACTAGCTCATAACATTGAATCGTAGGAGGAAAACCAGCCACATGAGCCAACCCTAATTCTACCAATCTTCTAGCCAACAATGGAGGGTCCTCCTATGCCATTCTTGCCTTGAATTCCTCATAATCCCATCTACCTACATTGGTGTCACCTACTTCAATCTAGATGGAGGAAAGCTTCAACTCAGAAACCTTACTCTTTCTGTCAATTTTGATCCTTTCTACTTCTGAGACCAAAGATCCTTTAGGACCCTAATCCATCTGCTTGCTCCTAGTTCCACTTGCAACTGCCTTAATTGATTCAGCCTGCAATCGACGAGAGACCACAATAAATCCTCTTTACCACATTAGAATCAAGGTCAGTTCATCATAAACAACATGCTTATCATTCAACAATTCAAAAATCATGACTAAAATCCTTTAAATCATCATAAGGCACAATTTCTTAGAAATCCAGGATTTTCAACCATCCGGGGAAATCAAGCCAAAGAGGAATTTTGGGGAATTCCATGCCAGGAGGACTTTAACGATCATGGCATAAATATCATAAATTGATCATCCAAATAAAGAAAAAAGCATGAACGATCTCTCTAATTATTCAAATCAACCATGAGATGTCAAGACACATAACATTCAATGCATTTATCTCTCTAATTCTTCAGATGGTGGGACTTTCAGGAAAATCCATAAGGAGAGGAAATCCACGCATGCAATTCCAATTTTTTTCCGTATCTTTGGGAAAATGAAGGTAGGACAGAAAATCAGGGAATTTTGGTAGTTAAGGAATTCTGCCAAGACTTCAAAATTCTGACTATCAACATTTTTTTGTGACTTCACTCAAATTGATCAAACGATCACAAATTTGAGGAACTTAGGCTTGAAGGTAGCTCGATTTGAGCTTCTTACAAATCATTTTTAAATTCTAAACTCATTCCGAAGCAAATCGATGGGAATTGGTGATGCCCTAAACCCGAAACCCTAAAATTTTTCCATGAACACACAAAACTCGCTTGGACTCAACTTACTCATTTTGCTAGGTTTTCAAAAGAGATCCTTCATGGCCAACACAAGAAAGCTAATTCATAATGAAACTAAAAACAAGCTCACAAACTCACTTGGGGTCATCAATCCAGCAAAACCAAATAACCCTAGCTTCAAGATGTTCAGTGCCAAACATGCAGAAATCCAGAATCCAAGCATACTCAAGACACCAAATAATTATTCACATTCAACAATCAAAAGTAAGGTGACAAATGCATACCATTGATGAAGTGAACTTGATTATAACAACGACAGGTAGCAAGCTTTAGCGCCCTAGCGAACAGTAGAAACTATGAAGATGCTTAGGAAATGCACCACCAAATCCAGGAATCCACAAATTCAAACACCAAGTCAAGCCAAGCACTCAAGATTAGGCCCCTCAGATCAGTAGAAGACAAATTGTAAAACTCAATGGCACAAGAATTCCTCAAAATAGACTAAATACATGCAACAAAAATTGTACAATCAAGCATTAATGTAGTCGACAAGACAACCCAAACCAAAACCTGGGAATTCGACAAGATGACAGAATTTTAGAGAAATCTAACCAACACGGAATTCCACGAAGTCTCAGAGTTTCTGGATCACAGGGTAAAAGGAGTCACCACTGAGTTTTCAAAGCATCTAGGGAATTCAGCCCAGAGGGAATTTTCCCAAAAATAGCAAAAAACCCGAAATGAGTCTAAAACTTAAGATTCTCAATAAAAACCATAGAGGGATCATCAATGCAGGCAAGATAAACATGCAAGCTCATGCCAAAGCAAGTAAGTCCTCAAGATCAAAGGGACAAAGCGCCCAAAAAAAACAAAAGCAAAAGAGGGTCCCTGCTTTTAGCAGGGCGTGTGTGCGAAAAATGCACAACAAATGGTGACTCCTACTAGGAAAATGCTCTAGAGAATTTTGATGGTGAACAAGAATCATGAACCCAAAATCTCTGGTTTCGATCTCCCTATCAGAAAAATAAATCCAAAATGCAAGATAAAGAATTAAAACCAAAGGTAGACTAAACCTTCCATAAACTTAAAATCCAAGTATGTGCAAGTGAATTGATTTCCCTCCTCGAGCCACTACAGAAACCAAGTTTGGTCAAGTTAGGCTCGTAAAGATTCTAGCTCCAAAAGCAACCTGGATAGAACCTCGCCACCATTCAGGCATCTATAGCCTCAACGAGGTTATCTCTGTGATTCTCCCGAACATAGCTCTACTATCAGCCATGCGTCCATAGCCTCGGTAGAGATATTCAGATACTCCTAATAAGTCAAATTCATTCTTTTGATTTTCAACATTTTCTCTTTTTCTTCTTTTTGATATTTCTTTTCTTTTCACTTTTTTCATTTCAACCTGTGAACAATGAAGTTCACACTCAGGGCTGAGAACCACAATGGCGTTAAAGCAGAAATAGGATTTTTCACCTAACATGACCTCACAAAGATCCCACAACAACCTCGGGATTCTTAAGATGTATGAAAGATATAAGATTTTAGAATACTTCAAATTCAAATCAAACTAATGACCCATCCTCTTTAAATCAAACATTCAGACCGCTTGATACTAACAAAATACCTCAACCATCCATTCAAGACACATGATTAAAGTCCATCAATGAAATACTCAAAATAGTCCTAGATAATGAATAATTATTGTGTAGGAAAGACACGTTCCCAACCAGAAAACAAGGAAACCCAAAGTAAGACCGAAGTAAAAGCAAAGCAAACCAAAAGTAAACCTAAACTAACCAAGAACAACAAACAAACAAAACAAAGCAGAAAGGGAAACCTAATTTGAACAAAGCAAAGTAAAGCAAACAAAAAAGACACATATTCTAACTATGTACAAGAAAGGAGTTGTAAATAGCTCAAGATTGGAAATAATGCTTCAAGTACTGCCCATTGACAGGCAGTGGGATACCTTCCCCAGTGAGGGTTTTTTCAAGTGAAAAGCATTATCTCCTAGGATCTCTGAAATTTGATAAGAGCCAAGCCAAATTTTCCATGCTCTCCCTTACGGTCATGGGCTTTATCCCAATAGAGAACTAAGTTAGAGATTCGAAAGGATTTTACCCTTGCTTTCCTATCAAACCATCTTTTGACTACCCCCTGATGTTTGGAAAAAATTTCAAGGGCTTCATCTCTTTTCTCTTCAAGGTGTAACAGCTCAGTAAGTCTGGGTTCTTGTTTATCCCCTTCATCATAATATTCGTTAATGAACTGTAGGGTGGGTATTTTTAACTAAATAGGAAATGTAGGTTCTAGCCCATAAACCAGATGGTAAGGAGATGTTCCTATGGAATTCTTGTGTCTTGTACAATCTACCTAAAGGGTGAACCGAAGCTGGGTATGCTAGTCCTTAGGGTTCCTTTCTAATAGCTTGCAAATAACTGTCAGGAAATTCTTATTGGAGGACTCAACTAAGCCATTACCCTGAGGGTAATAATTGGATGCAAATTTAATTATAATTCCATGATCAAAGGCCCAGTTAGAGAATTTCAATGATGCAAATGCAGGACCATTATCACAAGCCAAAGACATAGGACATCCAAAGCGATTGATAATACCTGATTCTATAAAATTGATTACCACTTCAGAAGTACACTATTTGCATGCAAGAGCCTCAACCCACCTTGTGAAATAATCAGTAACAGTAAGAATATACATGTGACCCACAAAAGAGGGTGGATTGATTGGACCTATGAAGTCCATTCCCCACTACATGAAAGGTTTTACCTCAAGGACTGGCTGAAGTGGGAGTGTTGCATACTTCTCTCTGGTTGCTGCAGTTTGACACACATGACACGTCCTAACATGGTTGTGTGTGTCCTTGAACAATGTGGTTCAATAATAACCAGCTCTCATAATCTAATTTGCAGTGGACGATGCAGACCCATGGCCAGTACCATATCTATCATGAAATTATGCCATGACTCTTTCAGCCTCTTGTTGTCCCAAACATCTTAAATAGACACCTTCATGGTTCTTTTTGTATAAGACAACTCCCTTCAGCATGAAACTGTCACTCTTAAAACACAATTCCCTTCTCTATACAACATTAAGGTGATCCAGACACCGTTGATTCAAGAGATAGTGAATGATATCATCATACCAGTCCCCAGGAGAAACGTCCTCAAGATTATAATGTTGGGCTACAAGATCAAGACCTATCTCTGCCATTTTCTCGTAATCCCTTGCCCTCGTACCAATTTCATGGGTTGAATCTCAATATCATACTCCTGCAACATAGTCACCCACTTAGCTCGGTGTTCTCCCAACTCATTTTGCATCAACAATAGCTTGACTACAAGATCAAGAACTATTTCAAAGACCTTGTTCCTAAGAATATAGTGCCTGAATTTCTTCACAGCTCTGACCAAGGAATAAGCTTGCTTCTCCACACTTGGGTACCTTAGTTCTACATCTTTCATTGGTGCACTCATAAATGCTATGGGGTGCTCATTCCCTTGATTATACTTTTGGGTCAACATGCTAGCACAGGAGTGATCAGAAGCAAGTGAATATATGTAAAATGGCTTGTCATAATCAGGACTCACCAAAACTGGGGCCTCAGCAATGGCCCTTTTGATTTCTGCAAATGCTTCTTTAACTTTTGTACTCCATTCAACTTTAGCTTCCTGCTTCAACATCGCATTCAATGGCTTGACTATTTCTGCAAATCCTGTGATAAACTTCCTAACAAAATTAATTTTTCCAAAGAATGACTTCATCTCCTTCTTACTAGCAGGTGGTTGGATCTTAAGTATGGCTTCCACTCATTCAGGGTCAATAGAAATTCCTCTCTCAGAGATGACGTGTCCTAACAATTTTCCCTCAGTAACTCCAAATATGCATTTTTTTAGATTAAGAGATATGCCAAACTCTCTACACTTCTGAAACACCTTGCACAAATCTGCTATGTGATGACCTCGCTTCTTGGAAAAGACTGTCAGATCATCCATATAAATAATTATGCATTTACCAATTATGTCCTTAAAAGCAATGTCCATAGCTCTCTAGAACGTAGCTCCAGCATTGATCAAACTGAAGGGCATCCTCCTATAAGAAAAAGTGCCCCATTTTGTGGTGAAAGAAGTTTTATTCCTGTCTTCATATTGTACCATAACTTGGTTGTATCCAAAGTAGCCATCCAGGAAAGACATCATTTGAGACCCATTGACAATCTGAAGTACTTCATCTAGCGAAGGTACTGGATAATTTTCCTTTTCTGATGCTTTGTTAAGGTTCCTAAAATCCACACACAATCTGATTTCACCATTCTTCTTTCTCACAGGAACCATATTTTCAACCTAGGTTGAATGCCTAACTGGGAATATGATTCTGGCAGACAACAACTTTTGCACCTCCTTTTGAATTACCGGCTCTAGTAAAGCATTGATTGGCCTTTTCCTCTGCCTGAAGGGTCTTACTCCTGGCTTCAGAGGGATAGTGTGAGTTATAATCAAAGTTTCATATGTCTTTAGGTCTTCGTAACTGTAGGCTATCACATCTTGGTATGTATGTAGTGCATCAATAATTCCTTTCCTCTCCTATGGAGTACACACTTTTCCAATGAATACATTCTTGATATCATCTTGAGTCCCCATGTTGTACATTTCACATTGTCCACTAATGGATTCCTTCTTAGCATCTTGCTCTTGATCTCTAACCTTGTCCAGATCAAAAATCCTTTCTAACTGCACCATTCCTCTCGAAATAGTATTAGTCTTCAAATTAATCACCCCTTCTAAATCCATCTTTTCTTCTTGGGGTTCAGTTTCATCGATAATCTGAGAAGCAAAGACATCTGAACTTGTAATAAAATCCAAAATATTCCTATCATCTTCAAATACTTGAAAATTAGTAACATTGTTAGGTATTGAAGGCATTGGGGTCAATTCCACTATAAACTTCTTCAGTCCAGAAAGAGACAAAGGTTGCAAAGTACTAGCTGCCTGAGCGAGGGAATCTGTTGTTTGGTTCTTATTACGTGGTATCAACTGAATGTTGAAGGAATCAAATCCTTCAATAAGGTCCCATACTCTATGCCTATAATTGGTCATCCTTTTGTCATGACATGAGTACTGCCTCCTGACTTGTTTGACCTTTAGTTCAGAATCCCCAAAGACTTGCAAAATTTTGACCTTTTTCTTTAGTGCCATAAGCAACCCATGAATCAAAGCCTCATACTCTGCTACATTATTAGTACAATGAAATTGAAGTCTATGAGCAACAAATAAAGTTTTACCTCTTGGACTGATTAACTCAAATCTTGCCCCAGCTCCTTGTTTTAATTTGGATCCATCAAACCTTAAAGTCCAACCACCAGCAATTGCAAACTTCCCTGTTGTATCTCTTACATTTTTACTGCTGGAGGGCTATTCAGAAAGCATCATCTTCTTCCCTTTGGGATCCTCTTGAATATTCTGAATATTGATTTTGACTGCTAGAGTAGGGCTGATACATTTCTACACTTGTTCAACTGTAGCCTAGCACAATGAACAGTCTAGTTCAGAGTGGGAAGCATTGTGAACCCTACACCAATTTGGAAAAGTAATTCTCCAAAATTCATCCCTCTACCCAAATGAATCTGATCTTTAATGCACTTCTAAATGAATTCTTGGAAGTTATACAACAAGCTGAGTTGATGATCTTCAGGAACACCATCATCCATTGGTTCCACCAGGGCTCCAGTACCACTAGATTTAGTTGTAAGATCAATAGGTGTAGCATTTAACATAAGGATTTCTTCCACATCAGATTCCTCAAAAGGGGTCACAAGTATGTAATTACCCATGCTCAACTCTGATATCAGTATCTCATTCGAAGTATTCTGATATTCTATGATCATATATTTCATCCTGGGCTCTCTCTCAATCTTGATTTGATTTGGCACTCCCTTCCAGGGAAGCCACATATGAGAGTGACCGGCTAATACATATCCATTCAGAGTTCCAGTAAAGTCTCTTCCCAAAATCAGACCGTAAGCATTAGGTATATCTTCCACCTATATATTAATAACTTGTTGAATTCAAGGATCAGAAGCAACCTGCATGTGAATCATGTTCAATTCCCCTACAACATTAACTTCAGTTCTATCTAGTTGAGTAACTTTCTTTTGGGAGTCAACAGGGGTAATACCTAAATCTTTACAGACACCAAAGGGCATTACATTGGTAGAAGCACTTGAATCCAACAAGCAATTGTGCAAGTTCTTACCAAATATACAGACAGAGATCAGAAATGGAGGAGTGTCTATTTTCCCCTGAAATAGAGTTAAGGGAGCATCCACCTGAGCAACTTGAGTTTTATCTTTCTCTTTCCCTTTATCTCTAGGTGGTATGTGAATCTGATTGTGAATCTGATTTTGACCTTTTACTACTTGGGAACTGGATGCTTTATTGACACTCTCACTAACTGATTTATCTTGTGATACTGAACTTGCATTGTAAGCTCCTAGAACTGCATTTCTAATAGTTGAAACTCTCAATAATCCAAATGTAGATAGACTTACCTTTAGCTTCTTGAGTTCTTCTACAACATATATGGCAAGTTGTTCTACACTCAGATCAGCAGGAGCCTCTTTTGGGCATTCTATTACCTTATCCTTGTTTGTTTCAATAGTCTGCCCTTTTGATGGATCCATTGGTCCTTGATCTTTAGATAAGTACTGCCTAGACACATGAGGATATGTTGGATTATTGCTGGCATTGGGATCTGGAGGTGTAGTAAAGTTGTTTGGAGGAATAGAAGTGGTGAAGGGGCCTCCAGCCTGTAGACGTTTGTGTGGAAAATCCCTTAGATCATATTTTTTAATAGGCTGCCAGAATGTATGCACCTCTTCAATATAAGTTTCTTCTTCATCCATGGGGCCATTTTCATTCACAATATTTTCATCAAACAACTATGTAATCTCATCTCCATTGCACACCTAATCTGCCTCTTCCTTAAGCTAGCCTGATTCTTCTTTAGGCACATTCTCCTTGCTCTATGGAAAAGGAGCATGATTTAGCACCAACACTGATGAATCATAGGGAGTAGATGGCACCATCTCTTGACTAATTGCATTATTCTCCACCTCATATTGAAAGATTGAAGTTGTTGTCTGGAACTATAGATAGTCTAATTCAAAATGCTGACTTGTTTTATGGAGCCTACACCATCCTGATAAAGCAGCTTCAGCTAAATACACACCACTTGGAGGATTTTCTTGATTGACTGGTTGATCCAATGGGGTGGGGACACCTCCATTGTTAGTCCTTGTATTCCAAGTTTTGTTCTGTCTGGGTGGCTGTCTCCTATCAAACCCTTGTCCACCAGCTTGCCCCCTATCAAAGTTTTGGCCTGAAGATTGTCCTTTATCATATTTTTGTCTTCTGTCATAATTATGTCCTCTTTTAGGATGTTGTCCCCTATCAAAATGTTGTCCTTGTTGAGTTTCCCAATTTTCCCTATTATGATTGGATTGCATACTTCTTTGAGCATCCTGGAGCTGACTGTTTTGGTTTCTCAAATAAGTTACCTCCATGTTTGGCTTCTCCACTTGTTCATTCAGTTCATCCAATCTCTCCTTGTCAGGATTTCTATATGGAGGTTGGTTTGCATTGTTTTGGGGATATCCTACTATAGTACTAGTATTCAGTGATTGTGGGTGGAACTTGACTCACATGAGGTCCTAGGTGAGGAACCAGAGGCAACTGAGGTATCAGATTCATGATAGGAGTGTGACTGGTGAGATCCTAATTGAGAGTTGGGACCTACCCAAGGTGAGTAGTGGGTCCTAGTGATGGTAAAGGCCCAAATCAGTGTTGTCTTAAAGTAGTGCTAACCTTTACAGCTTCTGTGTATGCATCAAGTAGGGTAGTAGTAGGGTTGTTTCTCCACTTCATGAAAGTGGTTGTCAGACTATCAAGACCCTCATAATAGACTTCTAAAGCAGTGGCCTCATCAACAACATAAGGTGCATGCATTCAGGTATAGGTGCAATGAAACCTATTGTTAAAAGACCCTATAGGCTCATTGACTTCTCTCTTAACCTTAGTGAACTGAAGGTAAAGCTCATTTGGACTAATGGGGATCCTAAACTTCTACAGGAATGCAGTCTCCAATTTAGTCCAATTCTGAATAGACCCAACAGGCAAATGATTGTACCGATAGAATGCATTTTCTCCTAAGGAATAAGGAAAGATCCTACATGCTACATCCTCATGATTGATTCCTCTATCTTTAAGGAAAGTCTGAAAGATCCTGATGTGTTCCTCTACGGTCCTATTAGGGTCATTACCATGGAACTTGGAACAAAAGTGTTATGGGTTCTTGGGCATAACATTGTAATTATTGAAGGTCAAGGGAGATGGATTGTTGGCAAGGAAAGCCATTGGTGGAGGTGGAGGTGGTAAAGGCTGATTTAACGCCTGTTGGGGCTACAAAACATGAATGGCTTCTGAATTAGATGAGGATGATGGGGATAATGGAAGTGGCTAGGTGGATGATGATTCTCCCCTTCTTCTGGTCCTTCTTGACCTAGTAGGGGCTTGCAACTCTTGAAATTCCTCTTCCCCTAGACTAGATCTGGTTCTTCTTCTGAATATTTCAAGAGAAATGGCAGATAGAAATTGATCCAGCTTGTTTACTCAGGTACACCTTCTACCACCAATCTATTGATGGTGTTTTCTGTACAACAACTCAGACAAGATACAAATATCCTATCTCTCTTGAAAGGTAAATATCTATCAACAAGCCTCAAGAGATAACCCCAAGGTCTCTAATGTCAAGTCTTGACAATGCATAAACAGCTCTGTGATAAATGTGAAAATGCTGGTAATTACAAAGGGACTTTACTACAAGAAAATACTGAATCTCAAAGCTTATCAGATTTAGCAATATGGTGATACTTCTAATCCTAAATCTAACCCAAATGAAAAAATAAATAGAAAAAGATAGGGGTTTTAGAGAGATTCTTAAATTTAACACTAATCCTAAGATTAACAATGCAAATGATAAAATACTTGAAATGGACCAATCCATCAAAAACTAATTCCTGCGTGACCCAGATGAATCTGCAATCTTACAAAAATAGTGCAATCTTCTAGGCATTAGGGATTTTCAGATTATGAACATTTATACAAAACAACCATATTGCAATTGAAATGAACACAAATCCACAATTGAACTAAGCATGGTGAATTTAATTTCAAGCTAACTTTGCAAAGCAACTAACAATCAGCTAGTTGCAAAAAGTATGGACTAGATATTGCTGCAACTCCTCAAGTACCAAATCATAAACACTATTAATTCCTCTAACATTAAACCTAGCATATATATTAAAGAAACTTAAGCAACTTTAAAGATAGAATCATAAGAACGATGCCAGATAAAATTCAACACAAGAAAGGCACCAAATCACAATGTCTTCACTTGCATTAAATCACCCAAAGTAGCAACAATTCCAGTCTTCTGTTATAGCACTTGCTTGAAAATGATAATAACTCCTAACTCTAACTCTTGATATACTACTTAATTCGCTCCAATATAAAACTATCTATCCCTTACAAATGAGGCAGAATGCCATATTTATAGAAACCCTTAAGATATGTCGGCCCAATTAGGGTTTACAATAATAAACAACCACAAAACAAGTCGGCCAAAAGGAATTCAAAATAAAACAAAGTGGGGATTAAATACATGTACTCCATCTAGGTCGGACTGGGGTCTCCAACAAAGCTCAGTCCAATGCATGCAAAGGAAGAAGAGTAATAATCAGGAAGCTCAAATTCTGATGAGGCATTGTATTAACTGCTACCCCTTTGTCCTTATCTCACCCCATCCTATCCTGCACCATCAAAAATATCCTATCCAAGTCAGCTATAGGTGGCACAGCTAAAACCTTAATTCTCCTTTCAATGGACATAATGTACTCTCTTGACTACTCTACCATTTTATCCTAGTCCACCTTACTGATTTGATATTTTTCCATTACTGTAATGTGTGTAGCTGCATCATCCAACTGATGTTCAGTGACTGGGTCCTCATTGGTTGGGGAATGTATATCACACCACCATTTTCTCAATTGTTCCAAGCTTAGATGCTTTGGTGCAAACCTTTTTCTTCCCTGTCATAACCTCAAAGAAGGAAATGCACTTGTTGTAGATCTCGCTCAAGGTGTCCTCAATTTCTTTCCTCTACTTGAGCATCCTTAATCTTTATCTTGAAGGGAGAGCTCACCTTAGTCTTACCCTTAGGATCCTGCTCTGTTGATTCCTCATAAGTGGAATGAGACTCCAAGTCTCCCATCAAATCATAGGTGCATTGCACACCCTCACTCTCCAATTCCCAAATCTTGTGCTTAAGCCACAATTTTGTGTATTTAATCACTGCAGTCATGATTTTCTCTAACTCTGTTTTCTCTTCCTCCAACCAGTCTATTTCTCCAACTGGTTTATCTTACACAGCCTCATAGTCATGGCCCTGATTTAAATCTCCATCATCATCTATCTGATCTAGGATGACTTTAACATTGTACAATCTAATCAAGTTGACTGGTAGGCTAGAGAATTTCTTCTTTCGAATCTCAAACTCATCTTTACAGTTAGCCCAGTAATCCTCTAGGTCATCCTTGTGGTTGTACTCTGTACTAGCCTTCTTTTGGGCTTCACCATTTCTGTCAAACCTAGACCTTTTAGAATGGAAAGATAGGCCTAGAGTACTCATCTCCTCTCTAGAAAAGTGTGTTGTATGTATGGAAGGGAAAGCCTCATTACTGCCTACCCTAAGGGGAAAGTCATTGCCAAATCCTATTTTATGCTTCTCCTTCTTAACTCTTGCATTGAAATCACATATCTACCTTGTGACTTCCAGGAGTATGAGGTGATCGGTAGGATACCTAGGAAGTTTGTAAGGGGCCCTTTGGCAACCATCTATCCTTATGTAAGCAAAGGTGGGAAACTATATAAACCAAGCCCCATACCTTTTGACCAACTCCTTAGCACTGTAAGATATTCTCACATGCTCTGCACCTTGGAGAAACCTAGTAATGTACATGGTGAATGCATCATTCACCCTTCTATAACTTGAGCTGCCCATATGTAGTTGTGGATAGACTTAATATATTACATCCTACCCAAATGTTCCTTGTGTACTCAATCCCTTATATGGATGGAACCTAGCCAAGGCATAGACTAGGTAAGAAGTCATTGCGAAGCTTTTAGTTTGCAATACATTGCACAGTTGATCGTGTATCATGGAACTTATAATGTCTTCCCAGTGATAATCGGTATTTTGTTTGATCCTCGCTATGACAAGGAACATCCAGTTCTCAAAAACTCCTACACTCTTCAAACTTATTACCCTGCTAAGTAATGTGATAGCATCATAGTACTCTGGTTTGAATTTTTCCCTAAATAATTGTTTTGGCAGCTTTGAGATGTGGGGTTTAGGTTTCTCCAACCAAGAATTAACCATTTGCAGGGCCTTGCTTGAATCATCTTCAAAATAATTTTTACCAACATCTAAGTCTAGAGCCACCACATGAGATCTATCAGGCATGTCAAAGGTTTTTTCCATAGATATAGGAGAGAAGTTTGTCAACACCCTACCTTGAGGACCAATCACTCTTTGTGTACCTCTATCATAATGTCTAGCACACTCAAGTACTAGCTCATATCATTGAATCGTAGGAGGAAAACCAGCCACATGAGCCAATCCTGATTCTACCAATCTTCTAGCCAACAATGGAGGGTCCTACTATGCCATTGTTGCCTTGAATTCCTCATAATCCCATCTACCTACATTAGTGTCACCTACTTCAGTCCAGATGGAGGAAACCTTGGACTTAGGAACCGTACTCTTTATGTCAATTTTGATCCTTTCTTCTTCTGAGACCGAAGATCCTTTAGGACCCTGATCCATCTACTTGCTCCTAGTTCCACTTGCAACTGCCTTACTTGATGCACCCTGCAATCGACGAGAGACCACAATAAATCCTCTTTACCACATTAGAATCAAGGTCAGTTCATCATAAACAACATGTTGATCATTCAAAAATTCAAAAATCATGACTAAAATCCTTTAAATCATCATAAGGCACAATTTCTTAGAAATTCGGGATTTTTCAGCCATCCGAGGAAATCAAGCCAGAGAGGAATTTGGGGGAATTCCATGCCAGGTGGATTTTAACGATCATGGCATAAATATCATAAATTGATCATCCAAATGAAGAAAAAAGCATGAGCCATCTCTCTAATTATTCAAATCAACCATGAGATGTCAAGACACATAACATTCAATCCATTTATCTCTCTAATTCTTCAGATGGTGGGACTTTCAGGAAAATCCATCAGGAGTGGAAATCTGCACGGCAAGGGTGTTGGAAAAATGTGCCTCAAGCTTACTGACATGAAACTCCTGTAATGGAAAATTCAGTGAGACTCTCTGAATTTCTTATCTACTAGTTGTTGTGTTCTAAACATTTGAAGTGCTCAGATCACCGAGAATTTGTTTCTGTCTTGCCGAGGGGAGTCATCGGCAAGACATGTCAATCATTGTGAAAGTTATAACTCTTTCCGCCCACGGAGATCTCTTGCCGACAGGTTGGTTTCTATTGGTTGTCGAGGAGACTTGTGGTGACAGAAGTCTTTGGGAAGAGGCATGAACACTCGGAATGACTCACTCCGACAAGACATCTCTCACTGACAGTTATACAATCGAAGTCATTGGGGTGACATGAAGGCTCGATAAGAGTCTAAGTGATGGTTGTGGTCTCGTTGAAAGGATTGCACTCGGTATGATCTCTTGCAGATGGTGTTTCTCTCGTTGACAGGCTGGTACATTCGATATGACCTCTTGGCGATAGAGTTTCTCTCGCTGACTATTCTGTGATTGGTGTGAACTCTTGCCAATGGTTATCGTCTTGCCAACTAGTATGAACATCGGTATAACATAAGGTTTTGTAAGACTCTTGGCGATAGCGAAACTCTTGTCGATAGTTTTGCACAAGCTGGATTTGTGTTCAGTATGAGGTTTTTCCAATAGTGGATGGTCTAGCCAATAGTTCTGCAGTGGATATTGATATGATGTCTTAGCGATAGAGTGAGTCTGGGCAACAATTTTGAACTCGATATGACTCTTGTTGATGGTGGTGACTCTGGGCGATAATGAAAGTTGGGCATTGTGGCATCAGGGAGACATGGCCTAGTGTCTCACCAACATGCGATACAGTTTGAACGCCTTGACCAAATGACTATCTTACATGGTCTATTTTTGACCAATCAAAGAAGTGGAATGTAAACCGTTAGTAGTCGGACTATTGTGACCATTCCTGTGAGGGAAATGAATAGACTGTGAGGAAAAAAAATGATTATGCTCGAGCAATGGCGGATGACGATGAACAAAGTGAGATAACGAAGTGTTGTTTGATTGAACACAAGTTGTTCTAAGTGAATTCGTTGGATGTTTCTATGAGAATTTTTGTACAAGGTTGATCAAGGAAATGTTGCTGCTGTAAATTGACATCAGAAAGTTAAGTCTGAACTTTGTATGTAATTATGTTTACTATAATACAAAGAGGCTTTTCTTGGTGTGGTGGATTTTTCTCCCGTAAGGGTTTTCCCACATAAATCTGGTGTCCAAATTGTGTTTGTTCATTTCTCTGTTTCTGTTATTTCTTTCATGAGTATCTTAATTGAACTGTAATTGTAAAATTTAAAGTCACCTCTGCATTCTTCCCTGAGGTTTTGATGTTAGGAGAGTTTGTTCCACACCTAAGCTTTCCTTTCAAGTGGTATCAGAGCCTGTCCATTTGTGTTATCCTTGTGGGTACGTTGGGTTTTTTGTGTCAATTCTATTCAGTGGGAGTCTTGTAGAAGTCTGGTAATTTGATTTACAAATTAAGATGGCAAGCACATCAAGAAAGATTGAAATTGAGAAATTCAATGGCAGCAATTTTGAGTTGTGGAAACTTAAAATGGAAGATTTGTTGGTTGATCATGATCTTTGGCTTGTTGTGTTTGGAACGAAGCCTACAAGCATGAAGCAAGAGGATTGGGACCTTGCAGATCAAAAATCAAAGGGGTTGTTAAGGCTCTATTTAGCAGACTCTGTTCTTTTGAATGTTCATGAAGAAAAGACTACATCTTCTTTGTGGAAAAGACTGGGAGCTATTTATCAGGGCAAGTCCTTAGTGAATAAGTTGTTCTTGAGGAAGAAGTTTTACTCTTTGAAAATGCAGGAAGGAGCGTCTGTTGCTGATCATTTGAATGCTTTCAACATGTTGATTGCTTAGTTAGCATCTGTGGGTGTGAAGATTGATGAAGAAGATCATTGTATGCTACTGTTATATTCTTTGCCAGATTCTTGGGATCACTTGGTGATGGCTATTCGGAGTACGACATCCACTTTTAAGATGGAAGATGTTGTTGCTTCTTTGTTATCAGAAGAAATGAGAAGAAAATCTTTTGAGATGGCGAATGAGGCTCTTGTTGTTAGAGGCAGATCGAAAGAAAAAGGCAAGAAGAAGGACAAGAAGTCCAAATCGAAATCAGAAGGGAGATCAAAGTCTCCTAGCAAGAAGTCCAAGGTGAAGTGCTGGAATTGTGGGCAACCTAGTCATGTACGAAAGGATTGTAAAGAGGAGAAAAAGAAGAAGTATTATTCTGACAATGATTCTCTTCAGAGTGATGCAAACGCTTTCATTGCAGCCTTGGCTACACAGGCATCAGATGATGTCTGGCTGATTGATTCTGGAGCATCTTTCCACATGACATCTCATAGAGATTGGTTCACTAAGTATGAAAAATACGATGGTGGAAGGGTGTATTTGGCAAGCGATTCATCTTTGGAAATAGTTGTCCGTGGAAGAGTCATAATTCAATTCCCTGATGGAAGAGTGAAGGGAATCAATGATGTGATGCATATATCAGGTCTGGCTCAAAATCTACTTTATGTTAGTAAGCTGAATATTATTGGAGTGCAAGTCACATTCTCTGGAAATGGCTGCAAGATGACTAGAGGCTCAATGGTGCTAGCTAAGGGTGTTTGTATTGGTACCTTGTATAAGCTGGATGCACATGTTGTGCAATGCAATAGTGTCTCTGTAAAGTCACATAAAGCTACTTGTTAGGTCGCCAAATCTGCACCCTGTTTGCTAAGCTTTTCAAATTGAACTTAGCAGATTTGGACCAACATTGGAATGCTTTCAGGTTGTGGATAACCTATTTGAAATCAGACCTCTGGATTATGGGTCGGCTTCCTCTTTTGATGGTGTCACCTAAACTATTTCCTATTGGAATAAGGGGAGAAAGAAGCATGAAAAGAAAAACTAACCCCTATGGTGATGCACCTAATGATATTTCCCAGACCAATACAGCTGCTTCCACACACAAGAGTGGTCAATAACTTAACAGTGGTTTACACAACTCAAAAATCCATATGCCTTTGCAGCAGTGTTTCATAACAAGGCTGAAAATGCCATGGACAACATATAGAAGGAAGAAAATTGCATCCTCACAACTCAGAATTTATCCTAAACTAACTCAACACATGTTATGACCTTCAAATTCACACTAATTGCATAAAGGAAAAGAAAATAGGAAAAAATCAAAGGGAAAAACAATTCTGCCATAGATTTCATCAACCATTTGTAAAGCTTTCACAATAAACAACATAATGAGAAGGTAAAATATATTGACTTATCAATCAAAAGGTGTTACACACTGCTATAAATGTCTGATAATGAGTCACAATGCAGTCCTCTGCCATGAAAAGGGCTCCAAAAGCCACAATGCCTGCAAGAAGAAAGAAAAGAACCCCTACAAAACTCAAGTATCAAGATACTTAAGCCAAACTGAAACCAAAAGCCCACACAAGTGTTTCTAGAAACCCTAAGTCAGATGAAACACAAAGGCCAAAATAGAAGCTTCTAAAAACACTCCAAAAGGTCCTCCAAATGGTCTAAAGTCAATCTCAATCCAAGATCACACTAAAGGTGTGATAAAACAACCTCCAAAATGGCACATGTCTCTCCAAAACAGTCAAACACTACCCTCCACACCTTCTGCATGCTGACCAGTCATCACCAAATCTGTCACATGTTTCTTAAACTGTTCTGACCCACACATACAGTGTGCAAACATGTCTCCAACCACACTTTATAATTTCAACACATGTTTTATATTTTTCATTAAAAATAGCATTTAAACTTAAGTGATTTATAAATTATCACTTAAGTTAAATGCTTTACATTTCTCATAATAAATGCAAAATAATAACCACCTCAAACACCCTTATATGCTTGCAAGTTAGTCATAAGACTCAAACATTCCTCCCTTTTGCTTGCAAAACAAAACACATAAAAGCTTCATAAAGACATAACACCTTATTTTTGCATTTCAAAAAGCAAATTGATTTGATGACTTAAATGAACATCATAAACCAAATGCTTTACAATTTGAATCAATGCAAAAATAAAGGAAAGGACTCAACTAAAAGAGTCAAAGCAAATAAAATCATGGAGCCCTTAGGCAGTAGATATGAGGCATAAAAAAAACTCAAAGTTTTGATGTCCACCTAAAAGAAAGATGCCTAAGTCTTGGCCGAGGTATTAAATCATATGAAAAGCATAAATAAAGGAAAAATTGCCTTAAGTCAATAAGGGGACCCTCCTAGACACATACAAATGCAATGTGAAGGTATTGAATTTCATTGGATAGATGAATGCTTTTTATAACTTTTATTGAAAAGTTAAAAGAAAAGGAAAAATGCCTTTGTGGTCGACCAAAATTAGGGTTGAAACCCTAAAGGCAACTCACGGCCAAAGCATCACTTCGTTCTTCATTTTGCATTTCTCAACTTTGAACCCTGCACTCAGCCACCATGATCAAGCTAGGTCAAGGGTTGCTGGAACTTTCATGGTTTTCTAGAGACTCACTCGAAACTGGGACCTTCGTGCTCTGATGGTAAGATTTTCCTATGCTTGAATGTGCAGTGATTTTATGAGTATTACATACATTCCTCTAGTATTTTTGTAACTCAAGCTCGAATGTGCATTTGATTTTTTGTCATGTATTTTTCCATGCTCGGCCCTGAGTCTTCATCTGAGCAGAAAAATAGTTGGAACATTTACTTATGCACATTTTCGTTTGATTTCCTTAAGAAATTTAGAGATCCTCTATGCATTTCAAGCATTTCCTTCATGGCCATAGCTACCCTTTTTCCATTTCTAGTTTCTCATTTTGGTCTGGTATCTGTTCATTTCCTATGCATATAAATATTCTGAAGTTGTTTTTGTTTTGGATTTCCTATCCAAAATCTGTGGTGACAATGGGGATTTCACCTCTGTTCCTTGCCTTTGAAATCATGAAATAGCAGCCAGCATTGTGGCACATGGGCACCCTTGATTTGGATTTTTGATGCCATAGAATAGTAGCTAGCAATGTCATAATTCTTTCACCTATAAAAAGGAAAATGCCAAATTAAAATATGAATGAGATTTCATGGGAGAAAAGTCAGCTTATCACAATCAGCTGTCCCATAAGAAAATTTTCCCTGTGAATGAGAAATGATTTATAAAATGATCACTGCCATTGCACAGTACGAGTATAATTCACAGGCTCTGCATATCCTTCCCATTCCTTATTATGTGGTTGTGATTCCCTCATCGATGCAAAGCAAAGAGACTGCTACTTTGTCAAAGTCATTGTCTTATAAACCCTCATTAAGACACCTCATGTTGAAACTAAAGCCACTTCGATATCTTGCCACCATTTTTTCTCTTTTGGAACATTTGAATAAAATTTTATGCCAGCACTCATAGCTTAGACCCTCTTGGCACCTTCTCAATGAAGAATTACTTGCACCGATTTGAGTTGTTCCACAAGGTGCACACAAACAAAGATATGACCACGTTTTGTGAATTTGATTGAGTATTCAACCAAATTTGTTACAATTTGTTGGAATCACACAGGATCACCAATGAGAATCCCTGACACCTGGTTGGAAACAAGTATTGCAAGCTGTTTCCATCTCTTGCTATGGAACTGCTCATATATAATCCATTTCATGTGTTGCACCGCCTTTGACAACTATGATTGTCTTCCTCTTGAAATCCCATAGACAACACCATTATAAAGGACATACCAAGCTCATTCCTCATTAAATATGGCCCCTCAAGATAAAATCCCAATAGGTTGTTCTTTTCACAGGGACTGTCATCTTGTTTTCTAACTTTCAAGCATAGGTCTGACATGAATGTAGCAACCCCATGAAAATTTTCCTTCTATTAATTTGACTGTTCTTATTGCATGAACATGCCCTTTCATACATTAAGATCATTTCTTTTTCTTTTTCAGACATTGCTCCTATGGTCACCAAACTCTGCTTCTATTTTGAGGAGGTACTTAGTATTCATGATATATGGAAAATGCTTGTGAAAAAATGTCACAAATCCAACCATTGTCTCTGGCAGAGGACAAATAACTTGCTATGTATACGATCAAAAATCTAAGAGACAGTTGTAACCTACAATAAGGTTTCCTACAGAAAAATTCAAATCAATTACATGCCAAAACCCTATTTCTTGTTCCACTTCAGAATCCTCTTGATAAATGATTAGATATACTAATCTTGTTGCTCTACTATAATCATTCAGAAGTATTTTTACTGTTCTTTGTGACTCCATGCATTGCTACTATGCATATGTTGGTTTTTATTGATGAGCAAGATATCTTTCACTCCTTTCTCTCACTGAACCACCTTTTTGAAGGATTGTTCCTTTATGTAGCGTACACAGATTTAAGCTTTTATTTGCCTTTATGCACTCATCACTGTTTGGCATGATTAGAATGCTTTCAAGCTTATCATTGTTTTGTTTAATGTGAATAATGCATAGTTCCTTGATTTTCTGTAGACCTCAATGTATCTTAACATCAATGTTCCTTTGCTTTAATCTGATAGTGGTTTTCATTGGAAATCTCATATGCATTGTTCATCCTTGTGTCACTCTCTCAGCACCATACCTTGTCACTGGCTGTCATTTTAACCTTGTTCACTTTCTCTAGTGCTATCCATGCATTGCACTACAAGATTCAAAGATTGAGGTATTCCTCTTCTATTATCTTTTGCATGTTTCATAAGGCTGCCTCCTCCTTAAGACTGTCATTTTCCCTTTTAACCTTCATATTTTTTGCATCCTGGGACAACACCCTGATATGATGACCTGGTCATGTACTCCATTCATCATCCATGACTACTCCATGAAAGTTAATTATGCTCTGAAATACCTTTCCTTTTGGACCTTGCTATCATGTAGCATGATTGAATTTGTTTCATGCCTCCAATGATTATTGATTTGGTTTGGATTTGGTTCAATGTGAGCAGTGTATACTCCCTTTGGCTCATGTAGACTTGTAAGAGGTTGTTTTCATATTCACTTGCACATGGTCTTGGCTTTAAAGGAGTGTCACCTTGTGTTGCTTCATGATTGCTTTAATTGTCATTTGTAACTTGACCTTACTACCATTTCATGCATGCAATCATGATCCATGTTATATCATCCATGATGGCCAAAAACCCTGCATGAAAGGCTATGAGCATATTCACTAATGTTGTCCTTGCATTGACATGTGGCATGCATTTATGATTGTTGTCCCTCCAAGAGAATATTGTAATGTTTGTTGTCCCACATTGATTGCTCTCTGATTCCATCACATTTGTTTCCTTTTTCTCATGTGTGATACACAACAGCCTCCCCATTCTAACTTTGTTGGACAACCACCTGTCACATTTGTGGGTGACAGAACAACACACCTTCCTATGTGATGTGTGACTGCCCCATAGGGTTATGGTGAGGGGGGCTTGACAACAACTTGAAATGCTTCCTCATTATTTAATAGATGCATAATTGAACTTGATGCATCTTTAAAATCACTTGATGCATAATTGAACTTGATGCATCTTTGAATCTGATAATGAAAGTTGATCAACTGATGTGATTCCATATTGATTTAATGCATTGATAAGAGATAAATCTTTGATCAAGTTGCTCAATTTCATTTTCTTTCAAAGCACGCTGAGCTCAACCCTTATGGGAGCCACATTTACCCCACATGTTATATCTTTTGAATCAGAATAGTAACCGGACTTGTCTTAAATCTGCACATGAAGCAAACAGTTAGAAAATAAATGCATATGTTCGATGTTTCTGTTTAATGCACTTATGGATCAGTTTATACATGCATAGGTAAGTGTGTATGTAAGGATTGAATCTTTCATTGATTAGAGCTTCACTCTAACACCATGTTTTCTTTAGATGTAGGGTGAAGAGCTCTATGGAGCTGGGGAGGGACACAAGCAGTTCGGGGCAGCAACAGAGCATTCAGGCAACTTACAGCCAGTCATTCTCAAGCAATGGCCAGTTAAAATCTCATATGCACATTTTCCTTTTTCCACTTATTCATGTATGAATTGCTTCATAGGTTCATTGAATAAGAGAGTTAGTCCCTTGGCTTGTGAGGGACATGAACATTTCAAGATTATCAATAAAAGACTACATTTGTATATCTATGATTTTCTTTCTCTTTTGTTGTAATGCACCATTGAAATGGAAAAATGTAATCTGATTCATTTGACAATCACTCTTTCATGCACATTGAAACTAGTAGTTTAATGGTTTGTCTTTTAAATGTTTAAACAACCTGAAAGAGCAAACACTAATTTACCTGATTTCAGTTGAAAGCTAGAAATCAGGTAACACTACTCATGGAGAAAAAGAGGAAAAAGTTCCTGATAGTGCAAACTCTATGGAAGTTAAACTTCCAATAGAAAAAACTATGCTTTGGCATCATAGGCTTGGCCACATTGGTGAAAAAGGTTTAAAAACGTTGAAAAATAAAAACCTGGTTGAAGGGCTTGATGATTGTAATCTTGAATCCGAATTTTGTGAACATTGTATATATGGTAAACAACACCGTGTTTCATTTTACTCCAGTCCTCACAAATCTTCTAATTTACTTGATTACATTCATTCTGATATTTTTGGTCTAGTAAATGTTCCTTCTTTGTCTAAATCAAGATATTATGTATTGTTCATTGATGATTATTCAAGAAGAGCATTTGTTTATTTTTTGAAAAGTAAAGCAGAAGTGTTAAGTCGTTTTAAGTTTTGTAAAACCCTTGTGGAAAATCAGACTGGAAGGAAAATAAAATGTTTAAAGACTGACAATGGTGGTGAGTTTTGTTCTAATGAGTTTGAAAGGTATTGTAAAGATCATGGGATTAAAATACATAAAACTACACCCTACACTCCGCAACAAAATGGAGTTGCTGAAAGGTTCAACAGGACAGTGATGGAAATAGCACAAAGTATGCTAAGCAGTGTTGGCTTGGAGGAGAAGTTCTAGGCTGAGGTAGTTGCAACAACATGTTATTTAATAAACCATTCTCTAAATTCTGCTCTTGTTGATAAAACACCTTTGGAAGCATGGTCTGGAAAGAAGCCCTCTCTGAGACATATTTGTGTCTTTGGCTGTGAGGCATATGCATATGTGCCGAATGAAAAAAGATCTAAATTGGAAAAGAAGGTTGTTAAATGTATTTTTATTGGTTATAGTGTTGGCATAAAAGGATACAAGTTTTGGAATCCTGATACAGAGAAGGTTCTATACAACAGAAGTGTTATTTTTCATGAGTTGAAACCTTCTACTTTGGATCTGTAGTCAGAGACAAAATCAAAAAATAAAAAGGATGTAGTTGAAATTCCTCCGACACCAGATAAAGAGGAATTGAAAATTCAAAATGCACCTGAAACTGAGGAGAGCTCAAGTAGTTCTGAGAGTTCTGAAGAAGAAGAACAACCTCAGCCTCATCCTATGAGGAGGTCAACACGTGAAAGAAAGCAACTTGGTAGGTATGGGTTCTCTTTGTTAGATTCTACTTGTGCATATGCTTTAATTTCTAGCACTGATGAGCCTAGGACTGTGAAAGAGGCATTTATAATGTCTGATTCAAACTCTTGGTTGGAAGCCATGAATGAAGAAATGGCATCATTAGAAAAGAATGATACTTGGAGTTTGGTGCCCTTTCCTGAAGGCAGAAAATTTGTTGGCTATAAATGGGTATTTAAAAAGAAAATAGGTCTGGATGGTAGTGTGGAAAAGTATAAGGCGAGATTGGTTGCGAAGAATTATTCCCAGGTAGAGGGAATTGATTATGGAGAAATATTTTCTCCTGTAGCTAAGCTGACATCTATCAGATTTCTTTTGTCACTTGCAGTAGCATATGACATAGAGATTGAATAGATGGATGTGAAGACAACATTTCTTCATGGTGACCTTGAAGAAGAAATTTATATGTCCCAGCCTGAGCACTTTGTGGAAAAACGTAAAGAAAAACTAGTTTGCAAGTTGAAAAATTCTTTGTATGGATTAAAACAATCTCCTAAAATGTGGTACCAGAAGTTTGACACTTTTGTTTTGTCATTGGGATTTGTAAGATCGAAATTTGATCATTGTGTGTACTAAAAAGTTGAAAATGGTCATGTTCTTATTATTGCTCTATATGTTGATGATATGTTGTTCATAGGCAATAGTAAGTTAATGATTTCTGATCTAAAATCTCAGTTGTCTGCAAAGTTCGAAATGAAAGATCTTGGTGCAGCTAGGTATATTCTGGGAATGGAAATAGCCAGGGACAGGAAGAGTAGAAAACTTTCGCTCAGTTAGAGTAAGTATAGTAATACTGTTCGAAGAGATTTTGTATGACTGATTGCAAGCAGCTAGTTGTTCCAGTCTTGTAGGGAACAAAGCTATCTATTGAAGACTATCCAAAATCTCCTACTGAGATAGAGGACATGACCAAAGTGCCTTATGCTAGTGCAGTTGGAAGTTTAATGTATGCAATGGTCTGTACAAGGCTAGACATTTCCCAAGCAGTGGGATTACTTAGTCATTTTATGGAAAATCCTAGAAGGACACATTGGGATATTGTGAAAAGAATGTTTAGATATATGAAGGGAACTTCAGAATATGCTTTGTGTTACCATGGAAATTTGGTTGAATCACAGAGGACTCTCAGCATTCAAGGCTATGTGGATTCTGATTGGACAGGGGACATTGACAGTAGAAGATCCACTAGTGGATATATTTTCATGATGAATGGTGGTGCAGTTAGTTGGATGAGTAAGCGGCAGGCTGTAGTCGCTTTGTCCACTATAGAGGTAGAATACATGGTAGAAACACACACCTGTAAAGAAGAAATCTAGTTAAAACGTTTGTGTTCTAACATTGGGTTTGATGCAGGGATAATTAAAATTTACTGTGACAGTCAGAGTGCTATTTTTTTGGCAAAAAATCCTACTTTCCATGCCAGGATGAAACATATTGATGTGTAGTATCATTTTGTACGAGATATAGTGGAAGATGGAAAGGTCTCTTTAGAAAAAGTGGATACTCTGGAAAGTGTTGCAGATGCATTGACGAAACCAGTGAGCACAGACAAGTTCAGGTGGTGTGCTAGTTCGATGGGCCTTAGTGCCCATGAATTTCAGTAGTTTTGTTGTGCTCTGGAGGTGTCAGTAAGATCTTCGTCAAGTGGGATATTGTTGGAAAAACGTGCCTCAAGCTTACTGACATGAAACTCCTATAAGGGAAAAGTTGTTGAGACTCTTTGAATGTCTTACCGATTAGCTACTGTGTTCTAAACGTCTAAAGTGCTCAGATTGCTGAGACTTTGTTTTTGTCTTTCCGACAGGAGTCATCGGCAAGACATGTCGATCGCTATGAAAGTTCTAACTCTTTCTGCCCAGGAAGATCTCTTGCCAATAGGTTGGTTTCTATTGGTTGTCGGGGAGACTCCTGGTGACAAAAGTCTTTGGGGAGAGGCATGAACACTCGAATGACTCACTCTGACAAGATATGCCTCACCGACGGTTATACACTCAAAGTCATCAGGGTGACATGAAGGCTTGATAAGAGTCTAAGTGATGGTTGTGGTCTCACCAAAAGGTTTGCACTTGGTATGATCTCCTGTCGATGGTGTTTCTCTCATTGACAGGCTGGTACATTCAATATGACCTCTTGGCGATAGAGTTTCTCTCACTGACTATTCTGTGATCAGTGTGAACTCTTGCTGATGGTTATCATCTTGTCAATGGGTATGAACATCAGTATAACATAAGGTTCTATAAGAATCTTGGCGATAGCGAAACTCTTGTCGATAGTTCTGCACAAGCTAGATTTGTGTTTGGTATGATGTTTCGCCGATAGCGATGGTCTAGCCAATGGTTCTGCAGTGGATATTGATATGATGTCTTAGCGATAGAGTGAGTCTGGGCGACAGTTTTGAACTCGATATGACTCTTGCCGATGGTGGTGACTCTGGACGATAACGACAGTCGGGCATTGTTGCATCAGGGAGACATGGCCTAGTGTCTCACTAACATGCGATATAGTTTGAAGCCTTGACCGAATGACTATCCTACTACGTGGTCTATTTTTGACCAATTAGAGAAGCAGAATGTAAGCCATTAGCAGTCAAACTGTTGCTACCATTCCTATGAGGGAGATGAACAGACTGTGAGGAAAAAAATGATTATGCTCGAGCAATGGCGAATGACGATGAACAGAGTGAGATAACAAAGTGTTGTTTGATTGAACACGAGTTGTTCTAAGTGAATTCGTTGGATGTTTCTGTGACCATTTTTGTACAAGGTTGATCAAGGAAATGTTGCTGCTATAAATTGACATCAGAAAGTTAAGTCTGAACTCTCTATATAATTTTGTTTACTATAATACAAAGAGGCTTTTCTTGGTGTGGTGGGTTTTTCTCCCGTAAGGGTTTTCCCATGTAAATCTGGTGTCCAAATTGTGTATGCTCATTTCTCTGTTTCTATTATTTCTTTCATGAGTATATTAATTGAACTGTAATTGTAAAATTTAAACTCACCTCTACATTCTTCCCTGAGGTTTTGACGTTAGGAGAGTTTGTTCTGCACCTAAGCTTTCCTTTTAAGGGGCAATTTTGGGTATTTTGCGTATCTTTGGGAAAACGAAGGGAGGACAAAAAATTGAGGAATTCTGGCAGTTAAGGAATTCCATGAAGACTTCACAATTTTGAATGTCAACATTTCTTCACAACTTCACTCAAATTGATCAAACGATCACAAATTTGAGGACCTTAGGCTTGAAGCTAGCTCGATTTGAGATTCTTATAGATCATCTTTAAATTATAAACTCATTCCAAAGAAAATTGATGGGAATTGGTGATGCCCTAAACTCGAAACCCTAAAATTCTGCCATGAACACACAAAACTGGCTTGGACTCAACTTACTCGTTTTGCTAGGTTTTCAAAAAAGATCCTTCATGGCCAACACAAGCAAGCTACTTCATAATGAAACTAAAAACAAGCTCACAAACTCACTTGGGGTTGTCAATCCAGCAAAACCGAATGACCCTAGCTTTAAGATGTTCAGTGCTGAACACGCAGAAATACAGAATCCAAGCATACTCAAGACACCAAATAATTATTCACATTCAACAATCAAAAGAAAGGTGACGAATACATACCATTGATGAAGTGAACTCGATTATAACAACGACAGGTAGCAAGCTTTAGCGCCCTAGCGAACAGTAGAAACTATGAAGACGCCTAAGAAATGCACCACCAAATCTAGGAATCCACAAATCCAAACGCCAAGTCAAGCCAAGCACTCAGGATCAGGCCCCTCAGATCAGTAGAAGACAAATGATAAAACTCAATGGCACAAGAATTCCTCAAAATAGAATAAATACATGCCACAAAAATCATACAATCAAGCATTAATGCAGTCAACAAGACAATCCAAACCAAAACCCACGAATTCGACAGGACAACAAAATTTCAGAGAAATCCGGCCAACACGAAATTTTGTGAAGTCTCAGAATTTTTGGATCATAGTGTAAAAGCAGCTGCCACCAGGTTTTCAAAGCATCCGGGGAATTCCGCCCAGAGGGAATTTTCCTGAAAATAGCGAAAAACCCGAAATGAGTCTAAAACATAAGATTCTCAATAAACACCATAGAGGGATCATCAATGCAGGAAAGATAAACATTCAAGCTCATGCCCAAGCAAGTAAGTCCTCAAGATCAAAGGGCCAAAGCACCCAAAAAAAACAAAAGAAAAAGAGGGTCCTTGCTCTTAGCGGGGCGTGTGTGCGAAAACTACACAACAATGGGTTTGGCCAAGGGTCTCGGTGCCAACTGTGGATTATGTCATGTAACAAGTCTATCATGTGTGGAGCCCCCACCTATACCCTAAAAGTCTAAGATGTCAAAATAATTTGGCATCTTATTGAGAACAAACTCACAATAGAGTTTCCTCAAAAGGTATTATGGTACCTCATGGTTATTGCATGGAGGTTGGTCAAATACCATCCACCACCACTCCTAAAATTTATTTTTAATTAACTCATGGTGGTACCAATGGATGGGAGCCTCCTGCATGCATGAGACAAAGGTGCCTTGGTTCTCGGGTCTATAAGGCACACAATTTGGCTTTGCTAATTTTTTGTTTTTTCACATCTGCATATGAAAAACCATAAGCATAAAATTGTCTCATCTCATGCCTCTTATTTGACCAAAAATTTATTTTCTCACTCATTTCTCCCACATGAAATACAATTGACTTCAACGATTTGGCAATCCCTCTCATATAAGGGTGGGTTTCGACATGCTCGGTTAATCTTCCAATCAATTGCTCAATGTCTCTTTTATTGTTTTCAATTTGATTTGGGATATTTTCATGTGTTCCTTGAGGATGCCTATGAATTGATGGAGGGGTTTCAAGTTGTTCTTGTATAGGAGGCTCTTCATGAGGGGGTGATTGTGAATTCTCAATGTTTGGAGGTGGAGATTCATTCCTTGAGAATTAGAAAAAAAAATTATTAAAAAACCTATTTAAATCTACATTCTAAATAAAATTAAAAAAAAACAATAAAAATACATACCTCTTCACAATATTTGACCTCTTTAACATGTTGGTGGAATCCTTCTGAAGAATTGCAAGCTAAGAGTGCAAAAAATGGAAGATATTTGGCGAGCATGAGTTGCAGAGCTAAAAAACCTCCAAGCCAAGCCGCAGGTGAACAAAAAAATGAAGATACAAATATGTTTTTTTGGTTTAATACATCTTTTCTATTTGGTGCACGCCAAATGGCCTATTTTGATTTTTTTTTCATTTTTTCTAATTTGGCATCAAAATTGTGTCACAGATTGGTGCACTTACCCAATACTACTACCTACTCCCCCTAAGAGGTAACCTTCATCAATATGAAACAAAAAGAATAAATCTTGAATTGCTCCACTGGACTGATACACACTCTTATGCATCTAGTTGAAAGGAGGGGCAATAACCCCTAACTTTTGTTGAAGATACTCAAATGTATCTTTAGGAAGAGCCTTTATGAAAATATCTACAACTTGATCCTTTGTAGGTACATACTCTAGCTTCACCTCATTTTCTACAATCTTCTCTCTTAGAAAGTGATACCAAATTGAGATATGCTTTGTCCTTGAATGCATTATTGGATTATCTGATATATTGATAGCACTTTTATTATCACACAAGATAGAAATAGGTCATTATATGAAATTCTAATATCCTTCAATGTCTACTTCATCCACAACACCTATGTGCAACAAGATGCTACAACAATATACTCCACCTCTGTAATAGATAAAGATACTAAATACAACATGATGCTACTGCAATATACTATTCTTCTACACTAGATAATGGCACTGGATCTTTCTTCTTACTCAACCAAGAAACCAATCTACTTCCATGAAAGGAAACACCTCCACTTGTCCTTCTTTTGTCATCCACGCACCCTGCTCAATCTACATCTATATAAGCACTTAAAGAGAAAATAGTATCCTTTGGATACCATAGACCATAGTTTGGAGTTCCCTACAAATATCCAAAAATCCTATTTACTACTACCACATGTGATTCTCTAGGATCTTCTTGAAATATGGCCTCAAGACAAACTCCATGCATGATATGTGATCTAGTAGTAGCTAGATATAGCAGTCCACCAATCATTGATTTGTACTTGCTCTAATTAGTCTTAGGAGATTCATCATTCTTTCTTAGCTTGCAATCAATAAACATAAGAGTACATATTGGTTTAGATCCTTCCATTCCAAAATTCTTTAACATTTCCTTGACATATTTTGACTGTGAAATGAATATTTCTTTTTTTGTTTGACTAATTTGTAGCTCAAGGAAGAAATTCATATCCCTAAACATTGACATCTCAAATTCATTCTTCATCTCTTTTAAAAAATTCTTGTACATTACCTCATTTCCTCCAAATATTATATCATCAACATACACAACCATAATCACTATTTGATCCTTCTCAACTTTAAAGTAAAGATTGCTATATGAGGTACCTTTATTGAATACCTATTGCAACAAGTACCTATCCAATATTACCTTCCACTTGTGAGTAGCCCTTACACACAAGTCTAGCCTTATTTCTGATAACTTCTCCATTCTCATTCAACTTGTTTTAGAATACCCATTTAGTTCCTATTGCATTCTTGTTTGCTGGTCTTGGGAATGATTCCCAAGTCCGATTCTTCTTGATTTGCATCAATTATTCTTCCATAGCTTTGGTCCAATTATCTTTTGCAAGTATGAAGGTGTTGTAATTGATGTTAAAAATCCTATGTTGTCATTGATGATAGTTGTGTAGTGGTTGAGGAGAGATTATTTCTTTGAATAGAGTTGCATTATGTTATCATCAGTTAAGTTGTTGATGTTAACCTCTAGCGTTGCTTTGATAAGCTTCTATTTATGGTTCATATTTGAGGATATTGAGAAAATTGATAAAATAAGGAAATAGGGTGTTGTAGAGGTGTTCTAGTTTGCAAAAGGTGTTCTAGTTTTGATTCACATTTATTTTGGGTTATAGATCTACTTGTGTGGTTTGGATATGTTGGATAGAGGTGTTCAAAGTTTCTATATCCAAAAAATTGGCTTTCTGATCAATGGTTAGAGGAAGTTATGTTCACCAATGTGTGAACTAGTTTTGCAGTGTTGCTTGTAGAGGTGTCTGGGAGAAATATATTTGCTCCACATTTCTCTGTAGTTGTTCTTCAGGTCTTGTGACTTTGAAGGTATTTTGATGATTTTATTATAAATCTATTTATTCTAAAGGTGTGTTGATGATGTTATTGCCCATTTGTTGCTTGTTCCAAGACGATTTGTGGTTTGGTACTCTGAAAGTTGGATTTTAGAGTTGTAGAGTCTAACAGTGTAGTCTGAGTGTACAAGCTATGTACATTATGAAGGTGCGAGTTGTTGCAAAATAATTTGATGGATTTTAGAAGGATAGAGGAATATTCTAGATCATGATGAAGCATGGTATGTGGTTCTCAAGTCATTCTTGGATTTGAGGAAGTGTGTAATTCAAAGTTTAATGGTGTTTGCATGGGTAACGATTGACATATTTTTTACACTACATTCAAAGATGTTTTATTAGTAATGAAGGCATAGCATGGTGTGTGAGATTTGATTTGAGTCCCAGCTAAGTTTTGTATTGGTTCACTTTTGTTCTTATCCACCGTAGGAATGTTTAGTGCCAACCTAATTTGAATATGTGAAGTGCAAGAAGAGTGTAGCTGACTTGAAAGATGTTTTCTAAGTTGTGGATGGTATAAATGCAAGGTGAGTTGATGCAATATGAATTTTGGAATATATTTGAGTGTTGTGATACAAAATTAAGTGTATAGGTGTGAATTGTAGTGTGAGCTATAATACAAGATTGTTGAATGCAGTGAGCTAAGGTATCTTGATCTCTAAAAGACTACTAATGTTGGTGGAGTTGTTGTGGTGGAATCTTTGTTGCATTAAGATTGTTTTCTCTATGTAAAATTAAATCTTCTTTCTTCTTTCTATTCTAGTAGTGAGCTTGGGCTATGAGCATTTTTGGACAGTGTGTCCTATTTTGGAAATGAGCCTCTTTGTACCATTTTTTTCTATTACTTATATTGTGAGCTAATCCTCACCATGATTTTTCCCTCAATGGAGTTTCCATGCAAATTTGGTGTTCTCTTGTGTATGGTGTTGGTTGTTTCAATTTCTATTATTAGCTTTTCATGTTTTCACGTTATAACAAATTAAGGGTTTAATGAATGCATGTGGATCTGATTATTGTTGATGGTTTTGATGTTTTCATTTGGTACAACTAATTCACCCCCCTCTCAATTGTATTGTTCATTCAAAATTATCATCCTTACATGCCTCAATCACTATCTTAGGTTCTACTTTGGAAAGTAGACATAAATTTACCTATTCTTCTATCATAGTAGCTTTTCTTCTTGTCAACATGCCTCTACTCTTATCACCAATGATCTAATATTCAAAATGATTCTTCTGCACATACTTAGGAGTCTTAGGAATTCTTTTCAGAGCATTTTTCTCTTCAACCTGCATCTCGTTTTCCTTCTCTTCTTTTTATTCTTCTCTACAAGAGGACTCATCAAATTTATATTTGTCTATCAGTACTGATATTTTATGTGGTTCTTCATCTACTTTGACACTTTCACTTTCAACTATCTTCTTCAGCCTCTTATTGTAGCATTGATAAGCCTTTCTTATTGTAGAATATCCAAGGAAGATTCCCTCATCTGAGCTTGCATAAAAAATTCCCAATATTTCTTCATCTCTCCTGATATAACATTTACTTCCAAAAATTCTAAAATATTTGACAGTAAGAATTCTTCCATACCATAGTTCATAGGGAGTCTTTGAATTGTTTACTCTTGCTTGTACTTTGTTGTTTATGTATACTACAGTGTGAATATCTTCTCTCCAATTGATATCTGGTAGATTTTCTTCCTTCATCATTGTCTTTGTTACTTCCTAAATTGTCCTATTCTTTCTTTCCACAACTCCATTTTGCTAAGGAGTTTTAGGAGCTGACAAATGCCTCTTTATTCCATGATTTTCACAAAAAATATTATACTCATTGGAGGTGAACTCTCCACCTCTGTCAAACCTTAAGCACTTTATTTTCATATTCATTTTATTCTCAACCATAGCTTTAAATGCTTTAAGCTTGTCTAGAGCTTCTAATTTTTCTTCAAGAAAACTTACCCAAGTAATTCTAGAGTAATCATCAATTAAAAACATGAAATAATTCTCGCCTTGAAAGCTTCTTGTTCTTGTACATCCATATAGGTCTATATGCACTAACTCCAAAGGTCCCGCGATAGAATATTCTTTGATATTGAACCTCTTTCTTGTTTGATTCCCAACGTGACATTCCTTGTAAAATGCATTGATAAGCTTTATAATTCTTGGCAGATCTCTCACAACTTGAGTAGAGATGATCCTCACTATACTATCAAAATTGATGTGACACATTATTCTATGCCATAGCCAACTTTCATTTATTTGAGTCATAAAGCACTTACCATTAGCACCTTTGAGCTGATAAACATTCCCACCTATCCTTGTTCCTATTGCATCTAGATTTTTAGATCTTCCTTTCCTAATTTCACAACCACCATCCTGAAATACAAGATTATATCCTTTGCTACACATCGTTCCTACACTTAGAAGATTATGCTAGAGACTTAACATAAAGAACACCATTTGTATTATGATTTCCATCAAAAATAATTGAACATTTTCCACATATCTTAGTAGATGTATCATCACCATACTTAAAAAGATCACCTTCAAACTTTTCAAGTTTAAAAAACTTATTCTTATCACTTGTCATATGATTTGAGCATTTGATGTCAATTATCTAGTTAATTTTCTCCTCTCTAGCATGGAAGGTAGTCACTATAGTCCCTTTGATGTTGTGACTTATTTTTGAAGCAATTTTCTTCATACATCTTTCAGATTTAGTAGAATTATTTCCAACATTCAAATCCATAAACAAGTATTCATCATTATCATCATCTAGGTAGTTAGATTCATCATCAGATATGCTAGCATATTCTTTAATATAATAACTTCTTTTGATATATTTACCTTTGTTATCCTTATATTTGTCATTTAAAATTTTTGGTTGGACATCTTGAAGCATAATGACCTATCTTTCCATAGTTAAAAAATTTGAAAGGTAACTAACCTATGTATTTTCCAGTCCCCTTTTTCAATCTCCAAACAAAATTCACTTCTATCTCATCAAGATCATTTGGATTTGACCCATCATCCTTCTCTATTTTTTTAGATTTAAAAGCAATCTCTTTTCTTTAATCATTTTAACAAAACTCTCTCAATTCAAAAATAGTCAAAGCACCAAACAACTAATCTCTAGAATAATGATCTAAATCCTAAGATTCCTCAATAATAGAAACTTTAGAAATATAATATTTAGGAATATTTTTTAATACCTTCTTTACCACCTCATCTTCTTCTAGTTTTCCACCAAGGCCATTGATGGAATTGAAAACTTCATCCAATATATGTATGTAGCTTGAAATATCTTAATCTTTTGACATCCTTAGGGTTTCAAACTTAGTCTTCAAATTTTGCATCTTTGCTTGCTTGACCTTATCATCTCCTTCATAGATACTTTCTAGCTTCTTCTAGATTTATTTACAATATTTGTAGCCCATAACTTTCACAAGTTTTGAATCAACAAGACCACTCAGAAGATAATTCTTTGATTTTCCATTGTTATCATATGCCTTGATCTCATCATCAGTTTTCAGACCATTAGTGGGTGATGCAGGAGCATCCCTAGTTGTAAAGCAATCCTGTATCAACCAAAAAATAGTTATTTTCTTGCATTGCATTTTGTAGCAATTTTAGTAGTTCATTCCAGATTTTACCACATCATTGTTTCTTAGCTTACAGAGTAGGATATAGCATCTACACATCATCTATCACATATCCATATTTCACATCATTTGCATTTGTCTACTAAAATTTATCGCTCTCAAAATTTCACTATGTTTAGTAGTCAGAGCATTTGGGGCCAACTTGGTCTAGTTTCTTAGTGTGGACCTATTCCAGATCATGCAAAGCTTAATGGGACATCATACAAGCATCTTGAGTCAGTTGGGACCTATCTTGGAGATTTGCAAGTTACTTCTTTTCGTGTGGAGTTATCTTTCCATATTTTGAGGCTGACCTTCATGTATGAGAATTCATTGAGTTTTTAACCCTTGTGGCCAACACAGACCTATATTGGAGCTTGAGAAGCATATTTATAAGCATTGTAATCCATTGTAGATCATCAGTAGTTATAGGATAAGATTCAAACTCATTACATTTTTTGTACAAACTATTCAGGGGCATGTAATAAGGCCTGTTGGCTATTTGTATTGTTGAAAGCCCTTGAAGTAGGCCTATGAGCCCTGAATATTCACCCATGAGGCATATGTTGCATGTAATATTATCAACTCAATAAAGATTCATGTTCACATACAAATCTATTGTGTTTTTTTGTGTGACTCAATGTTGCATGGTTCAAATTGTTCCTTCTGAAACCCTCATACTGTGACTGCACCAAGTGGTATTAGAGAGATTTTTTGATTCCTGAAGGCATTCCTTGAGTTGAAAAGATCTCCAAATTGAAGTGGACTACATTTTTTTTAATCTATCACTAATTGTGAGGAATGTAAAACCCTTGTAGTGAGATCGCCGAATTGAGGTAGTTGCACCGATTCAAGGGGAGATATGCCACCAAGGAGAGTGCCTGCTATGGTGAATGTTGTTGGAATAATGGATGAGATGTTGGAAATGATGTGTGAGATGCAAGTTAGGTTAGATGTTGTTGAAGAAGATCGAAGGCGAGGCCTAATCCTTAGGCAGAATGATGAAAGTGATCATGAAGCAGAACATGCAAATCAAAATGCAAAAACCCTAGATGATGAAGAAGATGAATCAAATCAAGTAAATATTTTGAAAGTAAGCTCAAATATTGGCAAGTGACCTAGAGTTGAAATTCAAAATTATGTGGGTGTAGACACTAAAAAATGTCCTAAATGATATCATGCATTCGAATCAGGTATACTAACATCATTTCCTCTTAAAACCCATCCTCTTTTTGCTTAACTAATTGAATTAGCCTCGCTAATTAATTAATGGCATCATTTGCATCTATTAACCTAATTTTTCAAAATAGGTTAATTCACCCCCTTTCATGCTAACATTTCATCTCATTAAATTACATAAATCAAACTATTTAATTTTATTCCCTAAGTCTTCCTATTTAATTAAATAACCCTAAGTTATTTAATTAAATGTTGTTTCACCTTTCCCCCATTCATTAAATCATTTAATTTAATTAATATCATTTAATTATTCTAAATCCCCTAATTGCATGATTAAAACCTTGTTTAAATTAGTAATTATCTAATTAACCTCTTTTCCTCCTTTGCACAATTTAATTTATTTTTAATTAACTAAATATCCTTTTCCCTCACCCATGAGAATATTTGAAAGAATATTATTTCTCCTCTAATCATTTAAGAAAGGGAATATTCTCACAAATCTTCATGTGCAAATTAAACTTGAAACTCCTTGGGAAAGTTAACTTTTGACCTCTTGTATAGGTCAAAAGAGTGCTTGTTTGGAAGGAATGAGAACCCTTGATTAAATCTCATCTTGCATTCTCATCTATTGATGAGAATCCATGATCCATTCCTCCCATTTTCTCCATCCTTAATCATTGATTAACCTTTTTGATCTCAACCCTCCATTTCTTATTTGCTTTCCTATAAATAGAACACTATTTGGAGACAAATAGATCCATCTTTCAACTTGCAAACCTATGTTGTCGAAATCACTCACACTCATGTTCTTTTTTTTAACTCACATTTAGCATATTTTAGTTCATTTTATTTGCATAAATAGCTTAGCTTCCATTAATGGCTCCCATAATGCATCCATTTAGCTAATTAGATAATTAGGGTTTGAATCTTGTTAGTATAAATCTCATTTAAGTTAGGTTAGCAATTACATATCTAAATCATTTTAGCATAAATCATGGTAGATTATCTTTTACATCATTATCATTTTAGCATAAATTATGTTTTCAATACATCTCACAATCGTTTCATCGATTCTCTTCAATAGAATTGATTGAAACAAGCTCACTCATCACGGGATTGGGAAAGGGTCATCATTCCATATCAACGCGACACCAATTCCATAATGGGATAAGTTTCAAATGGGTTAGAGTAGACATTTTAAATGTTTCCATAATTTAGAATGCTTTGTTTTAATGAATGTTTCTAGTTTAACTTCAATTCGATTGAACCTGTTTAGATTGAGTATTAGTGGCTTTGTTATGCTTCAATTCATCATGGATCAAGCATAATCAACCCACACTAATATCCTTGATCGACAACAAGAAATTTGAATCTTGAAGAATTTGATTGATTAGATAAATGAAATGGAAAAATACTACAAATATGAAGAAATTGAAGATCTAGAAAGAGTTATATTTGTGATAACAAAGCTAAAAGGTCATGTTGCATTATGGTGGAAATAATTTCAATCAGATTGAAATAGAAGAGATAAAGAAATAATTATCAAATGGGACATAATGGTTGAAGATATTGTAGAACCTAAGACAAAGGAAAGGTCTATGAAGGAGTATACTGAAGAATTCTACAAGATGATAATTAGAACCAGTCATAGTGAAGCAAGGAAAGAAAAGGTTGCAAGATACATCAACGGACTGAGAATAAACATCCAAGAAGACTTGAGCTTGGTAAAAATGACATCTGTTGAAGAAGAATATCATTTTTCATTGAAAGTGGAAGAGAAGTTGAACAAGAAGTTTAAACAAAGGAAAAGGAGTGCTAGAGGAAGATTCCAAAGGAGTGGACCCCAGTCTGAAGAAAGAAGACCATATGTGGAGTAGAAAAAAATCCAAAAACCTACTAGAGTGAAGAAAAGGATGCTAAATCATACAATAGAGGAAGAGAAGATCGAAATTTCTACACAATGATAGAGGAGGTCCAAATTCTTACCATAATGATGGATACCAAAGAGATGAAGTAAGATCTAAGAGAAGACCATTTTGAGGAACATGTTTCAAGTGTGGAGGTGAAGGACATAGAGCATTTGAGTGTCATCAAGGAAGTACTGGAAAGAAATATGAGAATAATAGGAGAGTAGCTTATGTGAAGGAAGAACATATTGGATCCACTAATTCAATTGGGAAACCTAGGAAAGGTGAATCATTAGTGATGAGGAGAGATTTAATGCATGAAGAAGTGACTAAGAAATCACCACAGAGGAAGAGTATATTCAAAACCATATGTAAGTCCAAAGGAAAGGTATATAAAGTTATCATTGATAGTGGCAGTACTAATAATATAGTTTAAGAAGACATGGTAACCAAGTTGAACTTGAAGAGGTTGAAACATACAAACCCTTATAGGATAGCATGGATTCAATATGAGCATAAGATATTGATGAATGAACAATGCTTGGTGAAATTTCACATTGGATCATATAGGGATTAAGTATTGTGTGATATTATGCCTATGGATGCATGTCATTTACTATTAGGAAGACCATGGAAATATGATAAGAAGGAAATTCATGATGGAAGAAGGAACACTTATACTATGACATCAAATGGAAAGAGAATCAAGTTGATACCTTTGGAGGAAGAGGAGAAGACTAAATTTTGTGGTACTTCCAGACTATTCTTGGTATATGGAAGAAAAATTCTTGATGGATTGAGGCATGAAAACATGTGCTAGACATTGATTCCAAAGAAAGGAAGTAGTCTGGAGACAACAAAGAGTGAAGATTTACCACAAAAATAAGTTGCACAATTGTTGATAGAGTATGAAGACATCATATCAGAGAATGTACCAAAGGGAAATCTGCCAATCCAGAGTATCAATCATCATATAGATCTTATATTGGGAGAAAATTTTCCAAACAAAGCAACACATAGAATCACACGGACAAAGAATGCAGAGTTGAACTGGTAGATACAAGAGTTGTTGAGGAAAGGATTGATCAAAGAAAGTTTGAGCCCATGTGTGGTACCTGCTATACTTGCACCAAATAAAGATGGAGAGTGGAGAATGTGTACAAATTCAAGAGAAATCAATAAGATCACTGTCAAGTATAGATTCACATTGCCAAGGATGGATGACATTATGGACTATTTGAGTGGAGCAAAGTATTTTACGAAGATTGATCTCAAGAGTGGATATCATCAAATCAGAATCAGAGAAGGAGATGAATGGAAGACAACATTTAAAATAATGAAGGATTGTATGAGTGGTTAGTGATTCATTTTGGATTGACCAATGAACCAAGCACTTTCATGAGATTGATGAGTGAGGTATTGAAGAAATTCTTGGGTAAGTTTATCATTGTCTACTTGGATGATATTATGATTTTTAGTAAGTCTAGAGAGGAACATTTGTGGTGTTGGACTCAAGGAACACTGAGAGGGGGGTGAATCAGTGTTCAGCAAATTAGACTTTTAATTTAGATCTTAAACCATTTTCAGCACATAAACAGAAATAAAGTTGCAAGCACATGAACAAGATGATCAAAACACCATAACACCAATATTTTTACATGGAAACCCTGTTAGGGGAAAAATCCATGGTGGAGATTAATCCACAATTTATACTCTGTTAAAAGTATGAATAAAATGGAATGCACTTGCATTCAAGCATACTACCTAGAGCTCACTGCTCAAAATAAGGAAGGCTCACTGCCTTACAAGATGTTTGTGATTACAACAAAAAATGAACTAAGAAGATAGCATCTACAAATGCCTAGATTCAGTTCTGGTGAAGCACATAAAACAAATTTTGAACCTTTTGTCTAATCCTACAACTCGCTCTGCTCTGCTTTGCTTTAATTCACAATAATCTTCTTCTGCTCAAGAAAAATTTACTCAACTAATCTTATGATGTTTGCTCATACATTTGTTCTAATCTTTTCACACATTCACACCTTCTCACCGCTTCGTCTTCTTTTCAAAAATGAATTACCAACCTCATATATATATCTGCTAGCAAAGATTTTAATCACTTAAATTGGCTTCAACAAAACATGAAATATTCTCCAACAGTTGGATCAAATCAAAAGTTGTATTAATGCACACCCACAAAGGTTGGCTAAGACATAGCTGGGACCCAAAACAATATTCTCAAACCTAGAAACAATTAAACAACTACTCCTTATACATTCGCGACATGCTACATTCATTGAGTCGGCCACAATGAGAAAATAAACAGAAAATCATTCTACTGAATCTCCTAACTCGTACACCGATTGCTACAACACCACAAAAATTACCAATAAGGTAACATACATACTTAAAAAACTTTCTTGGGGATCCACAACACAAAGTGATGATCTGGTGAAGCATATAGATCGACTAACTGACCGAATACCCTATTCTTCATGCTTTATGCCGGTAACACACTATCTTCTACATTTTCTGCTGGTATAAGTAGATCCTGATCTACAGATTGAGATAATGACTTTAGTTGCCATCAGCGACAACACTAGAAGCCATAAAAAATCTCCCCAATCCATAATCCAACAATCACCCCCTTTGGCATTGATGGAAACACTTAGTGAAAAATGACTAAGTGTCGGAACCAAAACTCAAAATTTCAAAAACACAGCAAAACACTGCTCCCCCCAGAATGTCAAGAAATTTTTCACTACTCTCCTCCCCCTTTGACATCGATGATAAAAATTTACTGCTTACTCTCCTTTTGCTAAAATTTACACTGCACTCTCTCACCCTTTATTGATGCAAAAATTGATCAAAATTTGAGAAATTACAACTGCTGGACAAATTAGAAAATTATTTTATACTTATCCTTTATCTTCAGAAGAAATTTCTTCCAAGCATCTACTGCAATTTCAATAATTATTAACAAACTATTGTTTTTTGATGTTCGGTTAATTATCTAAATGAGGGATTCTGGAATTGTAATCGCTTCTTCCAACTTCTCTCCTTTCTTCAGAATCTCAATTTGTTGCTCCATTCTGCATTTAGTTAGATCCTTCACTTTCCATAAAGTGTCCATAAGAGTGTTTCCAGAAAAGTGAACCTTTGCATGCTTAGCCTGCAACTCATGAATCTTTTTCTTGATTGCTCCATCTTGGTCCTAAAACATATTGTAACCCTGACCAATTTTGATCAACTCACTCTCAATTTGCTCCAGCTTTTCCTTGTATTTACCAACCACATGAGGCCACCGAAGAAAATAATTGTAGACCTTATTTGCTAAGTCAATGCATTTCCTTAACACATTCATTTTCTTTTTCAATTTGGTGAGAGATAGCCTAAACTGCTCTTTCAAATGTAGAATTACTTCTTCCTCTTTCCTATCCTAAGGCACAAAGGCCATAGCCTCCCTGATACATTCAATCAATTCTTCTAGAAGTACATTCTGCAAACTTTCCAATTCAATGTTGTTGTGCACAAAGTATCTGCCAAGAGTGTTCTCAATGAAGTTTTGTTCATATGATGGTCCATTTAACCATATCTCAGCAATCTTTTGCATTCCATCTTCCTCCTGAATAATCTGCAGTATCTTTGTTTTGAATAAAGCACCTTCTTCATAGCTTTCTCCTACTATCATCACATCCAGTTCAATTGATTCTAGTTCATCTCTTAGAGTGTAATCAACAGAATCTTCATCTGGTATATCCACAATTACTTGATCTTTGCCTATTTCTTCAGTTCTTAGAGATTTTTGTGCTAGAGGAATGTCATCTGCAAATCCTAGAGCCCTTTTTTGCTTCTTCTCCACCTTACCACAAGAGGACCCAACTTCAACTGATCTTACCAGAATAGAGAGATACCAACTATTCCAAACTTTCCCAACAACTCTCTAAAGAAATTTTCATGAACTTGCTCACAATTTTCTAGAGTATTGAAATGTTTAAAATTTTGCTTACAAACAGGTTCATTTTCCTTCCATACCACATTATCATTCTGAGGCAAGCAATTTAGAAAATACATCATAATTCATATAACTAGGGTACCAAACCTGAAGGGGTAATCTGCATCCTATGTCAATTGCACATTTTCCATTAATTGATCCTTCAACAATCCACACAGATCAAAGCCTTCATCTTCCATTATCATTTTTTGTGAAATGTAAACTACACCTGCCAAGGTTGATCCTTCCCTATTTCTGAAGAAAATTTTATATGAAATTTTGTGTGCAATGTACCTCGTTATTGGATCTTTGATTGTTGAAATTAACAAAGCTCTTTGATCTCCTTTTACTCTGGTTAGGGTTTCAACCACTTGATTCTGAATCAACTTCTTTTTCAGAACATCTCCAATATTGCATAATCCTGTTAGATTTATGATCACCTATTTTGAAATTTGATAGGGTTTATCCAGAGTAAGGATATCATCATCCAATATGTTCAAGATAAACCTGACCACTTCCGCATTGATGAAATAAGGAAACTCATTCTAGATGTCCAAATTCTTATGTTTCGCGCCTTCAAGCCACTTCAATTCATTGGCTGGCAACAAATTTCTTACATCCTTGATCTTCCTACTACTATATTCATCCAAAGCCACTGTTCCTTTTATTTGCTTCATTTTACTTTCTGTACCGAATAAGGTTTTCTATCGAGCACAAAATTTTGAAATTCTACAAGCAACTGAAATACCTAAAGAAACCGCTGAATTTGCTTTACTCCTTTGATATTTTGTTACAGAGGCTCTCCTCCTATTCTTCTTCAATTCAAGGTGACAAAAGAGGGTTCCAAATACCCTTTTTATGTCTTCATGCACCTAACCTTTTTAGCTACATTAAATACTTTTCCCTAGGAGTTTTGGTAACTCTATTTTCTCAGACAGCAAAAGAAAAATATTTCTGTGGACCTTCTACTTCTCATGTTCATGCATAAGTGATCATTGATGCATTTTCAAACTTTTATCACAACTACTAACAATTTTCTACATTTCAGTGCCAACTACCGACAGGGGGCCAAAGGATTTTCCTTCAAAAACTCCCCCTAGGCCAATGGCCTAAGATCAATTTATGGAGGAATTACCGGAGGCTGCTTTTGATACGGGCTTATTTCCTTCATCAGATCCACTCTTATTTACCCACGTTTTCTTCGTCTGATCTCTTATCTCTTCCACAGTTACTTTTCCTTTTCCTTTGTCATCTTTTTGTGAAATTCTTCCTCTGTATACCGGACCTCTTCTATCCATATTTTTGTTCCTATAGAATCTTGTAATGTGACCAAATCTATTGCAACTATAACACACTAGATTTCTCTTTCTAGACCACTCATTCCACTATTTTCCTCTTGATCTACATTGATCAGCAACATGCCCAAATCTTCCACAAGTATAACATTTAACACTTCTTAAACTGACAGACATACTTCTGCATTCAATAGACTTGTGACCAAGCTTTTTGCAACTAAAACACTGACCGAGAAATGATGGACTGCTTGAATTTATTTTACTTCTACACTAAGAAGCCATATGACCAAATTTATTACAAGAAAATCAGTAACCATTAAACTTTTGAGCATTGGGTTGTCTTACCAGATACCTTCTGCCTTTGTTCATCTGATTTCTTTGTCTAGAATCCTTATGTTCAGATCTGGAGCTTTATTCCTTCTCATATCCAAGACCTCACTTATCATTTGCATCCTTTTTTCATTTAGTCAGCTCATCAATCTTAGCAGAACTAATCCTAAACTTCTCCTTGTACTCATTTGCAGTAGTGAGTTCATCTTTGAGAATAACTATCTGTATTTCAAGATCTTGTTCATTATTTCTGGATTTTTTAGTTCAATCTCTAGCTTAATGAATCCATTATTTACTCTGTTGCATTCTTCATATTTTTCTTTTAAGGATTGGGCCAGATTCTCCTCATTCTTCTTCCTTTCTTCAATCTCCTTAGCCAGCTTCATTTCCACATGTATTCCATTTCAAGCTTTAGAGTAGCATTATTTCTAGCAAGTTTTTCACATTCTTCAATTATCTCTTTTAGGGTTTGATTCAGGTGAACATCTTCCAAGTTTTTATTTTCTTTCTGCTTCAGCTAATCACAAAGTTCTTTCCTCTTTTCTCTTGACTCATTGATTTTATCCTTCAATGATTCAATGAATTTCTTAGCATCCACAAGATTTTCTTTTAATTCCATGACTTCTACTTTAGACTGATCAAGATCATCAAGTGCCACCATAAGTTGTTGTTGAAGACCACCGAATTCCATTATATTCCAAGATCCACCTCAAGTTGTTAAACTTCTACAGAGGAATTGTGCTCTGATACCAATTTTTGGACTCAAGAAACACTGAGAGGGGGGGTGAATCAGTGTTCAGCAAATTAGACTTTCAATTCAGATCTTAAACCATTTTCAGCACATAAACATAAATAAAGATGCAAGCATATGAACAAGATGATCAAAACACCATAACACCAATATTTTTACGTGGAAACCCTGTTAGGGGAAAAACCACGGTGGAGATTAATCCACAATTTATACTCTATTAAAAGTATGAATAAAAGGGAATGCACTTGCATTTAGGCACACTACCTAGAGCTCACTGCTCGAAATAAGGAAGGCTCACTACCTTACAAAATTTTTGTGATTACAACAAAAATTGAACTAAGAAGATAGCATCTACAAATGCCTGGATTCACTTCCAGTGAAGCACATAAAATAGATTTTGAACCTTTTTTTTTATCCTGCAACTCACTCTACTCTGCTCTGCCTTAATTCACAATAATCTTCTTCAGCTCAACCAAAATTTACTCAACTAATCTTCTGATGTTCGCTCATACATTTTTTCTTCTCTTTTTGCATATTCACACCTTCTCACCACTTCGTCCTCTCTTCAAAAATGAATTACTAATCTCATATATATATCCGCTAGCAAAGATTTTAATCACTTAAGTCAGCTTCAACAAAACATGAAATATTCTCCAATAGTCGGCTCAAATCACAAGTTATATTTAATGTGCACCCACAAAGGTTAGCTAAGACATAGTTGGAACCCAAAAAAATATTCTCAAACTTAGAAATAATTAAACAACTACTCCTTATACATTTGTGACACACTACATTCATTGAGTTGGCCACAATGAGCAAATAAACAGAAAATCATTCTACCGAATCTCCTAACTCGTACACCAATTGCTACAACACCACAAAACTTACCAATAAGGTAACATACATGCTTAACAAACTTTCCTGCGGATCCACAACACAAAATAATGATCTGGTGAAGCATACAGATTAACTAACTAACTTGATACCATGTTCTTCATGCTTTCTGTTGGTAACACACTGTCTTCTACATTTCTTGCCAGTATAAGTAGATATTGATCTGGGGACTGAGATAATGACTTCAGTTACGATCAATGAAAACACTAGAAGCCATAAACAATCTCCCCAAGCCATATTCCAACATGTGGCACATCCGAAAAGTATTGCATATGTTGAGAGAAGAGAAGTTGTTGATTAATGTCAGGAAGTGTAGTTTCATGAAGACAAAATTGGTATATTTGGGATTTGTTATTTTTGTTGAAGGATTGAAGATGGATCCAGAGAAAGTGAAAGCAATTTTAGATTGGCCTACACTGGTAAACATTGGAGAAGTAAGATCATTTTATGGATTAGCTAGTTTCTACCAAAAGTTTATCAAAAGTTTCAGTAGTGTTAGTAACCCTATGACAAAGACAATGAGAGGAGACAAGAAGGACTTTAAGTGGACATCCAAATCACAAAAGAGCTTTGATTTTTTGAATCAAAAGATGATAGAGAAGCCTATATTAGTACTACCAGATTTTGATAAGGTATTTCAAGTTGATTGTGATGCAAGTGGAAATGTAATTGGAGTAGTATTGAGCCAAGAAGGGAGACTTATAGCTTATTTTAGTGAGAATTTAAATGATGCTAGAAGAAGATACTCAATTTATGATCATGAATTTTATGCCATAATTCAAGCTTTGAAGAAGCAGAGACATTACTTGTTGCATAAGGAATTTGTGTTGTATACAAATCATCAAGCTTTATAGTATCTAAATAGTCAAGGAAAGTTGAATCAGAGACATATGAGATGGGTTGAGTTCTTGCAGAGTTATACATTTGTGTTGAAGCATAGGAGTGGCAAGTCAAACAAAGTTGCAGATGCATTGAGCAGAAAAAGGAATTTATTGATAGAGATGAGAGTGGAAGTATTTGGATTCGAAGAATTGAAGCATATGTATGAAGATGATGTAGATTTGGTGAAGCATGGAGAGCATGTAAAGAATCAGTAGTGACAGACCAAAGCCAATGGTTGGACTATTTCATTCAAGAAGGCTTGTTATTCAAAAAAAATCAATTGTGTATACTGAAGAGTTTAATGAGGGAGAATATGATCAAAGAAAAGCATAATGGAGGTTTAGTAGGACATTTTGGAGTAGATAAGACAATAGCTTTGGTGAGTGAACAAATAGAAGTAGTGAACAAAATTTTGTGTAATTTGTTGAGATGTTTGGTTGGAGATAAGATAGGAAGTTGGGATATAGTTTTACCACTGGCAGACTTTGCATACAATAATTCAATGAACCAGAGTACAGGGAAGACACCATTTTAGATTCTTACCAGACTAAATCCTAGAGGAGTTACATAATTAAGGGAGATCAATATGGAGAATAAAAGGAGTGTGGAGCCAAAAGAGTTTGTAGATTTTATGGAGACATTGTATGATCAAGTTCAAAAGAATTTAGAACACATGAATGGTAGGTATAAGGAGAAGGTAGATGAACACCAGAGACATAAGGAATTTACTGTTGGAGATGATGTAATGGTATATTTGAGGAAGGAAATATTTCTAGTTGGTACATACAATAAGTTGAAGATGGGGAAATTTGGACCATGTAAGATACTTAGGAAGTTTGATTCTGGAAACACATATGAAGTAGAGTTACCGAAGACATTAGGTATATCGTTGATTTTCAATATTGTGGACATATATGAGTTTCATGAAGGATAGACAAGTGGTATTAGTGAGGAAGTGGATTTGAGGGAGCAGTTACCACATCAAGAATCAGAGGAGATTGAGCAAATTTTGGATACTAGAACCAAAAGAAGCACTAGGAACAAGGAGTACAAAGAACATCTTGTGAAGTGGAAAGGCAGACCAGTGGAGGATTCATCATGGATTTCTCAAGCTGAGGTGGACCATCTTGGTCATCCTCTTAGCCTTAGAAATCCTGAGGGACTCAATTTTCTTCCAACCTCTGGTGTCTAATGCAGGAGCATCCCTAGTTGTAAAGCAATCCTGTATCAACCAAAAAATAGTTATTTTCTTGCATTGCATTCTATAGCAGTTTCAGTTGTTCATTCCACATTTTACCACATCATTGTTTCTCAATTTGTAGAACAGGATATAGCATCTACACATCAACATCTATCACATATCCATATTTTGCATCATTTGCATTTGTCTACCAGAAGTTATCACTCTCAGAATTTCATTGTGTTTACTAGTTAGAGGGTTTGGGACCAACCTAGTCCAGTTTCTTAGTGTGGACCCATTCCAAATCATGTGAAGCTTAATGGGACATCATACAAGCATCTTGGGTTAGTTGGTACCTATCTTGTAAATTCACAAATTACTTATTTTCGTGTGGAGTTATCTTTCCATAGTTTGAGGTCGACCTTCATGTATGAGCATTCATTAGGTTATTAACCCTTGTGGCTGACGCAGACCTATATTGGAGCTTGAGAAGAATATTTATAATCATTCTAATCCATTTTATATCATCATTATTTATAGGATAAGATTTATACTCTTTACATTTTTCTCACAAACCCTTCAGGGGCATGTAATAAGGCCTATTGGCCAGTTGTATTATTGAAATCCCTTGAGACAGGCTTGCGAGCCCTAGATATTCACCCATGAGGCATATGTTGCATGTAATATTATCAATTCAATAAAAATTCATGTTCACATATCAATCTATTGTGTTATTTTCTTTGTGTGACTCATTGTTGCATAGTTCAGACTGTTCCTTCTAAAATAGGAAAACTAGTGGATGATTCATCATGGATTTCTTAGGCTATGGTGGACCATCTTAGTTTTCCTCTTAGCCTTGGAAAGTGAGGGACTCACTTTCCTTCCAATCCTGGGTGTCTAATGTAGGAGCATCCCTAGTTGCAAAGCAATCCTGCATCAACCAAAAAATAGTTCTTTTCTTGCATTGCATTTTGTAGCAGTTTTAGTAGTTCATTTCACATTTTACCACATCATTATTTTTTAGCTCTTAGAGTAGGATATAGCATCTACAAATCAACATCTATCACATATAAAGATTCCACATCATTTTCATTTATCTAAAGGAAGTTATCACTCTCAGAATTTCATTGTGTTTACCAATCAGAGCATTTGGGGTCGACTTGGTCCAGTTTCTTAATGCAGACCTATTCCAAATTGTACAAAGCTTAATGGGACATCATACAATCATCTTGGGTCAATTGGGACCTATCTTGGAGATTCACAAGTTACTTCTTTTCACGTGGAGTTATCTTTCCATATTTTGAGGCCAACCTTCATGTATGAGTATTCATCGATTTATTAACCCTTGTGGCCAACACAAACCTATATTGGAGCTCAAGAATCATATTTATAAGAATTTTAATCCATTGTACATCATCAGTAGTTATAGGATAAGATTCAGACTCATTACATTTTTTTGCACAAACCCTTTGGGGGCATGTAATATGACTTGTTGGCTAGTTGTATTGTTGAAAGCCCTTGAGCTAGGCCTGCAAGCCTTGGATATTTTCCCATGAGGCATATGTTGCATGTAAGATTATCAATTCAATAAAGATTCATGTTCACATATCAATTTGTTATGTTATTTCTATTGTGTGACTCATTGTTGCATGATTCGAACTGTTCCTTCTAGAACCCTCCTATTGTGACTGTACTAGTGGGCATGGTATATCCATCTTCAATTTACTTTCAAACTCCAAACCCTTGAGAAACAAGGAAACCTTCCATCCTAGTTTTCCAAAATGCATAATTCATCCCATCAAACAAGAGAGCCTCCTTCTTGTACACCATCTGAATCTACCTCACATGATTAAGCTTCTTCCAAGGAACCTTAATCTGATACCAATTGTTAGATGCATAAGACAACTAAGAGGGGGGTGAATCACTTGTATATTAAATCATAAAAACCCTCATTAACATTCAAATCTTTATTAGCCCTTAAAACATTAACCAAATTTAGCATGAAAGTAAATAAGTGAGACAATAACACATAAAAATACCATGCACAATATAACACTAGATTTACATGGAAAACCCAAGGAGGGAAAAACCACTGTGAGGGTTATAAAGTAATTGCAACACCAAATACAATGGGCTCACTACTAGAGGGCTCACTACCCAAAAGAAAGAAGGGCTCGCTACTAGATTAGAAAGAAGAAAGAATAGAATTGTTACAAAGATAACTCCATCTTAGAGCAACAAGAAGATCCACCAAAATAACTCAAAACCATCTGCAACCTCCAACTCATTTCCTTGAGTAACTTTAGGTGCACTACAAATGTAGACCCTTCTGCTCACTTCCTCAGATTCACAGGCATTAAGCTCACACTTATATCACTACACTTAATCAAATTCACATCATTTGTATGCCTTTTGTAGATCCACACAAATCTCCAATGATTTACCTTGCTTATATACCATACACAACCTTGAAAAAATTCTCCAAGGTTAGCTATGCACCTCAAACATGCAATTACAAAATAGTTTGACGCCAAACACTTCCATGGTGGAAATAAATGAAGGATGAACACACCATGGGCTAACTAGGACCCAAATATACATTGACATGCTTTTATATGCTTCCACTATTAATACACCACTTCCACAATTAGCACTAACATCCCAGGCCAACAAAACCTATATTAATGCCCTTAACAATTAAGTTCATGCTTAACCAAGTCCAAAATACTTCACAAACCATATAAAAATATCCACAATATCCATACAACATCTCAAAATATTCCAACATCACCAAAATATTTTACAACTCTATAACAACCACTTGAAGTTGAGAACACCATCATTATTTGCAGCCAAACATATTGGAACTTAAATCCAACTCACCAAACAACCTTGTGGAACACCATAGCACCTAAAATTCAAGGAAAGGTAGATACAAACAATATAAGCATGTTACCAGATTTACAAGACAATAACTTTCACTACAAAGAAATGCAGATCAATCTCATTTCTCCCAGACACCTTGTTTTACCAGATAGACATAGTGTCAAACACAAATTTCATTGTAAAACGATCCAAAACCTGAAACTCTAGATATGACACCTCTAAAAACCTTTGATAAACATATCCAAACCACAAAAAAATAACTTCGACCATGAAGAAATGTAGAGTAGAACACTAAACACCACTATGTCACACAATAATCTCTTTTATTCAAGTTTTCTCAAAAGCACTTGGAAGCCAAGTGAACTTAATACAATTGCAACTCTTATTCATCAAGAAACCAATGAAAAAATTAATGAAATAGCACAATACCTTCTTATCACACCACAAAACATCCATACTAGCACTTGACAACAATCTCCCCAACTATGACAACTTCAACACGTAGTCTCCATATAGTTGAGATCAATGACAATGCCAGTAGTATATTTGCAACACTAACAAGTCAACAACTCCAATACTAAGGGTATACATCAATGAAAACACCAGCAAGCTTCCAACATATTGAACCATTTCTTTGTCTTCTTTCCAAACTGACACTCCTTATAGATTGTATTGATAGGCTTTGTAATTATTGGTAGATCTCTCACAACATCAGTAGAGTTGATCTTCACTGGGCTATCAAAATTGGTGTGACACATTCTTTTATGCCATAGCCAACTTTCATTGATTTGTGGCATAAATCACTTAACACCACCACCTTTGAGATAATAAAAAAATTCCCCTATCCTTGTTCCTGCTGCAACCAAAGTTCTAGAGCTTCCTTTTATGATTTCACAACCATCATCCTAAAACACCAAATTGTATCCTTTTCTACACATTTGTTCTACACTGAGAAGATTATGTTGGAGACCCTTGACATAAAGAAAATCATCTATCTTATGCTTTCCATCAAAAGTAATTGAACCTTTTCCACATATCTTAGCAGATGTATCATCACCAAACTTAACAAAACCACCATCATGATTTTGAAGTTTAACAAAATTACTCTTATCACCTATCATATGAATTAAGCATCTACTATCAATTATCCAGTAGTTTCTATCCTTTCTTGCATGAAAAGCGGTCAAAATAGTTCCTTCTATATTGTGACCTATTTCTAGAGTAATTTCCTTCATACATCTTCAGGATCAGCAGAATTAGTTCCAACATTTAAAGCCATGAACAATATTTCATCACTTCCATCAACTAGATAGTTTGATTCCTCATCATCAGATACACCACTATCTTCTTTAACATAATAACTCTTCTTGACATATTTACCTTTATGAATTTTATGTTTGTCATTTGAAACTTTTATTGGAAATTTACTTAAAGGGTATCTTACCTTTGTATTTTACAGTGTTGTATTTCAATCTTCTTACAAAATTTTCTTCCACCTCATCAAGATCATCCAAATTAGATTAATCATCTTTCTTGCTAACTTTAAAATCAATTTATTTCTTTGGAGCATCTTTGTCAAACTCTCTTAATTCAAAAGTAGTTAAAGCACCAATTTGATCTCTAGTATATTGATCCAAATTCTGAGCTTCCTCAATAAAAAAAACTTTAGCACTATACGATTTAAGAAGAGTTCTCAATACCTTTTTCACAACTTCACTTTCCTCCAGTTTCCCACCAAGACCATTGATAGCATTGACAGTTCCATCCACTCGGAGCATGTAGCCTACAATATCTTTATCTTCTAACATCCTTAGGGTTTCAAATTTGGCTTTGAAATTTTGCATCTTTTCTTGCTTGACCTTATCATCTCCTTCATAAATGATCTGAAACTTTGTCTACATCTCTTTAGCAGTTTTGAGTCTTATCACCTTCACAAGTTTTGAATCAAAAAGCCCATTCAAGATATCATTATTTTCTTTTCCATTACTCTTATAATCCTTAATCTCATCATCACTTGTCAGGGGAGTAGTAGGCATAGTGTATTCATTTTAAACTAGCTTCCAAAGACCAAACCCGAATGAGGTAAGAAAGGCTTCCATCCCGACTTTGTAGAAAGCATAATTTGATCCATAAAACATAGGAACTTTGACACCATTCTTGTGCGCCACCTGGATCAACCTCAAATAGTTAAGCTTCTTCCAAGGAACCACAACTTTGATACCAATTGTTAGACACATAGGGAAAGTGAGAGGGGGAGGGGAGAATTAGTTGTACATTAAAACCTTCAAACCCTCATTAACCTTTAAACCCTTATTATGCATCAACAAGAATTGAAACAAATGAAACATCAACACATCAACAACCATACCCAATAGAACACTATATATACATGGAAAACCCTAATCAAGGAAAAACAATGGTGAGGATTTACTCACATATATATGAATAACAACACTGATTACAAGAGGTTCACTATCAAAAGGGCTCACTGCCCAAAAGAAAAGAATGGCTCACTACTAAGGACTCACTGTCCATAATAGAAGAGAATAGAAGAATACTATTACAAGGAGGTTCACTACCTCAGAGTAATAGGAAGATCCACCACAATAACTCTACACCCTTTGCAACCTTTGGCTCATTGCCTCCAACAACTTCAGGTAAACTAAAAATGTAGGAACCTTCTACTCATTGCTTCTGATAGCCTTAGGAATTTAAGATTGTACTCAGATAACAAACTTTATTACATTCACATCATCCTTTATATCACTACACCAAACACATCTCCAACAATTAACTTTTCTTATATATACTCTATGACCTCAAAAAACTTCTCTAGGTCGGCCTCAATGAAACGTATGCACTTCAAATGTGCAACCAAAAAATAGGTCAGAACCAAACACTTTTTGGTGGAAATAAGTGAAGGAAGAACAAACCAAGGGTTAACTAGGACCCAAATCTACATGAACATGCTACACCACACTTCCACAAACAACAAACCATCTCCGAAAATAGCACTAGCATGCCAAGTTGGCCAAACTAGTACTAACACTATCAAACAATCACATTCACACTTCTCCAGGTTTGGAAACATCCTGTGGACCACACAAAAACACCATACAACATCCCAGAATATTCCAACACCATCAAAATATTTAGCAAGACTACTACAACCACCTAGAACTAAGAATACTATCATCCTGTGCAACCAACCATATTACCATAAATATACAACTCACTAACCAACCTTGTGAAACAACTGGACACTCAACACTCCAAGGGAAGGTAGGTACATACAATATTAGCATGTTCCAAAATACATAAGACAAGAAACCTCAACATAGAGAAATGTGGAGTAATTCCATTTCTCCCAAACAACCTTCTTCATAGGAAACACACTATCAAACACAACTTCCACTACTGCATGATCCAAAAATTGAAACTTTGGATATAACACCTCTAATCATCTTATCAAAACCACACAAGCACATCTTCAACAATGAATAATTTTGGAGCACAAAGCATAACACAACTCTTTCACCTTGTACACTCTCTATTCAAATTTTCTCAAAAGCACTTGGAAACCAAGTGAACTAGCTAAATCAACAACACCTGCTTAACACCACAAGCACCTTCTCATCACAACCACACTAGAGTTTGACATAGGATGAAATCAATGACAAAACAGTGCAAAAATCTCCAACATCTAGAGAATCACATCACATGACTACATCTAAAGATTTATTTTCTATATTTGACCCTTGTTCATTCCCACCAATTTTGATGGTGAATAACACCTATATGTTATCTTGTAGAAAATGATGTATTGATATTGATGAAGGAAAATTTAATGATGTACTTTAATTTATTTAATAATCCAATTATATTCTTTCCATTTATTAGATCACACATAGTGGCATAGGGAAAATAGTTGAGTTCACACAAAATTCAATTATCATCCAAGATTCAGAGGGTGGAGATAGTATTGCTACATGACATATTGATCATGATTCTAGGTTGTATTTTTTCTTCCTCTGGTTCTACCAACTTTGATGATGGTCTTGTTATAGATGAAAATGATACCTTTAGCATGTATAAGGAGATATAGTGTGGTTATCTAAAACTTATAGTTGTATCCTCCTCATCAAATCCTACACCTTTTATTGATATCATATCTCTTGATTCTACATAATTGATCATTCTTACATCTTTGTCTTCTCATGATTCAAGGTTTTAAGATATTCACATTTATTGTTTGATATGGTTGATTCGGTTGCGTACTTGACATGTATATCAAACTTGTTTATCAATCCAATTTTAAAGAGTTAGTAGGAACCTTTTACCAGCCACATCAATGTTGCCACACATTAGTCTTCACATGCAACACTTGAGTCTTCACATGTAGCACTTGAGCAACTTTCAAAAAAATCATCATTATCTTTGGATCTTGTGCATCATTTAAAATCTTATATTCTTCTCACATGGGAATATTTCATGCATCTATTTGAAATTCACTTTATTCCATAGGAAATAAATGGTGTTTGATATTTAGGAATCACATTCTATATTATTCTTTGATCATCACTAAACATTGTAGGATTTATCATCTTGTGGGACCTCCATAGTCTCTTTTTATCTCTCCTATGAGAGAAATATTTCTTGTACTTATGTGAGAGAATTAGTCCTTAGTGATTCATGACAATTTCTTCTATCTTCTATATTTTTCACATGTGTACATTCTATTTGCATCATTTATATTTTGGAGAGAGGTTTTTTCATGTAGGTTTTTATTCTTTACCCTATTTATGGAATAATTTCTTTTACTTTGGTACCTAACATGGCCTACTAGATGGAACCCATCATCAATGTATTTATCCTCCCAAGTTTTCATTTAATTTATGGCGTTAGTGTAAATAGGGTCATCATCAAATTAGTTATCTTATCACCCTTTCTAGGTTCATCCATTCACACTTAGATTGATTTTAATTAGTGGTTATCTATCAATTTTACTCACCTTATGTGGAGTTCACACATTTCCTCACACTTTTCTCATGTGAGCTAACATGTTTTGCACATTTGGAGGTGTAGTCATGCATTCAATCAGGTAGCTTCCTACCTCCTCTATCTTTCCTTTATATGAAAGACTCTCATTGTACATTTACACTCTCTTATTCTTGTTTTTATATACATGATTTTATGCTCATTTTTCACTTGGAGAATTTTTTCATTGTTATTGCATTTAGACATTAGTTTCTCCAACAAAATACAACCATATTTGGGACTCAAATTGGTAGTTTATGATGCATGAATCTTGAACAAAAGACCAATCAAAAGGTTTAAGGAATTGAAATAATTCATGCGGTAGTCTTAAACTATCAAATCTTATCCTCCCAAGAATAGTTAAGACAAAATAATATTCAAAAATATAATAATGAAACTTAGAATTATGTCTATCCAAATAAGAAGTTCACCACTACAAAGACTTTAACATTTTATTTGGTGGTTCATTGGAAATTAACTTTACATCAAACATAAAATCTGATTCTCCAACCAAAACAAGTAGATAAATATGACATAAAAATAAACTCAATCGAATATATTTCTCCCCCCCTTTATATTTACATTATCCATGTTGAACACTTCCAAAGACTGAGAGGGGGGGTGAATCAGTCTACACAAAAATTAACCCCTTCTAGAACTTGAAATGTTGAATGAGAAAGACAACTGAGGGGGGTGAATCAATTGTACCAAATTAAAACATCAAAACCCTCAACAATAATCAAATTCACAACCATTCATTAAACCCTTAATTTGTTATGATGTTTAAACATGAAGAGTAGATAATAGAAACTAAAACAGCCAACACCATACACAAGAGAACACTAGATTTCTATGGAAAAACCACAGTGAGGATTAGCTCATAATATAAGTAATTACAAAATTGGTACAAGGAGGCTCGCTGCCAAAATAGGACACATTGTCCAGAAAAGGATCACAACATAGGCTAACTACCAGAATATAAAGAAGAAAGAAGATAGAATGTCACACAAAGAACATGATCTCAATGTAACAGAGAATCCACCACAATAGCTTCAATAATAGTTGTAGTCTTCAAGAGATCAAGATACCTCAGCTCACTGCATTCAACAATCTTGCATTATAGCTCATACTGAATTTCTCACTTTTGCAGTCAATTTCACATCACAACACTTAATTCTATTCCACACCCCATCTCGCATCAACTCACCTTGCATTTATACCATCCACAACTTGAAAAACATCTTCAAGTTGGCTACACTCACCTTACACTTTACAAATTCAAAATAGGTTGTCACTGAGCATTCCCATAGTGGATAGGAATTAAAGTGGAGTAATAAAAAACTTAATTGGGACCCAAATCAATACTCACATGCCACAATACACCTTCATTAATTCTTAAACATCTTTTAATGTACTATAAACACTAGGTTGGCCTTCACCCATGCAAACACCATTAAAATTTGAATTACATGCTTCCTCAAATCCAAGGACAACTTGTGAACCACACACCATGCTTCATCATGATCTAGAATATTCCTCTATCACCTTGAAATCCTGTAAAACTTCTTTGCAACAATTCACACCTTCAGAATGTACACAACTTCTACACTTAGACTACATTGTCAAACACTGCAACTCTAAAATCCATCTTCTAGAGTACCAAATTATGAATCCTCTTGACACAAGTAAGAGATAAATACTATCAACATACCTTTAAAATCACAAGACCATAAGAACAACTACAAAGAAACATGAAGAAAAAGCATTTCTCCCAGACACCTTTGTAAGCAACACTACAAAAACAGTTCACATCTTGGTGAACATAACTTCTTTTGCACATCAATCTAGAAGCCCAAATTCTAGATAAAGAAACTCTAAACACCTCTAACCAACATATCTAAACCACACAAGGAGATCTTCAACCTAGAAGAAATGTGAAGCAAAACCAAAACACCTCTACAAAAATTATTTCCTCATTTTATCAAATTTCTCAATATCCTCAACACCTAAACCATAAATAGAAGCTTATCAATGCAACACCAGAGGTTAACATCAACAATTTAACTAATGACAACATAATGCAACTAATAAAATAAAAAATCTCTCTCAACAACTACACAACTATAACCAATGACAACACAAGCTTGTTGACATCAATGACAGTTGACACCTTCATACTTACAAAATGAAACACTCAGCATAACTCAAAATCCTTTACTAGATAAAGATAGAACTTTAAGAAGAGTAGTAACATAAAAGAATATAGAAATTTGAATCTTTAAAACCTTCAAAAAACTTTACCAATAAAATATATAGTAGTAATCAGATCAAAAACAAAGAGAAAGAGATAGAGAACACACACATGCACAAGGAGACACCAAATTTATGTGAAAAACTTAATGAGGGAAAAAAATGTTGAGAGTTAACTCATAATATAAGGCTCACTTCCAAAAGACTTGCAAGAAGTCGCATTTCCTTAGAGCAAGATACAAAAAGGACTTGCAGCACTGAAGTACCGACCAACTCTAGGAGCAAGATAAAAGGGCCTGATGAGATTCACCATCTCAAAGTAGGATGCAAAAGATTTATAAGAGAATTACAAAGATTGTCAGCACAACTCTCTATTGACATAGGCATTCAAGCTCAATTTAGCTTTCCTTTCATAATATTTAGCACTATATATTCTGTATATTCAATACATCTCTCACACACACTTTTTCACACTTGTGTACACTACTCCACCTTGTTGCAGCCAAAATAATCTTGAACTTATATCCATCACGATACTTTAATTCTTGAATTAGGTCATCTATGAAGAGAATAAAAAATGAATTCAACTAGTCAGCCACCAAAGCATAATGTGGTCCTATCCTAAGGATAGAGAGGACCAAAAACAATCTTAACACTTATTTCAATTTGATACAAAATGATTTATATGTAGGCACACATCAACCTAAGTTATATCAAGGAAATGTGTGGATGAAACATTGAAGCACATAACCAGTCAGCCCATAAACACTCTTTCAATTGAATTTACTTGATGCAATCCTAAATAGGATAGATCAAGACCCAAATCTATCATGATACATCTTCCATTATTGGCACAACCCCCCAAGCACATGGCCCAAGCAAAGGAACAAGCCTTGTTGGCGAGATATCCACAAATAACCCAAAAATCCAACTCAAGACACAATATGGCACCAAAGTGGCCAATTAGCAACATGTTGATCACATAGGGATGTTCCTTGGATATCCAACATCACTTCCATATTCTTCTTTCATACTACCATTCCATCAATATCCATCACATACCAAACATGTATAGAAAATCTATTCAAGTAACACAAAATACATAACCAGATGATGTAACATTTATAGAACAACTTGCAGAGCACTTTGGCATATGAAATTGGAATTGAGATATTGCATAGACATTGTGAGCACATTCACCAAGATGTAGGAGTAGAGACATCAATACAAAGAAATGTGGAGAATTTTCGGGACTAGTATAGACAACTAGCAACATTGCCAACCTTCTGCAATTCACAAGAACCTCCTTGGAAACATAGGTGACTTGAAAAGATAGGAGTGCAGTGCACGTACATAACATTGGCATTGAATACCAAACTGCAAGACTAGAACTGCAATAGTGGAGGAATGTAGAGCATTCTCCCAGATAGACTTTGACACAACTTCCTAAACCAAAAACATTTGAGCAACTTGCATATACTAGAACTTCCTTTCAACAAAACATATATTATCAGAAACATTAGGAGAGAGAATGAGACATACTATAGACCTTCAACAACATCTCTCTAATTTATATAAATTGTAATATTAAATACATTAAATTATTAAATTTGAGGTTAATAAATCTTTCTAACATGAATCAAGACCATGATATAAGTTACCACAAGGACTAATTATGGTTCCAAAAGGCTCAAACATGTAACTAAACTACTTTGATGATGCTTACTATTTGGTCAATCCTTCAAAAATTCATAAAATAAATAAATCGAATAGAAGGCTCAAGAACAAATAATCCACTCTTTAGAATATCACACCATTCCTAAATCTAGAATGTGAACAAGAGAACACACTATGATGGCGCACATTGTTCAAATGAACATTTTGATTTATGGTGATATTGCATGAGTTTAGAGTATACTTCAACTTATGTACTTTGTGTGGCAACAAAGGTTCATCCAATGGATTCATGTTACCATAGAATCATGATTGGGCTTGATGTGAAATAATACTAGAACCACATAATTAAACTCTAACTACAATTGTAAATGCCTATAAAATGCATAGAATTACAAGGAAAATAAAAAAATTATTTATGAGTGATGCAAGATTGCTCAACCCCTAACATACTCCTATATCAAGATTAAAGAGAGACCATGCAATAAAGGTCCAAACCCTAATATTGATAAACAAAGGTGCACAATCAAAATTTGGACCCAAATACTAATTAGATCTAAGATGAAGGATCAGTAAAAAATTAGATTTGAACCCCTCTATATAAAAGTAATAAACCCTACTTAGAAAAAATCTAGAGGAGTGTAGGAATATCAAGTTCGCCAATTTTCGTAAGTGAGAGTAGCACCTCATATGAATATCCTAGGCAATGACAATGAAAGACAATGATAAACAAATCTAACCCAGGATAAAGAGTTGTAACTAATAATTAACATTGCAATAAATACTAAATCTTTAAAATAATTAAATGAATATAAATGTTGTACTTAGCTCCATATTTCATGAAGGAATTGTTGTGATAGGTGGAAATTAATTTTTTCGTGGTACAAGAAAACGATGCTTGTTAGATGAGTTTATCAAAATAAAAATAAAAACTTTGTATGACTATCCAATTCACCTCTATGAATGTGGAAGTGATCTTTGTGATTATAAAACAAAACCTATGTGCAAAATTGCATCTATAATTGAGGATGTGAACATCTTTTCTTTATACCTTATAACATATTCACCATTGTGTATGTGACATATAACAACTCATAGACAATGTTTTCAAACACTTTTGAAGAGTTTGCTAGGTAGGAGATACTTTTTTGGTCAAACCTTAAAGTGAGTTGATTCAACGACAATGAACAAAGATCAAAGACAACAAATATCCGTGTAGTATTCCTATGATGATGTAATGATAATGTTCTATTTATGCTCTCTATGAATGTATCATGAGTGCTCTTGAATTTAGATCTAGCTAATAATAGTGAAATAGGGCATATCCTCTAATGCACCACCTTAGCATGCAATTTGAAATAATTTGTGCTTTAGCAACTCATAATGGTTAGTAGGAAACAAGGAATATGGGTTAACTAAAACTTTAAAATTTGAAAGTGTGGGATTGAAATTTGTGTATGGAAGTGGCATGGATCAATCTTGCACCTATGAATCTAAACTAGGGTGATGAATGATAGAGATTGCAAGATTAGATCCAGGCCTTTAAGATGTATAAAGATAAATGAAGTTAGAACAATGTCATTTACCAACTTCCCTACAAAAATATAATAACTTTTATACTAATCAGTATATAAAAAACAACCTTATCAAAATGAAACCAAAACATAAAAGAAAAAAGAGCATGGATCTGCTATGAAATAATGGTTTGTGCCAATGCATCATTGTATCCTTATTTTGTGAAAGATATGCTGTCATCTGGATTCTCATAGAACAATCTCCTTGGCGAAATAAGTTCACTGAAAAACAAAGCAGGTAGACTTTTTAGTTGATCAAAATGACTCCCATTCATATGTGAACGTTAAGAAGTCGCATCCCATGAAAGAGAGATGGTCATAATTTAGGTAATGATGGATATGAAGCCTCTAGGCGGATGATTGAGCGGCTCTGAAGGTGCCAGGGAATGAAGTTCTACAGTTCGCATGGGGACGCCTTGTCTCCGTCCCTGCATCACACCCAAATGGACCAGAACTGTTTCTCATAATTAGGACGGCTTGTCTTGATACCTGCATCCAGGCCCAAATCGACCAAAACCGATTGTCATAATTATAATGTCTGCTTCATTATATAGGATATAATTTGTAAATTACCAGGCATTTTAGCAAGTTCCATATCAGCTTCACGTGCTTATCATCTTTTCTTCCATATAAACCACTTCACACCACATGGAGGTGATGAAGTCTCAAAACAAACTCTTGCAGACCTCTTTATTCAGACAAGATTAAGCCCACATGCATTAAATGTAAAGGTGTGGATGCCCATCAGCATTAATGGAACAGAAAACAAAACTTGCGTATCATGTTTGAGCGACAAAGATTGTTAACCCATATGTTAACTTATTACAGTGAGGAATATGGAGACAAAGAATGTTCCGCGCTTATGGAAAAAAATGGTTATGATTGGAAATCTCAACACACACAAAAAAATAAGTAAAACACACTGATATTGTATTTTCTTTTCGGAAAGGAGTTTCACAAATTGACAATGGGACAATAGCCCGCAGTAGCACTGCAACTATGGTTGAATTATGGCCTCGTTTGAAGTAACCTAGCTGACCATAACATATGGGTCTTTAACTATAGATGACATATATGACTCTCTTATACGCATCGTCTCATTTATTTACAGTAGGCTAATCCTATAAGGTGAAAAGATGGTGCATCCTGAGAATATGAGTATTATTTGTATTGATTGATCACATTTAAGGTACTGACTCATTGTGAATAGGGGGCTTTCTCGTAGCAGGAGAGTAGTCCATTCGGGTAATGTCTCCATTATCATCATCACTTGATTGTGTTGAATGTGAGCTGAAGAATGGCTGAGTTTTTTCTGCAGGAGGTGGACTTGCAGGGCTAAGCTTCTTAGTATTTGAATCCGGAATAACATTCTTAGAAGCAAGAGTTCTACCAGACATTTGCTTCTTGGAGGAAACCTTTACCACTGATGCCCTCTTGTGTAATTTTTTGAGAAGGTTGCTCAGAAACCATTTCAAAGATGTCCTCATGCCTTGCTTTTCATTCATCTGTTGAGATAAAATGAAGTGGCTAAAATCAGTGGGTTTTCTTTTCATTCCATGCAATTTCAATCCCAACCCTAACCCTAATGATTTAGTATGAAATGAGATAGAAGTAGAAAAGAAAAAGCAATGCAAAGATACATTTTTATATAATACCTCTAACTTGGATTGATCCTCTGCATTGACCACTTGTATTGTTCTAGTTGTCCAAATGGAAGAAGCCTGTTTCTCTGCAGCAAGAAATAACAGTGATCCATTAGATTATGTTACCAACCAGCCTCAAAAGTCCTACTTATATAAAGAAGGCATAAAACATAGACAAACAAATAAGAATATGAAATATTACACTCAGATCAAAAGAAATAATAAGAGAATAGAAAAGAACAAGCTTGAATTATGAAGTATAACTTAATGATCATAATTGAGAATCAGAAGACATGCATAAGTCAAGCTTAAATATTGAAGAGCCAAGCAGCGGAGCTTGCAAACAAAGAGAAGACAATACCAGTTCATTCAAGCTATTATAATGTTTGTAACTTTGTATAACTAAGCACTGAATCTTTGGATTACACATCAATCTACATATAAGCGCATATCAACAATTTTGTTATGTATATATATAATTTAAGTTTTCATAAATGGATGATATAGTCAAATTTCACACCCCTCTTCCAAACGAATTTCAGTAGAGAGTAATGTGCCAACTTTATGGAGTAAGAGCTATGATAGAATATTATGATGTCTATCTAATTCATACATTTGACCCCATGGATGGAGCTTACAGAACTAGTTTGAATTTTGAGTCATGGGCCTCTTACAAATCTATACAGAAGCCCTGATTTGTTTGTTCTCTTTTAAGGTCTACTTTTACAGATACTTCTGCTTACATCCAAACTCTAAATGTTAATCCCGTCTCTTGTCTAGTAATATCCTCTTTGGATGACGCTTAAACAAATGCAGAGCGAACTTAGTGATGCTTAGGGCCGTGGGTTTGGGGTCCACTATAATCAACGTTAAAATTAGGCTTCCCAGACATCTGAGGAGGTATGTGCAGTTGTGCAGGTGACTTATTCATCTCATTTGAAGCCAAATGTTTCCCTTCATTTTGTGAAGATTTATGATTCAAACTGGCACCTGTCAACTCATTGTCAGTCCCGGTCTTAGAGGCATGTACATGGCTGGTATCAGGTGACTTAACAGCACCACCCTCATCATTACTGCTGCGGCCCACTTTCTTCTCTGTCAATGCTTCCCCTTCCAGTAATAACTTTCTGCTCCCAATCACCTGCTATGATAAAAACAAGTCATGAATCAGATATGATTGTACCAAAGAAAAAAGAAACATTACAGTCACCAGATTACAGTATTTACTGCACAAATCTAAGCTTGTCTTAAGCACAATGTTTGACTTCAATTTTGATACATAGAAGTCTTATATATAGCCACCCAAGTCTTAGTGCCTTATAACAAAAACCTCTAATAAAGCAGAAAACCCTTGTATCCATCTAGAAAAATAAGAGAGCTGTAAATTATATCCATACCTTGTACTTTCCAAAGGATGGAATGATTGATTCATCAGTTGTAGAAGCAGCTGGATGGTCCACTGGTAATGCTTTGTTTATATTTTGATCTGCAAGAGACCCCGGTCAGCAATTTACCATTGAGACTAAATTCTTCATCAGTTTTAGATACGCTTACAGTTGGTTACTATAACATAAATTATGCTAAAGGATCCATTTCTTGAAGGATTTCAACAACACAACATTATAAATTCATCAGTTTTAGATATTCTTACAGTCAGTTACTATAACATAAATTATGCTAGAGGATCCATTTCTTGAAAGATTTCAACCAGACAACATTATAAAGTCTTCATCAGTCTTAGATATGCTTACTGTTGGTTACTATAACATAAATTATGCTAGAGGATCCATTTCTTGAAAGATTTCAACCAGACAAACATTATAACTTATGCTTTAGATTACCTTGACTGTAGGCTTGTAACAAGCTGCAGGATATCAAAAGGAATCCCAATAGGAGGATAGCCATGAACTTGGAACCCATGATGACAAGTCTTTCAAGCACCCACCTACAAAAAGGCTTAAGTCGCTCTGAAACAATGAGAGTAGCAACTGTGATGGATATCTCGCAAGAGTGTGTGAGTATGAGTTATGTGCTCTCACAGCCCTATATAGAGAGAGAAAGGTTCGGGTGTGGGCTGCAGCAATGACCTCAGATACTCAGAAATTTGGTGTGCAGTTGCGTAGGGAAACCAAAGGTACCACATGCCTAGGCTAGTGTCTCATATGATGAGACGTCCATATATGATCTTGCCTTTTGCTTTGTCTCTTGTCAAATTCACCACCAAATCTTCCTCTTCTCTTCCAATGCAATGTATCTGAAAAGGGACATTTTCACCTTGAGGCTTACAACAACACACTTGCACTGACAATGGAGAATGAAGCAAGATCAATATAATTGTAGGATTCAGGGGAAGATATAGAGGCTCGGAGAACTATAATACTAATTTAAACCAACATTCCGGGAAATTTGTTTACAAACAAATGCATGTGTTGTGTGAAAAGAGATGGAATGAGGATCCCACCTTGAGGTAATTAGTGGGCAGTGATTAACCCTTTTTGTCCGTAATCGGGCGTGGAAAGAATGGTGGTATAAATTCCACATTCAGGAATGGGCAGAGACCTGTCAGTAGATAGTGGGTTGCTCCCTCTCTGTGGTGGAATGTTTATTGTCAATCATTTTCTTTAGATTAAAAAAATCTTTCGATGAATACCCTTCACTTTCAACAATGGAAAAACTATATATTTATTCGCAACTTGTCTATCAGGATTTCCTATGAGCTTATTATATATATAATAGGTTTCCGAATGTTCTGAAAAAGGATTACAAATGCTAGAAACACAAATTATGTTTCATATATGGCAGCCTCTAACTTCTCTTAACTTTTTCGCCATATCTTGCAGTAAACGAATAATGTTCTACTAATTTGGAAGGTAACTTATGAGACTGAGTTAAAATGGATCTGGTGTAGGGATATTAAGTCCATTCACTGTATTAAAATGCCCAACAAGGGACAGGAATTGTGCTGAATCCATGGTTTTGGTCTCTGGTCCCATGCACTGTTGTTGTCAATAACTCGAAAAGGCATTAATAGAGAATAGTTTTTAATTGTACACAGTGTGTTAATAAAAGCACTTAATTTGCTATCAAACAGATTGTAAGAATTTTAATTCACTTTAAAAAACCTTCAATTCCTTCAATGGAGAAGATTTCAGACATTTCCTTAACATGGTACATGTCATATGAGACCCACATGTCATTTTTGTTAGACCTACTCTGAGAAGGACCAACCTTGATTAAAAAAATTAAAAAACATTATAAAATGTATCATCATAACTGATGAAAACTGAAGTCTTTTTTATTTTAATAAATAAAATTGAGTTGACAAATAATATAAATTAAGTAATAAATATGTAAGGGTGGAATTTTTTTAGTGGCATTTAATGTATCAAGTAATAGGTCCTATTCCATTCTTGACATTTATCCTTTTTGTGTTTTCTTCATTTAATAGTATGGAGGAATGTCCAAAGCTATTTAGTAAATTTGTCTTATGGTAGAGATTTCCAACTACTAAATCTAATGGTATTCACATCATTTTGTGGAGAAAACACTCTAGATCATGGAAACAAAGTATAATGACAACGAGAACTTCTTCTCTACCCTCAATTGTCATGGTCCCACCCATGTGGAAGAGAGTAGTAATGAAAGGAGTTAAGAGGCACATGTATGATCAAACATAGACATTCCCTTAAGTTCCACTTAACAATTTAGAGATGTTCTCGACATCAAGGTACACACTTTTTAACTACAATTAATGTAACTACACAACATATGTGAAATAAGTTGGGAATGTCCTCAATGTGAGAAACAATTTATCTTGAGTCACATTCATGGTGTGGTCCATTCAATACAAAACTAAATTAAGAAGTGGTCCAACAACAAAATGTACACTATCTAGGTGATCAAAGTAAGATAAAATGTTATGTTTTTATTTTTTTATTTTTTCTAATATAGCCAAGAAAATCTATTTAATAATTTTCTCATTATCTTATTAGGTATGAGACCAAGCAAACAAGATTGTGGGTGAGGGTGGTTCCTAGCATTGATTGGGATAAAAAAATAAAAGTTTATTATTCATATAGAACCAAACATCTCTCACCAACACACCAACTCATAGGATACAAACCTTCCTTATCTTATATGGATCCAACCATCTCAAAATCCTTATAAATAACCTAATGTCCATTGTGAAGAGATTCTACTATTTACCTTAAAAAAAAATCATGAAACAATGGCATTCAAAACATAAATTATTGGTAAAAGTGAGAATAATAGTAAGAAAAGGAAAAGTATTTATACATAATAAATAATGGAGTTGAAACTAGGAAACAAACAAGATGCAAGGCTAGATTTGAAGAAATCAATGTGCAAACCCTCCTCATTTGTCATCACGGTTGCACATGCGGTATAAAATACCCTACTGGATGGTTCTAAAAATAATTTGAATTAAAAAACTTAGGTAATTTTAACTACTTGTAGATTGGGAACATTTATTCCTTAGAAAGTACCACAACTATTTCTAGCCATATGTTTCTAGAAAAGGTAAATTATAATAAGAACATTCCATGAGTATATAATCAAGGAATGATATGCCAATTTATGTGTATTCTTTCAATTTAACATGCTAAGGGAAGCATAATTATTAGCCAAGAACTTTTCTACTTGTCAATAAAAAAGTTATTACTTGTAATGGGTTCTATATTTTTATTTCACATAATATCCTTACTTTAGTGGTAGTTAAGGATATGAGAATGAAAAACACACATATCTCTTGAAATAAAGGATATAGCATGTGTTTGGTTGCAAGGACTTCCCCAAACACCTCAAAAATAAGTTGTGAGACCATTATCATCTCCTAAAATCTAATGAATATATTGACTACTTAAGGACTTGTAGGGAACAATGGTTGTATTGTGACCAATGTATTATGAGGGCTAGATTATTCCTTAGTCAAGGTGATTAGTAAACCAATGATCTTATTAACACCTTTAAATTTTCTTTATTGACTCTCTTATGAGAGACTATGTTGCAAACTTCAATTATGGTTGTGTTGGATTTGCTAGCCTTTGTCATAGGCTTGGATGTAGAAACAGGTTGATTTTTGGTCAAGAGTGGATTTTTTTTTTATTGTACAAAAAATATTGTAATTGAAATAAGTTCTTCAAAAATCAATATGCATAATATGTTTCATGAGTGTTCACTTGTCCTTTATTTGAGTATCTATGTTTTCCTTAAGGTTTTGGGAAAGATCCACTTTAATGAAAACACATTTAAATAGGAATAGAAAGTATAAAACCTATTTTGTTCATAAAAAAAATGGATTTAAAAGTTTAATAATCCAATCTATAAAATCCTAAAGTTGTAATGAAAACCCAGTAATCTCATTCCACATAGGGATTTTAATTTTTTCATTATCAAAGTTCACAAAATTCCTACTCTAAGGGAAACTCAACAAGGATGTACTTAATAAGAGATGACGCATTTTCTATAATGAAAATAAAATATTCAATAATTGTTAACCTAAAGTGAAAGAACCGGGCTTGGTCATATCCTTCATCATCTTAAGTTTTACATCATGTAAATTGAATCTAACACTTTAACATTTCTCTAGTGGGAGTTGGGAAATGCAATACCCTATTAATGTGTTATTCAAAAACCAATTACATGCATGATAAAACTTAATAAATAGTAGAACATTTGGTTATGGTAATTTATGTTTAATATCACTACCTCATGAATAACCTTAGGTACAAACATGTGACTATTCATTGAAGAAACAATTAGAATTAATTGCAACATTCACAACTACATTAGTGAATTCATGTGGTGGAATCAACCAAGTCATAATTATAGGTTTACCACCTATAGAGAATAATTACCACTTAGAAAATTTAATCAATAGTTGATAAAAGGTAGTATAAATTAATAGACTAAATAGTTAAAGGATTAAGGGTGTGTCAAGATACATCAATAAAATAGACAATTAAAATGTTTATACTTGGGAAAAAACAAACACTTATAAATCCCAACTATTCCTCATTTGTAGGCATCTATGCCAATTTGATAGACAATGAACTAAAATTATTAGATATCAATCTTTTAAAATATTATTCATATAGTTCTTCTACACCATCATCTTGTCCTTTTAAACTCCAATCAAGAAAAACATTTAAGAAGGCTAATGAAGGATCATTTCAAAAGTAACAACTTAAGACTACTTTTTATCATATAAACCATAATTAAGGTGCTTCAAATATTATATTAATATTAAACCTCAAATGCTAAAACATTTTTCTACATCCAATGATCCCCTTGATTTAGGATTGTAAAAAGTCTTAGCTCACCAAAAGTTATAACTTTACCACTCAAATGAAAATTAGATACTTCTATATATACATTTCTAAACTATTTCATTCAAATATTTTTTGTGAGTATCATAGATTTGATGATCATAGTACCCAATGATGAACATACTTTTGAAAAATAAGATATAACATATGATAAAAATAAAAATAATTCATTTAGAAGGAACAAATTATTGGACAACAAATTCACTACTCTAAATCAAAACTTCTAAATCAATTCCTATCCCTTTGTACAATATGACAAATATAATAATATAGAGCCTGTCATGGAAGAAGAAACAAAAATGAGTAACCAAATTCTCTATTATATTACTACTAAAAACTTGTTAAAATTATTGTAGACCATATTTAGGTGAACTTGATATCAAGTTGAAAGAGGTAATTAGGTAGTTAAAGGGTATAAAGTGTGAAGTTTAAAATATTGAACATGGTTATAAGTATAGCCAAACCTAGCTATTGTAAGGTTATCTAGTCTCTAGGTGAATTAGTCGAGAAAAATTAGTTAGTTCTAATAAAAGATATATTGCAGCTAGAGTAAGGGAAAGAAAGTTCTAGTTTTGTGGATTAGATTTGGTGGACCAAAGATATCCATTATAAAATAATGCTAATTCTTGTATTCATGTAACCTTATCCTTTAAGCTAACAAAATTAGTTATTTTCATATGTGTATATATATTTTCTTTTCCTATGCATAGTGCAAGTTTTTTAGGTTGCATGGTTAGGCATCTATTTAAATTGTGACTCTCAACTATGTTTACATCATAAATTAAATGTAATCCTAAACCTATCATCCATAATTTTATTATCAATTTCCTTACTTGAGACCAAATAAATCTCATAGGATTATATATCCTTCTTGGACTAATTTATATATGTAGTTATATACCTTGTATGAGAGTTTACATTTTGGCTTAGTCTATCATATTCAAACTTAAAAATTCTTGTTCCCAAATGAAACATATAATTTAATTTTTACCTCATAAAAATTTGTGTGTCAAAGACCTTAAGTTTAACAATTAAGGACTTACATTCATACATAGTCTTGGTTTATTAGTTATCATTGAAATGTCATCCTTGAATTGAAACTTCATATAGAAGAAAAATCCACACTAGATAATTACATCATTAATACATCAAAATAACATCAAATCCATATTTATACCTTGGGGAAAAATTGGCCACAAATACACTAAAAAATCACACCTTTACATATTATTTGATTTCACAAGTTCATATTGAATGTATATTTTAATGGTTATATATTTTTGGGCCACTTATATAATTTTATAGGTACAATTAATGACTTGTGTGTGTGCAATAATAGAGGATTTTCTCTATAGGTAAATGGAGATTGTGAGGCATCATCCATAATTATATCCTAGATTTTCCTAATATTTCATTTTTTGTACATATATTAGTTTAACATGCATGATTCATGTAGTTTCACATGCACACCAAAGTTGGGGCAATGGATGATGTAAGGGATGAAAATACATATCTTGCAATTTTACACCTTCATTTTAAATCAATTAATTTGTGTGTATGTATATTGCTTTATTGGTAATTGTTAGGATCACAAACCACCATATTGAACCTATAATCTATGATTGACTTATCCATTATGTTAGTCAGTATTAGTCCAAAATCCATATGATTATTTCCTCTTGGAGAATTTCATGTATGTGGTTCTATCTCTTGATTTAGGTCACATCATGGCCTAGCCTACCAAATTCAAACATCAAAAATATTGTTCCCTATGATAAATTCTCTATAATTTACTAGTGCCTTATCATTTCATTCACTAAAGACCTCAAGCTATGAAATTAAGGAATTACATGTATAGATAGTCCCATGCAATTAGTTATAATTGAAATATCATATTTTTGTAAATTGGAATCTCACATAGAAAAAACATCTACACTAGAGCATTTGCAATCAACACTACATCAACTATCACATCCTAGGAATTGTGCTCAATTTTGGTGCATTTATTTAGATAGTATACATTGAAAAAAGGGTTTTATTACCATCAAGGAAGCTAACAATCTTCCCTTCACTTTATTGTAGGCCCACTATGTGTTTTAGTGTAAAAAGAATAGAACACCACATCAACACAGGATAAATCCATGGAGGGATAATGTATCATGTGAAGGAAAAGTATACTAGATCAAGTTGAATGTGGCCTAATATTGCATCAACCTAGATCTCATTAAAAGTTTATTATGTGTCATAAATTACTTGAATCCAATTTTAGATTCCTTGTTCTATTCATTACTAAAACTAAAATAGTAAAATCTTGGTAATCATCAACACATTCTAAGAAAAATTTATGTTTCAATCATGATAAAATGTAATGAGTGGCTCTACTAGGTTTTATATCTAGGTGTTTCTTGTGTATTTATAATGTCATATTGATCTTCAAAGTAAAATATTGTATTGTATTTCTATATTTATTGTGGGGTATATTTACTTGTCATGCCTGTAGACATTATTATTTCCCTTTAAATGGCCTCAAACTTCATTAATCCAACAGTTATTATTTGTGTTGAATGTTTGAAAATGCATAAGGATGACTTCACCACAAAAGAAACCCCAAAAAAAAAATTCCAAAGTATTTCATAAGTTATGTCTTCTAAAATTCCTTTGGTTGTGGTTCTTTCCATTCAAGATTTTGACAGTGCTTGTCACTAGCTTGAAATTTTTTATGTTAATTAGTTTTTTAGAGAGTTTCCCCTAAAAGAATGTTTAAATAATGGGTGATCAAGGTTTGGGTCTTGCATTAGGATCACCTTGATAATTTCTAAAACCTTGTGAAGGAGTTTTTTCTGTAATGAAATAACTTGCACAATAGAAGAATATGATATGAAATATGTTGAAAATACTTGATAATAATTGAGAATAACAAGCCACTTCAGAGAGGCAACCTCCAAATATCTCCAATGAGAACACAATTCACAATATGATGATGAAATAAGACTCACTACCTCCTATATATACCTATTTATGCCTAGGATATCACCCAAGCCGACTTAGATAGCCCTATATAAGCCTTAGGTCGACCTAAATAACTAAATATCAATATAATAATGATAATATGCCTTAATTAAGAGTTAAGATAGCCACAAGCTAACTATTCATAACTTGATGTACACCAATATTAAGGGTGTAGCATTCCCTACTTCTTAAAAGAAGCATTGTCCTCAATGCTAATCAAGTGTGGATTCTTCTAAATGAACTCCTCGTCCTCCCATGTGGCATCTTCAATTGGTAAATTCTTCCATTGGATGATATACTCAATGATATTTCTAGTCCTTAGCTTATTTGTGTGTGTTTGATGAATGCACTCTAGTTACAATATGATTCTTCATTATTCATTGATCTCTGGTAGTGCTATTTGAGTTGGAATATTATTCCCAATTATCTTCTTCAACAATAAACATGAAAAACTAGATGTATCTTTGTTGTTGGTGGAAACTCTAGCTTGTAGGAAACACTATCGATCTTTTGCATGATTCGGTGTGGGCCATAATATCATGGAGACAACTTATTGTTCTTTTTCTATTGCTTCAATGAGATTTTCTTATAAGGCCACAATCTTAAGAAGACCCAATCCCCAACTTCAAAACTTCTTTACTATGATGTCATTCTTCCTACTGCTTCATTTGATTTTATACCATGGCTAAATTCTCCTTGAGTCTTGAAAGTACCTATTGTTGATGAGGCAAGTGGTACTCTACTGCCTAAACTTTTGGTGACACCTTCAATGATGATTTGATGGGAGGATGATATCCATATAGTGCCAAAAATGGAGACATTTTTTATGACCTATGAAAAGAAGTGTTATACCACCATTCTGCTAGTGGTATCTTGTCTACCCATTGAGACTATTTCTCTAAAATGAAACAATGTAGATATCCTTCCAAACACTTATTAACAACCTTAGTTTTCCCATCTGATTGAGGGTGGTATGAAGAGCTATGAGCCAACTGAGTACCCAAACACGAGAATAAATCTTTCCCAAAGTGACTAGTAAAGATAGGATCACAGTCACTAACAATAACCTTAGGTGTACCATGTAGCTTTTATATTTCTCCAAAAAAAAAATTCCACAACACTTGCTATAAAAGGATGCGATAATGCAACAAAATGTGCATATTTAGTGAGGCAGTTAACAACTACCATGGTGACATTATGACCTTTAGATTTGGGAAGCCCTGTGATGAAGTTCATAGATACCTCTTCCCAACATTGGATAGGAATAACTAAGGGCTACAAGAGACCTGGTGTCTTAATTGTATCCCCTTTATTCCTTTGACAAACCAAACATTCAACCATAAATTTTTGAACATCACCTTTTAGCCCTTCCCAAAAAAAATATTTCTTGACCCGATGACATGTCTTCAAAAATATTGAATGACCACCAATTGGAGACTCATGAAGCTCTATGAGAATATTATGTTTAAGAGTGGAATTCTTGTAGAGATACAATCACTCTTTATACCAAAGAGTATCTCCCTTCCAACAAAACTTATCTGAACAACTAGGATCACCCTTTAATTGTTGGATGGGATTACTTATAACAACATCATTCTACCACTCTTCTTTGGCTTCTTCCACCCAATTTTCTTGCAATATTGAAAGGGCACATGATAAGGCTTCATCTTTCTCATCCTTCCTAGAAAGTGCATTTACCACAATATTTTCCTTCCCTTTCTTATATACAATCTCAAAGTCATATCCCAACATCTTAGTGGCCCATTTTTGTTGCTCTTCAGAAGATAATCTTTGTTAAAAAAAAAGGCTATCATAATTTGTTTTAACCTTGAAGTGTCTAACCATTTGATCAAGCCTCCATTGTCTAACTACATGAAGATTAGAGAGCATTTCCTTCTCATAAATAGGTTTGAGTTGATTCTTACCCTTCAATTAACAACTCTCAAAAGAAATTGGTTGATCCTCATGCATGAGTACTACTCCTATACCATTTCCTGAAGCATCAAATTCCACAATAAATTCCTTGGTGAAATCTAGAGTGGAAAGCATTGGATTTGTACACATAGCCTCATTCAATCTCTCAAATTCTACATTAGCAGACTCATTCCAATGAAAAGAGTCCTTCTTTAATAAATTTGTGAGAGATGTTGCAATATGACCATAATTCTTCACAAATATTCTATAGTATCCTATCAATCCCAAGAAACCTCTCAATTTCTTAATTGTTTTTGGAATAGGCCATTCCATGATAGCCTTAATTTTATTAGGATCCACCTTCACTCCTTCATGTGAAACTATGTGTCCCAAAAACTCCACCTCATTAAGACCAAAAGCACACTTGGATGGCGTAGCATAGATTTGATGATCTTTGAGTATTTGTAATTCTTGATCTACATGTTGCAAGGGTTCTTCCCATGTCTTGATATAAATAAATATATCATCAAAGAACACTAATAAAAAATTCCTCGAGAATTTCTTAAAAATGGAATTCATCAAAATTTGAAATGTAGATGGTGCATTGGTAAGCCTGAATGGCATAACCAAAAATTCATAATGATCCTCATGAGTTTTCAATTTTGTCTTACAAATATCTTCTTCCTTAATTTGAATTTGGTGAAAACCAAATCTAAGATCCAACTTTGTAAAATACATAGCTCCTTTCAATTCATAGATAGAAAATCATCAATGTCTAGGATAGGAAACTTATCTAGGTTAATGTTGTACATGTTGAGCACTCTATAGTCCAAAAACATGCACCAAGTTTCATCCTTATTATGTACCATCACCACATGTGAGGAGTAAGTACTTTGGCTATGCCTGATAATTCATGCCTCTAGCATCTCCTCAACATTTTTTTCTATCTCACTTTTGTGTATATGTGGGTACCTATAAGGCCTGATGTCTAGAGGTTGGCTCCCTAGAACTAGTTGTATGGCATGATCATGATCCCTCTTAGGAGGAATTCCTTTATGCATATCTCCAAAAACCACTAAGTGATGATCAATTATTGCTTGTAAATCTGGATGAGTAGGAGTATTAGATTGAGAGACTTCTAATGAACATAACTAGACCAAAAATCCATCAAATCCTTTCTTAAGAAACTTTTGCATTTGATGAGAGCTTACCAATTGTGGGGACTTTTCCTTCAATCCTCTTAGCTCTACTACCTTTCCTTTTGATTGAAATATCATGAATATTTTTTGGAAGTTCATTTCAATTGTTCCCAATATAGTAATCCATTGTACTCCTAAAATAATATTTGTTGCACCCTATAGATAAGGGGGACATATCACCCTCAGGACTTCAGGTCATGGGAGAGCCCCAAGGAACATGTTGCCTTAAACTACCTCGGGTTTGGTAGAAAACTTGGAAAGGACAAGATACTAAGCCTGAAAAGGAAGGGAAATAGCTTATTACTTTCTTGAACTACTAAAACTAGTTGTTCACAGGGTCGAAAGAGCCGACTTCAAAGGTTTAGTTTACTACCCAAACAACTCACTAGTTGAGGATGGTAGCGCGGATCTTGGACTCCAGCGTGGCATGCTAGTGTCTCAATGATGCACTAGCATCTTGTACAAACAAGGGTCCATAGAATAGACAAAAACACAAGGGATTTATTTAACTATCAAACTATTTAATGTTTCATGCTTTGATAAAATATAGGAAAAGTACAAAAATTATAAATATAACAAAAGAAACACTAGAAATAATCTATTACAAAAATTATGAACAGAGAGGGAAAACATGTACCTTTTCACCCACGAGTTGATTCTTCAAGTAGCTCCACTCAAAAACACCTACACACACAGAAATGAGAAAAATGTTGGGTTGTGTTCGAGGTCTGCCTCAATCATACACTATTTTGGTGTTCCCACCTCCACAAATAGCCAAATAGCCACAAAGTATAGAAAACAATAGAGAAAGTAGAAAGAAAATAGTATTGCTAAGTAGAGAGCACAAACAACTAGAATGCTACTCAATAAACAAGATGATGCAAATGGACAAAAAACAAAAATATCACCTTCTTAACTATGAGCACTCAAGGCTAATACAAAAAGGAAGAAGCTTGAAAATCCTCTAGTAGCAATGGTATTGTAACAAGAACGTGGTGTTGGAGCCAAAATGAAGAGCTTGTAGCCAAGAGAAGTGGTGAAGAAAGAAAATGAGAGTAGAATGTGCTAGAATGTAAGAGAGTCCAAGAGAGATTAAGAGAGGTGAAAGAATGAGAGTTGATAGATTTTAATTAGAAAAAGGGAGGAAGAAGGCTCAAATTTCATAGGTCAAGGAGGCAGGAGATATTACACTTTGCACCTAATAGGAAATGTAATGTTTTTGTTGATTCTAAGGGTAGGAATCCCGTCAAGATGGAAATGTGGAGCACAAACATCCACACAAAGTGTGAAAATCCCTGACAAATATTCCTCTACTCACACAAAAATATGTGGCCAGGTGGATGGAGCAAGGTGGTGGTGGTGAAATTGTATCATCAGGTTTACATTTTCTAAGGTAGGGGAAATTAAATGGGGAATTTTCCTAGGGGTGCAAATTCATGCCATTACATTTTCCCCCCACTTTAGCAAGCACATGTGTCAATGCGAATGTGAGGTAAAGTAGAAATATATTGAAGAGAATATACCTTAACCATCGAGGAAGCAAATCTCTGATCTAGCACACTTGGACGTCCAAGAGGTAGCTCTGCAGATTCTTGGTCCTGTAGGGAAACCTTAATGTGAAAGAGAGAGGGAGAGATGGCTCCAAAAGTACTCAATCCTACAAAATTGGCTCCATGGTTTCTTGGTCCTGTATAATTTTGAACAAAGGCTCTACAGGTTGTTAGTCCTGCAGAAAGAAGGAGCTTCACAGATTCTCAATCCTATAAAGGGAGCATCATAGGTTCTCAATCCTGCAGGGCTTGACATGAAAGGACTCTACAGGTGCTCAATCTTGAAGAGTTTGATGTGAAAGATCCTTACAGGTTCTCAATCTCATAAGGAAAGCTTGATGAGGTGCTCAGTCCTACTCGATAAGCTTGATTGCAAAGGGGCTTTACAAGTGCCCGGTTGACTACAAAACAACATGTTAAGTTGTAGACAAAACATGTTAGGAAGAAAATCCAAAATAGACAGACATGTCACAGAGTAATAAATTGAAGGAGAATTTTTCAAAGGGGTCCCTTTTGGAACCGTTCAAGACAATAAGGGACCCATTCAAAGGGACACTTTGATTGAAAAGCATAGTATTTTCTACAAATGATTCTGTCATCAAGGAATCTTTTTAAAGGATCTCTTTCATCAAGGAATCTGATAGAAAGAATGTTCCTTCTCAAAGGAAATTTTTTAGACTTCTTAATTAGAAAAAGTACTTTTTCGAAGGAAAGTTTTCAAATTCATTCTCTACAAACTCATTTTTGAAAGAAAAATTTCATAAGGGGTTCCTTGTTGAAGAATATATTTTTGAAAAATGAAAAAAAATTAGTAAGGTATTTGTTGGCCACCAAATTCACCTTATTAAAAATCGAAGAAGTCTGGTAGCCCCCCCTTAGGATGGTGAGTGTTACACAGAGGAGCACATAGCATCCTAAGGAGAGAAAGAAGAAGCAGGGATATTGTGGCCCACAATACATAGCGAGATGTAAATGTGGAAATGTTGTCACACACATGAGGGCCAACACATAAGCACCACAACATCATGAAGCAAGTGGAAAGAGAGACAAATAAAGACAAAGAAAACAAGAGACAAGCATAAATCAAGAAATCAAGAGATAGGGGGATCTGGGAGTTTGAGGTCAGATCTGTTCATATATATAACACTAGTACAAAAACATAAATAAATGACTAAGAAAACTACTAAAAATTGGTCACATGACCATCAGTTTAGTCACGTGACCATTAGTAGTTTATTGCTAGTCATTTATAACGTGACCAAATTTATGACTAAACCAATTTTAGTCATTTATTGGTTGTTTTGATTGATCAATTTGGTAGTATATTTGGTTGTTAATTTAATCATTGATTGTTGTTAACTGGTCATTTATTTAGTCAAGGTAGTCATTTATTTAGTCATGGTAGTTGTTTATTTAGTCATGGTAGTCATTTATTTAGTCATGGTAGTCATTTATTTTAGTCATTGTAGTCATTTATTTAGTCATGGGAGTCATTTATTTTAGTCATTGTAATCATTTATTTAGTCATTGCAATCATTTATTTAGTCATGATAGTAATTTATTTAGTCATAATAGTCATTTATTTAGTCATGGTTTAGTCATTTACAAATCAAATCTAACTTAATTAGTCCTCACAAATTTATGCATATAAATTTCAAGTATCATAGATATTAAAATGTTGAGAGAAGCACCATGAAATGAAGACTAAAATGCTTAAACAAATAGCCACAACATAGTATTTATGAGTGGAGAAAAAGTCACTCTAAAAATTTACTTTATTAAGCCTCATTGGAAAATCAAAACCTCTTACATTCAATTTCTCAGTGATAACTGAGATTTACAAAAACTCGGTGATAACTGAGATTTACAAAAACATAGTGATAACTAAGATTTACAAAAACTCAGTGACAACTGAGATTTACAAAAATATAATGAACATTGTTAAAAACTAAGATTTACAAAAAACTTAGTGACAACTAAGATTTACAAAAATATAATGAACTTTGTTAAAATTCCAAACATCATAGAGCAGGCATTCATATATTGTAATGCTAGTTTTCCACACCTCTTCCTCTACCACAACCACCCCTGCAAAACAACATAATGGAGAAAATGATGAAATACACTAAAAATGGATGGTACTTCCCTAACAATTTATTTCAATGATGAAATATAGGAAAGAGATCACAATATTTGCAAAAATATAAACAAATATGTCCTAACAAAGCCTCTTGAAGATTTTTTTATAAACTCTAAGGGAAGTGTGTTAGTCACAATTGTTTTGTAGAAAAATTTGTAAGCCTAACCAAAAATGTTCGCTCTCAAATCGCCTGCATACCAAAATTTAAGAAAAAATGAAACCATTTCTGGTGTGACTTGGTGAAGACTTCTATAAGATTACAACTTAATCTAATTTGGAAAATTATAAAGCTCATCCATCTACTTAGCTTGTGTTGAAGCAAGGTTGTGTATATAATAAGGATGAAAGAACTTTATATTGACTAGTTTGCAATGCTAACTCCTATATTTATCTCCTACAATAACACCTAACATAAAACCTTCTTTGCATCATTTAATTTTATACACGTATCTAAGAATGATAGAAAAATCTAAAGAGGGAAACTTACAAGCCTAAATTTATCAAAAATTGCACCCTTCGACATAACTAGCCGAAACTCCATCTTTTCAGATTCAGTAGAAACAAAAGCTTCTAGAGATTCTACAAAAGAGCAGATATATCAAATAGGTAATATGTTACAACACATTAATTTATATCCATAGCTTCCAGTGTGAAATGTTTACTTACTTCTACTAAAGGGAGGTAAAGAAGAAACTGTTGCTTGCACATTTGTATCTGCAACAAAAAAATTCCATGATATAGAATTTGAAAAGTATTTCAAATTCAAGGAGCAAGCTAGCTAATTAACTACTTAAAAATTTATTAAACAATATAAGAAAGTTGTCTTAATGTTGTTATAGAACATCTTGAAACCTACCTCAATGTGATAGTCCCTCTTCGACAAGTCATAAAGTAAAGAAATGCATGGATCGTCTATTGTCAAACCATGTTTGTATACTGATAAGTATTGGGCATTAGCTACTTCTTTGAAATCTTTAAGTTTTATCTATTCTTTGGGTAGGTTTTCCTCTCCCAAATAGGTAGTAATATAATTACGAAGGGTAAAAGAGAAAATCAGCATACTTGTCATTCTTTTCAGCACCTTGGCCTTCAATGCCCAACCAATCCAACACGTATGGCAACTTGGCATTGAATCCCATCCAACCCAACATAGCTTGGATTAATGGTGGAGGTGGAAGGCAGCTTGGCGTTGAATCTGAGTTGCTCCTCGAGCCCTTTCACTACATATGCACCTAGAATATTCTGGGTTACACTATAATCCATTCAAAACTTGTCCTCAACTCAGCTCCACGGTGGGGGATCAAGGAATTGGGGAGGTGTAAAACTACTCCTTAGCTTCGGCTTAGGGCAAAACCACTCCTTGGTTTTGACTTGGTGTGCAACTGCTCCTCAGTTCTAGCTTACGATCCATGCTAGCCGAGTTATGACTAGGCATCCCCCAAAGGGTTCGGCTTGGGGTGCCCCATTTCTGGTGCAACTTGATGCACTCCTTTTTAGGGGAGTTGCTTGTGGACTATTCGACATCGCTGCTTTCCCCACCACTACTAGCTTTAGCTCCATGTTTTGGAGCTTTCCCCGCCGCTACTATTTTTGACTCCTCCAAACTCTTCCTCTTTGGTATTGACCTTTCACTTCTCCAATTTGGAAAGTTGTAGCTTGAAAATAAGGTTTTGACGAGGGTTTCAAAGTATGTTTATTAAAATGAAAATTCGCCTACCCAAATTTTCCCGCACAGATTTGGTTGATTTGCTTGCTATTTCTTTTTTTTAAATGGAATAAAAATTAAATAAACTACAATATATAATTAATCTCCTACTTTTGCATATCATTATATAATATTAGACTATATTATATTATATTATTATATAATATAAATATTATATTATATAATTATATAATATTATAATATTAAATATATTATAATATTATATTATTATATAATATTAAATGCATTATAATATAAATATAATATTATAATATTAATAATATAATACTATATAATATATATTGTAATATATATCATATATATTATATTATATAATCTCATATCCATCTAAATTGAATCTAATTGCTTCTAGAAATAACTACTTGACCTTTTGAAATGAAAGTGTCTACAAGATAGCCCTCAAAATGCAATTGGATTGTTTAAATCATATTTTATTAGTGAAATTGACCACAATTTCTCTTTGATACATTTGGCATGCCAACACAATAGGAAAATTAAACTGGCTTCAAATCATAGTTAAAAACATTAATGATTCATTAACATAATTTGAGTAATAAAAGTTAAAGAATGTAAATGTTAAATTTTTTATAAAATATGTGAAGGCCTTAAGACTACACCAAGAGGCAATGCCTTCCACACAATAGGTATTTTTGGTGCACCAAGCAACCTAGGTGGCCAAATGGCCCACTTAGGTAGGGGTCCCATGAGGGAGGCTTAAGCTCTATGGATTATGATCAAATTTGAAAGAAAAAATAATAGAGGAGTAATAGTCATTTATTTAGTCATTTTTATTTGTCTAACTAATTATTTAGTTGTGATTTTACCCGATGACCAAATTAGTCATTTATTTAGTCATTTATACTTGTGAATTGCAAAAAATTAGTAAAATTTAGTCATTTTTAGTCATGTGACTAAAATTTTTAGTCATGTAATCATTTATTTGTCAAATTCTAGTAGTGTAAATAGGTGTCACATGGTCTATGAACAAACAATCATCAATCTCCAAAGTTCCCAAATCATGAAGAAGAGCACATGAAGACAAAATAAAAATAAAAATTTGGGTCAACATGGAAGGAAGGCCTAAATGCCCCCAATGCTTTGTATTGTCCCCAATTATAAAAAAAAAATGCACAACATATAGAAGAATGATGAAACACATGGAGGAATTTCACAAAAAAAAATCCAGGCCTATATCCAAGCACCTACAAGGGTAGTAAGAGTCCTTCATCTAAGATTAAAAACACATAAATAAAAGCATGGGGGGGGACACAACACACACAAATGTAATCTACAGGTAAAGAAGAGGTACCACCCTACTCCTCATCGACCAACAAGTCATCTTGCTCCCAATCTAGATCATTATACTAGGAGGGAGGATGGGCCTACAAGGGTGGGATAGTAGGGGAGTACCTTCAACTCTCCTATAACAAGGGCCAAGGAAGAAGGTCCCTTGAGGTCTTCTTCGCTCAGCTCTTGTGAGGTGAAGGTCATCTACCTCACAAAGATCACAAATAGAGTTAGGACATAATCCACCGAGTTAAACATGCACTTCATAGGAGTGCCATGTGTTAACTGAGTGGGAGAAGAAGGAGGTGCTTGAGATCTGCTATCGACCTCATTGAGAAGGGAAACGACAAACTCAAGGGACTCAGGGGTTGCCTCCATCTCGAGGATCTCGAGGATGACGCAAGCCAAAGAAAAACTAGCTCCCAAAGAAGGTGACCCCTTCTTCTAACCACCACTCAAAGTGAGTTCATCATCCAGCTTGCGCTTCAATGGAGGATGTTGGATCCCTATAGAAGAAGTGGAGGTGGAGGAGGGAGAATATAGAGTTGTAACAAACACCACCATTGTGTTCAACATGTCTATGGGCTGATAAAATGGAGGGATATCTAAAAGGGACATCAAAAGAGGAGGCTCCATAGAAGGAGCGATGAACACCTACACCCTTTTAGGGTGAGGATCATCATCACTCACTAGGGAAGCTAAAAGTAGAACAAAGACTAGTGGAACCGAAGAAGGAGTAGAAGGAGGAGACATAGCAAAATATGATGCAGGAATATGAGCTATTGGCTCCTCCTTTGTCTTCTATAAGGCAACTTGTTTAGTGGATAGAGCTTTTCTCCTACGATTGCACTCATGCACAAGCTGGTTACATCAACTCCAAGCACTATAATTCATAGCTTGAGAAGAGACAAGAGGCTCTTGTTTTTCCATAGAAGTATCCTCCACAACCGTGGTCGGTGGAAGGACAACCTCTTGGATAGGGGCAGGAGTAGGGAGCATAGGAGTGGAAACAATATCAGGTGGAGAAATAGACATGAGTGCCTCAACAATAAGCCTCATCCCATTCATTTCCAGAGGGGTAGGAGGAAGAACGATAGGAGGCCGTGGAGGGTGATACATGGGGAACATTCCATAAGGACCCTTCCCCTTTCCGTAAACAATGGGCCTAGGAACCGTGGACAAGATGGGAAGTTCAAACACTTGACGCTTAGCTTTTTTCCAAGCGAGCACCATCAGGCTCCCCATGTGAGGCATGAGAGCAAGAGTCAAGGATTCCACCATGAGGTGAGAAGCAGAATAGGATGGAGTAGAAAACACAAAATAGGAAGGCACATGGTCGCGAGAAAGCTTCCCCTTCCTCTTTTATTGGGAGGAGGAGGTAGCTTACTATTGCGCAATCATAGAACCTTTTACTGAGATACTGTAGGGAGATACCGGATAGGTCACTTTTGGCATTGTGCCCCTAGTCTTCTACTTGACATAGGCACAATATAGCAAGTTTGTCCTTAGAGGGAGTGGTCTGATGGGAGCTGGGAAAAAGTGGTCTAATGGGAAGCCCCCATGCAACACCAGTTGTTTGTAATCAGTGTCATGCACAACATGCACAAATCCCTCATGAGAGAACCTGATACATTTGTGAATCATCGAAGTGACACCATTAATGGAAACCAACCACGAAATGCCTAGTTTCACCCTAAATAGTTCCAACTCTAGGATTATGAAAAAAGAGGTATCCACAACCCTGGGTCCTACCAAGACCAAAAGAGTAATAAAACCAATAGGAGGGACTGAGATTCCATCATGTGTGTGTATAGTGTCTTTCAATTCTTCATATTCCTCCTTATGCAAAAATTTTATAAGTAGAGTTTCTTTCGTTATAACATTCACTCAGCTTATAAGGTCAACTAAGACACCAGTCACAATGTTTCCATTGACACGAGTGGGAATGTACAAGGTAGAAGGCTCTTTATTCATAGGTAAATCTTGCAAGGTAAAAGTTATGTCCAATGATCCACTTGCAAGCTGGGTGGAGGGAATACGTGTGAATGAGGCCATGTTAATGTACACAGGTGGAACAAACTCAATAGAAGTAGAAGGTTGAGAGATTGAATAGTGACCTATCTAAATTTTTCCCCTAAATATCTAAGAGCCCTTCTAACTATGTAGCTAGGGGTCATAGATTGGGTTGCAAGGCTACACACCTTGTAACACATAAATCTACAACATGCCTAGGACACGAGAGGAGGTTCTTTGATACCAAAAATAGTTCACCCAGGTTCACCAAAATGTAGAGAAGGGGGACCCATCACCCCTGGAACTCCAGGTCATGAGAGATTCCCAAGGAATGGGTTACCCTAAACTACCTCACGTTTGCTAGACAAATTGTAAAGGACAAGATACTAAGGTTGAAAAGGAAGGGCAAATAGCTTGTTGCTTTCCTTCTACTAAAACCAAATGTTCATACGGTCAAAAGAGCTAACTTCAAAGGTCCGGTTTGCTACCCAAACAACTCATTGTCTAAGGATGATAACGTGAATCTTAGACTCCAGTGTGGAGCACTGACCGGTCTCAAGGATGTGATGGCATCCTATACGGATAGGGGTCCAAAGAGTAGACAAAATACAAGGGATCTATTTAACTATCCAACTATTTAATGTTTTATGCTTTGATAGAATGCAAGAAAAGTATAGAAATTGCAAATATAACAAAAGAAACACTAGAAATAAGCTATTACAAAAATGACAAAGAGAGAGGGAAAATGTACCTTTTCACCCACGAGTTGATTCTTTAAGTAGCTCCACTTGAAAACACCTACACACACGGAAACTAGAAAAATGTTGGGTTGTGTTCAAGGTCTACCTCAGTCAAACCCCTATTTTGGTGTTCCCACTTCCACAGATGACTAGATAGCCACAAAGTGTAGAAAGCGATAAAGAAAGTAGAAAGGAAATAGTATTGCTAAGTAGATAGCACAAACAACTAGAGTGCTACTCAATAAACAAGATGATGTAAATGGACAATAAATAACAATATCACCTTCTCAACTATGAGCACTCAAGGCTAATAGTGGAAGGAAGAAGCTTAATGATCCTCTAGTAGCAATGGTGTTGCAACAAAAATGTGGTGTTGGAGCTAAAATGAAGAGCTTGCAGCCAAGAAAAGTGGTGTAGAAGTAATAAAATGAGAGTAGAATGTGCTAGAATGTAAGAGAGATTCCAAGAGAGATTAAGAGAGGTGAAAGAATGGGAGTTGATAGATTTGAATCAGAAAAAGGGAGGTAGAAGGCCCAAATTTTGTCAGTTAAGGAGGCAGGAGACATTACACTTCACACCCAATAGGAAATGTAACATTTTTGCTAATTCCAGGGGTAGGAATCTTATTATGACAGCAACACAACACGTGGATGTCCCCGTGGCATGCGTGTGTCCTCAACCGAGATTCCTATAGTGATGCAAAAAGATACAACCAGGTGGATGGAGCAAGGTGGTGGCGGCGAAATTGCATCATCGGGTTTAAATTTTCTAAGGTAGGGGAAATTAAATGGGGAATTTTACTAGGGGTGCAAATTCGCACCATTACACACCCATGGAGATACCATACATTGGGCTATCAAGGTGATAATCTCCCATTGATAACTTAATGCTATGATATATTCTAGATCAACTAACAGTACCACCATATGTAATCAAGAATTGAAACTCTGGAGCTGGACATGTAAAACAATTCAAACGAGTGGCCAACTTTTTTTTGATGAAATTATGAGCACTACCTAAATCAATAAACACTGTTACTTTCTACTTCTTTAAGAAACCAACTACCTTGAGAGTTTATGGAGCACTAAAACCTAAAATTGCATGACAAGAAATGATTGGTTGGGAATCATGTGATTCCTCATCTGACTCCCTTTCAACTTCTAATTTTGGTTCCTCATCATCTTCCTCACTTAGACCTTCAATATAGAACAATTTCTTTTCACTACATTTATGTCCTCGACTATATTTTCCACCACAATTGAAACATAACCCTTTTCCTCTCTCCTCCTCATTTTTTTGTGGGGTCAACCTAGTAGGTTGAGGAAGAGGAGGTTTTGAATACCCTCTCTCTTATCACTTTAGCCCCTTGCTTTCTAGGAATCAAATACTTTTCCTCTACCCTTTGTGCTAAGACAAAAGACTCAAAGATAGAGCTAGGACTAAACATGCCTACCTCATGTTGAATGTGATCCTTGAGACCACCCAAGAATAAATTATTCAGGTTCTCTTCTATAATTGTATCCACTCTTAAGGAAATATTTTAGAATTGCTTAATATAATCCTTAATTGATCGTATTTGTTGGATTTTAACTAGCTAGTTGAAGAAGTTGTCTGTCACACTGTTATTATATTATTCTTGGAGTTCCTTCACAAAAACTGACCATTAGATAGTGAGACCCTTTCTATTTATATGAGTACAAATCCAATGATACCAAATGAATTGATCTAGTTCTAGATATAGAGAAGTCATCATGACCTTTTGTCCATTTGGAACTTGATGTACTTCAAAACAATTTCTCCATGTGGTTTATCCATGTTAGAGGATCCTTTCCATCAAACTTACACATATCCACCTTTGGTATCAAATTCCTAGATCCCATAGGAGTATTAACATTAGGGTCAAGAGTAGCTGACCTAGAAGTTTCACCTTGGTTGCTTGAGACTTCCTTTCTTGGTTCATTCATATAGGCACTTAGCATGCTTCGTATGTCCGATATATCTCCTCTTAGGCCACACATCTCCATCTTCACTAAGGAAATTTATTCCTTGAACTTATTTATTTCCTCATTGGGATTAATATCCTCTAATGTTACCTCATCCTTATCAGGGGATTTTCCTAGTGTGACAACATTCTTTTTGCCCCTTGTTGTAGGCCCAATCATGATGGGAACCAATAGTTTTGAAATAAATCACACAAATGAAACTTAAATTATCTAAAAAATTTATTGTAACTTACTAGGGCCAACATACCACTTACCCAGGAAAAACTCCAAGAAATTAGTAGATTTACAACCTTGAGAGTTATTTTTTTGGAAACCTTAATTTTGCAATAACTTGCATATTTCTACTTCATTTTCTTCAAATTTTGGACTATAGGCTCCTATATTATTTCTTCCAAAACCCAAATGTTGAGAATACTTGATAATAATTGAGAATAACAAGCCACTTCAAGGGGGAAACTTCCAAATATCTCTAATGAGAACAAAATTCACAATATGATGATGAAATAAGACTCACCACCTCCTATATATACCTATTTATGCCTAGAATATCACCCAAGCTGACTTAGATAGCCCTATATAAGCCTTAGGCAAACCTAAATAACTAAATATTAACATAATAATGATAATATGCATTAATTAAGAGTTAAGATAGCCACAATTTAACTATTCATAACCCGATGTACACCAATATTAAGGGTGTAACTTTTTCTTTTATTGCTTTGTTGAAGCTAGTCACATGGAGTTCATATTCAAGCATGGTCCTTAGTTTTTCTATGCATTATTTCTTGTTTTCATGCCTTAGATATGATACCTTGTCATCTTAGAGGAGAGAGCTATTTGTGTCCATATTTCGTGTATTTTCCTAGGTTACCTTTATCATGCTAGTATTTTTAGTCCAAAAACTACAAGCTTGATTGGAAATGTTATCTATATTGAGCCAAATAAATTATCTACATCTCATTCATAAAATCATGGTTTTGTCAAAATTGATCTCTCCAAGGACCTAAAGGAGAATATTGATGGATAGGTTGTCTAAACAAGACACGAACATGATATTTATCTCAAAAACTCCTAACAACAAATTTAGGTGTCAATATTTTGTTTTATAAAATTAGAGATTTCACCTAACCACTTATCACAATAATTTCATTCCCAAAAAAGAAGAGCGTTGATCAACAATAATGATTCATAAAAACAATTCAAATTCTAGGAATGGAGGTGTACCACCCAAAACCTTAACCAGAAATGATGGTCAACCATCTAAAACTCAAGGTGGTATTACAACAAAACCTTGGGACATGGGGAAAGCTATTGTTCCCTCACATAGTAATTCGACCAATAAGGTGAATAATTCTAATTTCTCCAAAATGTTACTTCCCACATATATTTTAAATTCACATATAGAGGCTATTGCTCATTTTTCAACATCTCTCCCCTAGTGGTCCAACATTGTTGTTGTTGTCCATCCAGGAATTTGGAAGAAGGTGAGTACATTTTAGATAAAAGAAGACATAGCCTACTAGTAATTCAATTGAGTTATTTCAATTCCTCTTTAAACAATAAATTCTTATAAAATAGCTATGTTTCTCTTGATGACTCGGATAGTGATCATATGACTCTTGATTCTCATGAATTAATTTTATCTCCTAAATTTTTTAAGGTCTAATGGACCCCACAAAAAAATATTTGTGTGATACATGCATCAAAGTTTTATAGGTATTGAATTTTTTTGTTTGCAAGGTGAAAATTCTAAGTTTTTGCTTTTTGTTGCTCATTGTGTAATTTGACTAATAATTTATTTTTGTGTAGAAATGATGATGCGGATCATGAAAATGTTTTCATCTTTCTCTCTCTTAAAAGATAACCATTTTTAGTTGACCAGAAATGTGACCCACCAATAGAGCTATGAGGGCCCTTTTCAACATCAATATTCATTCATTTGGAGTTATTAATATATGCTTGTAATGATGTTGTTGAGAGATCTTCCCTTTGGTGATGGATATTTTTTCAATTCCTATGTGCCACTTGTGTTCTATGCAATGATTTTAATATGGTTGAAATTGTTGGTAATAAATGCAAGACTCTCCCTATGTATTAAATAATTAGTGAAAGAGAGGCTTGGTATTATATGCACTTGATAAATTTAGGGATTTTGATCTTAATCTTGGCTACCATCATGATCATATGCCATGAATTATGTGGATCAATTTTATGGCCAAGTCTAAAAAAGTGTACAAATTGCTTGATCAAGCCATGTTGTCAGAACAATATTTCTTTTCATTTGCTAGCTATTCCTATTTTTAGTGGAGCTTTATCATACATTATCCTTTTAGTTCGCTTTCCCATACACATTTGCATCGAATTGATTAGTTAAAATATTTTATAACTTTTCAACTCTCATTGGTCCATGTCCAACATGTGTGGAATCTAGATATATGTTCCTCACATCATACTTGACAGATCATTGGTGGAATAATTCCTTCACATCTCATTTCTACATTTATGATAGCTAGTTGGCTAGATTATGGAATTGCTTGTGTGAGGTCACCACCACAAATCTTTACCAAGTCATGATAACTTTGGAGGCTCATATTTTTTCTCCTTCCTTACAATTAAGAGTTTCTAAGCTTCATTAGCAAACTACTCAAGGAGAATAAATTAAATCTAGGATTCACTAGCTCAAGATTGGTGACAAAGTTTCCAAGGAGTTTTTTCAGGCCCTGCACACCTATCATACTTCCCAAGACATAAAAAATTTAGAGAAGGACATAGTGTTTTGACTAAACTAACTAATATTGTTTAGAATTTTTTTCTTAACTATTAATAGATTTTCAAAACTTGGGAAGCCACTCATGAATGAGATATTACTCTAGGACAGTGCTTGAGTGTTGTTCCCTACCAAGTTTCTTAATCATAGTAAGTCATTTGTGATCACATTTCTCAACAAATATATGACCTTATTGTAGCTATATTTTCTATGGCTAATAGCATGACCCTTTGCTATGATGGTTTTCCTTAAGGATTGTATGAATCTCTTTGGAAATTGGTTGGTGAAGATCTTCATAAATTTTATCTTGAATTTTTCCATTCTTATTCCTTAGAAAATATTATAACAATGGGAATATAAATTCCATATTAAATTTTGGTGATGAAAAAGATAAATAATTAAAGACTATTCACCTTGCTCATTGTATCCCACAAAATCATTTTCAAGATGCTTACTATAGAGATTCGTCAACTTATTCCTCAAATTGTTCATCTTGAGCAAATAATATTGATAAAATCCAAGTATGTTCTTGATAATATCATTGTGGTCTAGGAAGAAATCCAAAATGGGCCAAAAATTCTCAATAGAAATTCATTTTTATTAAGATTGACTTCACCAAAGCTATGGTCATATTGAGTGGCCATTTATCCTTTCTATGCTTCAATTTTTAGGATTTGATCTTTAATTTACACGTTTGGTCAAAATGATCTTTGTTAATGCTTCTTCTTGTATTACCATTAATGGTTAGAAATATTCTTCATTTGGTTTGTCTAATATATTATCCAAGGCTTCCCTTTGGCCCTAACTCTTTTTGTGCTTGTCATAGAAGGGTTTGACTATCTCCTAGCTAATTCCATTTCACAAAACTTGGTGAAAAACATTTCCTTCCTCAATTCTACTATACAACTTGTTAATGGTCACTTAGTAGATGATTCTTTCCTAACTCTCTTTGAAGAAGAAAATAATACAAGTTAGGCCTTACAATACTAGGATGTTTTTGGAAAAGCTTTGAGGTTTAGTTTTCAATGGGAAAAATCAATGTTATAGACAATCTATTTTAAACAAACTTGCTTGGCTAGACTCCTATGGCTAGAAATGGATTAATCATGAGGACATATTTAAGTTCATTTACATTCATTTTTCCTTCCAAGTCTCTCATTCAACCTCGTTACAAGTGGTTATTTCCATAATTGAGAAGAAATCATCCTTTTGGATTATTAAGCTTCTTTCCTTAGTAGGTAAATTTTAGGTGTGTTCCAAAATTTCAGCTACCACACAAGTCTATTACTCTTCTTGTTGGGTTTCTCTTAAAGCTTCCTACTTGAAGGTTGAAAGAATTCCAATGGATTTTCCAAGGGCCTCAACATATACTATTAAAATATTATATCATATGGCTTGGGATTTTTGCTACCTCCCTCATGATTTGGAGGCCTTAGTATGATTGTAATCTAGAATGAGCTAGGGATTAACATTATGTGTCAAATAGATAATTATAGCCCTAGAAGGAAATGAAGCCCATAAGATTTTGATTAGACACTACATTTCTATTGGAGTGCCTAGTGTGTGTCAAGCTTGGAAGCGTTTTGGTCTCCCTACCCTTCCCATAGTGGAGGAACCCATTCAAATCATGATACATTTGCCATTAAAAGTAAATGGAAATTTTGGGAGGCCGTTAAACCTTAGCTCTTATGAGATGGCAATGGCATATTATTTATCAATCAACAATCCATTTGGTGGTCTCCTATTCTTTCTTGTCATGACCAACCACTTGCCAAAGCTCCATGGATTCATGCTTTGAATTTTTATAATAGAGGTATCTCAACTCTACCTAACGTTCTTTTGAAAACTAGTAGGAATTTTCTCTTCTAGCTTGAGGCCAAATTGAAAAATAGTCTCTCTAACCAAGATTTTGAAACTCACCATACTATTATTGATTCAGTTCCCCCAATATGCTACACAAAATAGGATCTTTTGTATCAAACGTTGGTCAAAGGGACCCATACACACTATTTCATAGTTATAGACCGTATAAGGGATATCTCTGACTATCTATGCATCTTCACATGGTGCCTAAATTGAATAATAGATTTTTCAATAATCTTCATTGGGATTTTAGTAATATAGGTTCCAAATTCTTTAGTTGGCTATTATTGAGCCAAAATTGGCTCATTTTTTCTCAGTGCTTTCTTTAGTAAGGCCTTCCCATTGGTACTAGATTATCTCTTTTACAAGCAATCAATTCTCACTGCCTATTTTGTGGACAATATGAGACTCTTAAACACCTTTTTTGGTTTTGTCCCAAACTCAAAAAGTTTGGAATTATATTCATAACTTTTTCAAGCCTTTTAGACTAAGCCTTTCTCATCGCATATGATCTTTGGGCTATGATTCCTACTAAATTCACCCAATTATGACATGCTTTCAAGGTGGAAACTATTTTTAACATTTGAAAAGATAGAAATTCTATTGTTTTCACTAGTTATTCTATTGATGTTCATTTCACTTCATACTAAAGTTACACTTTGCTCCAATGTTCTTATATAGATTCAAATGCAAGCTAACAAAGTTGCACTTGAAATGGTCCATCTTTATGTGTTTTAACTTGCTAGGTAATGCCCCATGTATGGTTGTTAGGGTGCCATTGATTTTGGTCGTCAACAAAGGTCATTCTCTATCTTGTGGACATCAACATGTATGCAGTTAGTTTTCTCAGGGGGGTCATGATTCTTAGACACGTGGTTCCCAACCCTCTCTAAGAAGAACCATGGATTAGTTTTCTCATGGTTGATCTTAGCCATCCTATCTACCTTTCACCTCTTCTAAGCCACATGACTAGGGTTGCCTTGCTTTGCTAGCCTAATTTTAACAAATTTCCTCACTTTGCTTGACTATCTTGCCTAGTCGAGGAAGGAAATGAACATGGAATGATCACTAGCTGGGTGCATATTCCTATGACCTAGACCCAACTAATGTAAGGGACAAATTAAATAACTATAACCCCCTCCCTCTAGTAATATAGCTCTCATCGCTTAATAGCTTTGTTTTATATTTTGATAGTTTAGATTTGACCTCATAAGAACTTTAAAGTGTGAGATCTTCCAAACATGTTATTTTCAAATATATGTAATTTTTTTTACAAATAATATAATACTTACTCATAAAAAATAATAAAAATCATTATCACCACACTCAACTTGAAAAAAAAAAAACCTAAGCCCTCTTCATACCAACAGAGATTAGGCGGGTAACAGGTAGTAGGCGGGTATCTCCAGGCAGTTGGCAGCTACGAGTAAAGTTTATGTCAGTGCTTTCTTAGGGGAAAGGTCTCGCGAGAGCTGGCAAAGGAGGGCCTCGCGCGGTATATGTGCATGACCAGTTCTTTATTCGTGGGAAGGAGGTCTTTGTTGGCAGGGTTTTTGTGGTTGCCGCGCATAGGGGACACAAAGTAACAGCTGGCGGTCATGTGGATCAGAGGTTGCTTTCCAACAGAGATAGGTTTGAAACAAGCTGAAACTGCTCTTTGTTCTTTTTTAAGGTTTTTTTGTTCTTTTCTTTTGCAATTCTGGGCAAATCAAATCATTCCAATGCATGATGGTTAAAAGGGGGGGTCTGAAGGAAAATTTAGACCTCGTATACCAAGACTCCATGGTAGAACAAACACAGTTTTCAAATGAAATAAAACATCAAAAATCTTTGGAGCTGGTTGGTTATGTGGGGAACAACTCCAAAAATACATAGGACATCCAAACACATTTGAATGGCTCTATGGTTAATTTATTTTACCCATAGAGTCTAAGACCTCCTCTGATTCACACCTTTCACCTAGCAAATGGGTTTACAACCTCATATAACAACAGCTCGGTGGGGGACTTAACAGATGCTTGGGGCTCATGCATATCGATAACTCCAAAAACATGCATAGAGGATACAAAGGTAAACCCGGTTTTCGTAAATGCCAAACAATATAGAGGTATCCTAAGGCGTAGGAAGGCTCAAAAACTCAGGCAGACTCAAAGGAAGAAATTCACCATGATTTTACCAAAAGCCCATATCAGTAATCCACTGACATCCAATAAGACATTTCAAATGGGAGAAAATAAAAATGTGCAGGTTAAGAATAAAGGAGTTGATAACTGTGGGGGAAGCCTGGAGAATCTCAAATCAGCAGTGAATAAAGCAAGTAGGCATGCCACAAACAATGGTTTCAGGGAGGTTTCACCTCAAGAAAGTAAAGAGAATTAGAGTCCCACTTCCACACCTTTAATGTGGTCATCAGATTTATATGTGGAAGAGCTCAAGGGCATGAAAAAGAGGCTTGAGATTTTAGAAGCAAAAGGGTTGTGCGAAGGCATCAAGGCAAAGGAAGCCACTGAATCTAGGTGCAAACTTGAAACATAAAATAAGGTGCTCAAAGAGAAAATCCTAAACCTTCAAGTCAACATGGAAAGGGGGCAACAAGAACTGATTTAAGTGAAACAAGAATTAGATCAACTGAAAGTAACAAATAATAAAAAGTTGGAAGAGACAAAAGGTGATGACATGTTTCAGATAAAGGAGATTCAATCAACATTGGTAGACATGGAAAAAAAAGAAATCCAATTAAAAAACTACATAGAAGAGGCCAAATCATGGTCACAAGTTGTAAGCAAATCATCAAGCGAACAAAATGAAATCATAGAAAGGAAAATAAAGATGCAAATGAGAGAAGAAAAGGACAAACAAAGTAAGGCTACAAATATTATAATCAAGGGACTGAAGGACTTCGGTGAAAAAGAGAGAACTGACATTTTAGCAAGAGACTTCCTTAGAACTGAGCTGCACATTCAACAAGCAAACAAAATTGGAAAGAAAATAGAGGGGGGAAAAGATAGGCACGTAAGAGTTGTCTTGAAGAATATAGAAGATAAAAATGCAATTCTAAAGAATAGGGGGTTGCTCAAAGGAACACACATCTATCTTGACGAAGATTTGACCTTTGTTCAACAAGAAGTACAAAGGAAAGAATGGGAGAAAGTGAAAACAACAAGGAATGAAGGAAAGTGGGCTTGGCTGAAAAATGGGGTTGCTCAAATCAGCGATCGTGTACCAAACAAGAAATAGGAATTAGGGGCCCCACGGGATTACCTACATATAGTGAGCTAGAACTGTATCTAGGTTATCCATAGAGAAGAGGACCGGGTTTGGGGCCCATAGTAGAGGGGAAGGATATTATTATCCTTATCGAGACACACGAACATGAAGGTTGCAAAGTTCCGGATTTTGAAGGGTACAAGAAAATTTCAGTTTGGAATAACAAAAGTGAAACAGGCAAAGGGCATGGGGGTGTAACAGTTTTGATTAAAGAGAGCTGGGGTGGAATTGTAAAAGTTGAGAAAGAAGACCCAAATAAGTAATACATATGGCTGGAAATAATAGATAATGGGGTTACCTTCAGATTAGCTGCTTGTTATTTTGCTCCACAAAACTCTAAGATATATAAAAGGAGAAAATTAGATAGTGAAGATCCGTATGCCTCTCTAAAAAAGGACATTTCTTTGTTTAGCACCTTGGGGGAAATTGTTCTATTAGGTGACTTTAACATGAGAATAGCTAACAATCAATTTCTTCAGCTGAACAATGAAGACCGGGGAAACAACAATCCTTTATGGCTGGAAGAGGAAGAAGATCAGCCATGGGAAAGAACATCACAAGACAGTAATGGGAATGTTTCTCACTTTGGAGCTGAACTATTAGGGATCTGCAGCTTATATAACTTGGTTATTTGCAATGGCATGAAAGTTTGGCCAACTTCTGACAATATCACATGCAAAACTTATAATGGCCAAAGTGTGGTGGACTACGTAATTTGCTCTCAAACTTTTATTTCTAGAGTTTTGGAGTTTGAGATTGGAGAATGTCCCCTTGAGATGAAATCTTACCATGCACCTCTATTTGTGAAACTTGGCATTGTCTCAAACAACTAGCATGATAAACAAGCCCACCACAAGCAAAATGAAACTATTCCTAAAGGTAAAATAGTCATGAATTAGGAAAATCAAGGTCTCTTTAATGCTGCTTTAGAGCATCACTTACTTGAAATGGAGAACAATATAGGGGACAAAGCTGTCAATGGGATTAGTGGTCATATCTGTAGCAAGTTTTTGATTCCTCTAATTCATAAGGCCTTAGCTGTTTGTAAAAGATCTCGCCCAAAGAAAGGGGCTGCAAACACATTTCCGGCCAACCTGTGGTATGATGAAGAGTGTAAGGCTGCCAAGAGAACTTTGAAAGAAAATGGGCTGAACAAAGAAAACAAGAAGAAATATGAGAAGCTGGTGCAAACAAAAAAGAAAATTATGTAAACACAAGAAGGAAAGAGCTCATTTCTCTTGGAAAACACAATCCCAAAGGTTTTTGGAGAGAGTTACAACAAAAGAGAAAACAGATTCAAAATAACATAACAGGTGTGCAATGGTTAGATTATACAAAATGTTTTTCTGAGAGGACCCAAGGGAAGAATTCTCCTCCTATAGGTAACACATCTAAGGAACTCTTCACAATTGAAGATATCAAACAAGGTATAAAAAATTTAGAAAATGGGAAAGCGCTGGACATAGATGGGTTGCAAGCTGAATTTTTAAAGTGGGGAGTTGAAATCTTTGCACCGCACATCAAAAGGATGTTTAATGATGTCACCAATGATGGTTTTCCATCGGAATGAACAACTAGTGTCGTCATCCCCCTCTACAAAAGTGGGGATATCAATAACCCTTCTAATTACCGCACTATTATGGTGAATCCTATTCTTGGCAAGCTTTTTGAGAGCATGTTAGAGCGTAGAATCAGCAATTGGGCAGAAAAAGAAGGAAAGAGAGCAAAGGGACAGGCTGGTTTTAGGCCTAAATACTCTACGATTGACCACTGCATCACTCTTAGGCACCTAATTGAAAAAATATGGGACACTCAAGGTGAAGAAGCTTTTTGTTGCTTTGTTGATTTTAAAAAAGCCTTTGACACAGTACCCAAAGACAAACTATGGAATAGAATGGATGATCTAAATATACCAGATAAATATAGGGCTGCGGTGCATAGACTTTATGAGCAGGTTAGAGCCAAAATCAGAACAAGTGAAGGTATGTCTGAATGTTTTGGCAGTGATATTGGGGTCAAATAGGGTTGTCCTTTATCCCCCACTCTTTTTGGGCTATACATTGATAAACTAGAAGATTGGTTAAACGAAACTGGTGAGGGGGGCACTTAGTTGGCGGGTTATGTGGTGAAGTTGCTGCTATATGCAGATGATCTTACCTTAATCTCTAAAACTGCCCATGGTTTGAGGGGTCTTTTAAAGGCCTTGGACCTTTTTTGTCAGGAAGTGGGAATGCAAGTGAACACTACCAAGACCAAAATCATGATCTTCTCCCTAAAGAAGAAAAGGAATCAAAATAACTTTCTCTTTGAAGGCAGCCCCTTGGAGATAGTGAAAGAATACAAATACCTTGGGATTGATTTTCATTATAAGCTCAGCTGGGAGACTAGTAGAACAAAAAGGATACAAAGGGGTTGGAAAGCTTCTTTCTTACTTCAAAACAGGTGCAGGAAAGCTAAGCTTTGGGATTGGAAGAGCAGGAAAACTCTCTTTGGTTTGCTGGTCATGCCGGTGGTCCTCTATGGCTGTGAAGTCTGGGGCAGCAGCATGTCAAAGTATAGATGGAGACAACTAGAAAGAATCCAAAAGCACATGATCACTTGCAACCTCAAAGTCAAAACCACGGTCCCTTATGAAATTCTCTTGGCTGAATCAGGAACCTTTCCTTTGGAGGCGTCAGCTATATCTCGCTTGCTAAATTATTTAAAGAAGGTGGAGAACATGGATAGCCATCGTTGGCCCAAAGCGGTTGTGAAGGAGGTTTTAGGCCGTAGGAAGAAAACATGGATGAAACAAAATAACAATTGGTTGAGCAAGTGGGACATCAACTTGCATGATTGCTCTAACACCAATGAGGAAATTAAAAAGTATGTCACAAAAAAGTTCTTGGCTGCCATGTGGACAAAGCAGATTAGGCGAAAAAAAGATCACTATGTCAAAGCATTTAACCCAACTTGGGAGCATGGAGATAAAACTTATTTAGGAGCTACTATTAAGGGTAAAGCACGACTGCTAATTGCTCAATTGGGGACCGGGTCGCATCATCTGAGGTGTGAAACCGGAAGGTGGACTATACCTAAGGAAGCGTGGGAGGATAGAATTTGCATGTTTTGTAGCAAAGGGGTGGTAGAGATCGAATGACATTTTATCATGGAGTGCACGGCTTATGAGGATATTCGTAGTCAATATGAAGGCAACTTGAAGATCAACAACCTGCACGAGCTAATTGATGAAGAAAAAATCATCAAGACTGCTAGTTTTTTGATCAAAATTCACAGTAGAAGATCTAGCATCGAAAAGATTTGGGAGACTCCATAGTTTTGTGGTTCTCGGTCCCTTAGACTTTTTGATCTCGTGGACGACATTAAAATCCCTCATTCATTCATTCATTCATACTGTTTACAATTTATTATTACATATTACTGTTCAATATTTGACTACTTAAATATAGGTATTTCCCTGCAAAAAGGCTATACCATGGCACGCTCATGGCGGCGACTAAATAATGTAGACAGTAACCGGGGAACTCATATTATAAAAGTAGGAATTTCCTACTAGTTTTCCTACTATTATTTAGTAAAAATTCCTGCGACTGCTTGACAAGAATACGGAAAACGCCGGATATCAGCAATAGTTGTGAGAATTGCCTAAAGGTTGGCAAATTTCTTATCAGAAATATGGTACGGGACGGCGTGCATGGATCCCGAGCTCTATGGAATGCATTAGAAGCTCTGGATTGAATCTGCAGCTTTCAAATTTGGAGCTTTGCGCAACTTTACCGAGCAGGCTGTACGTATGACTTTTCGTTTGACGACAATAATAGTGTATGACTTTCTTACCTCCTTTTCTAGTTTAACCCTCGACACAGATTTCGACTAATTTAGAAGGCATGCCGCTTTTGCGTTCCCCAAATTCCGAGCCAGAAAAGGTTAAAATTCACCATTACAAAATAGGTAGGGTTTCCAAATTCCGAGCGAGTAAACAATTGCAGGAAGGTAAGCTGGCAATCGGCATAAATACATGACAACGAAGCGCGTGGCCCAAGGACGGACGAGAAGCAGAAGAATGGTAAGGAAATGTAGAAAAAATACTAGGGTTTGAAAAGAAAACTAGGGTTTGTAGAAAAAAATACTAGGGTTTGTCTGGTGTAAAAGACATGAGGCGACAAAGGGGGAGTGGAGGTGTTGGCATATGCAGAAGGAAGGGAGACAAGGGTTGGAGGCACATGTGGGAGACAGAGATAGCAAAGGGGACAGCGGTACACAGACTCAGCCATGGGGCCCCTGGGGGCTTTGAATGTGCCGCCCTCCGCCCCAACCAAAGAAGCTCCACCATTTAACACAGCGCTCCGTCTCTGCGAACAGCTTCCACGTGACTGTCTTTATCCCTGTCCCGCCTCTGGCGTGGCATTCTCCGTAGCACCATAAGTCAAACGTCGTCTCCCCTGCGCCTCGCCACGCGTGCAGCCGGCATAAGCCGTCGCTTTACTTGACGCAGGAGAATAGATTAATAATTTACCAATTATTGGCAGGCAAAGGCTGGATGAAAAGCCCCAAAACCATGATGGCCAACACACAAAAAAAAAGGGTTTCAGGGTACTTCCCTTGAGGAAAGGAGAGCCTTGTGTTTGTAAAGGACTCCGCAAGGACCATACCTCCCCCTGTTTTTTGTGTCTAATTTCTATATCAGGTTTTGTTCTTTATTGGGAACAGTGGGAACATGAAGCCTGTTTTATTGGTCTATGTTCTTCCATGGTAATGTTAATGTTTTGTGGTTAATTTCTATATTGGGTCTTGTCTTTATTGAGGAACAAGAAGCGTTGTTAAATTAGTCTTTATTGTGGTCTGAAGTCTTGATTTACTAGGCCTTGTTCTAGAGGATAAGTATTGGGATAAATATGTGATAATTGTTATTGTTTTTCTATCTAATTTTTTTAGATCAAAACTTGTTCTTAATTGAGAATTAGAAGCTTTTTTCTTTTAATTCTAGTTCTTGTTTTGACATTGTAAAGATTGTGATGGATACAAGATAATTATGATTGATTTTGTGCCTAATTTTCATATTAGGTGTTGCTCTTGGTTGGGAACAAGAGGCCTTGTTTTATTAGTCCTTGTTCTAGTATGGTAATTGTTGTGAGGATATGTGATAACTACTATTATTTTTTGTGTTTAATTTTTATATTAGGGCTTTCCTTGATTGAGAACAAGAAGCCTTATTTTATTTGTCCTTGTTTTAGCATAGTAACTATTGTGATGGATCTGTGATAACTGTTATTGTTTTTGTGTCTAATTTTTATATAAGGTCTTACCCTTGATTGAGAACAAGAACCCCTGTTCTAAATTAGTCCCTAGTTAGATATGGTGACTATTGTGATGGATATGTGATAATTGTTATTGGTTTTGTGTTTAATTTGTATACCAGGTCTTGTTCTTGATTGGGAATAGGGAGCCTTGTTCTAAATTAATCCCTAGTCTGATGTGGTGACTATTGTGATGGATATGTGGTTATTGTTTTTGTTTTTGTGTATAATTTTTATACTAGATATTGTCCTTGGTTGTGATGGACATGTGATAAATTTTATTGTTTTTATGCCTAATTTTTATATCAAGGCTTTTCCTTGATTAAGAACAAGAAGCCTTGCTTAATTAACCCCTATTGTGGCATGAAATATTAATTTATTAGTCCTTGTTCTAGGACGATAATTATTGTGATGGATACATGATAATTACTATTTTTGTGTCTAATTTTTATGTTAGGTGTTGTCCTTGGTTGGGAACAAGAAACCTTATTTTATCAATCCTTGTTCTAGTATGGTATCTATTGTGATGTATATGTGACAATTATTATTAATTTTTACTCTAATTTTTATATTAGGGCTTATCGTTGATTAGGATCAAAAAGCCTTATTTTATTAGTCCTTGTTTTGGCATGGTAACTATTGTGATGGATATGAGTTGGTTGTTCTCGTTTGTGTCTTGATTTCATATCAAGTATTGTCCCTGATTGGTGACAAGAAGCCTTGTTTATTTAGTCTTTGTTACGACATGAAGCTTTGCTTTATTAGTCCCTATTTTGAGATAGTAACTATTGTGATAGATACATGATAATTATTATTATTATGTCTAGGAACAAGAAGCCTTGTTTAATTAATCCCTATTGTGGCATAAAGCCTTGTTGTTTGTTGGCCCTTGTTTTGGTATGATAGCCCTTGTTTCAGTATGATAGCTATTGTGATAGATACATTATTATTATTATTTTTCCATCTAATTTTTCTATAAAAACTTCTCCTTAATCAGTAACAAGAAGCCTTGTTTTACTAGTCCTTATTCTAGCATGGTAACTATTGTGACAAATACACAAAAAGCTATTGCTTTTGTATCTAATTTTTATATCAATTTTTGTTCTTTATTGGGAACAAGAAGCCGTGTTTTGTTATTCCATTAGTATGGACTATTACAATGGATACATGATAAATAAGAAGCCTTGTTTATGTTGTATGATAGGAGATAATAGACGAAGATAACCCATGTCCTATTCATTAGGTGAGGATGGGCATGTTACGTATTAAATTTGGCCCTATAGTTGGCCCTATTGTTTCTTTCCGGTTAGAAATCAATTAGAATTCCCCCAACCAGATTCTACACATAACATGCCCAACTACCTTAGAATAGTAGCGCCCCCCCAGCCAACTATATGCTGGTAGGTGGGAACTATAGGGTTTTGGTTCTATTAGTGGAGGTAGATGTTGTTGTTCCAAGGGGCACTTTTCATTAATAAATTAATGTGATGGTAGGAGTTGGCTAGTCAACAATGGATGTAGGAGAAATCCTAGGTCATAGTTTGAGCAAAAACCTAGCATCCATTATTTCCTTTTAATAAGTTTTGTGGAACTTTGTCTCACACCTTGTGAGACTCATTACATCTACTTTTGTGGCTATTTTATTAAATAGTGTTGGGGCCCTTTAATCCCTTTTTATCTATATCAAAAACTATTGTGATGTATACATGATAATTGTTATTTTTTTTAGTCTAATTTTCATATTAGGGCTTGTATTTTATTGGGAACAAGAAGCCTTGTTTTATTAGTCCATGTTCTAGCATGGCAACTATTGTAATGGATATTTGATAACTGTTATTAATTTTGTGTCTATTTTTTTTTATCAAGTCTTGTCCTTTATTGGAAACAAAAAGCCTTGTTTTATTAGTCCATGTTCTAACATAATAACTACTCTGATGGATATGTGATAATTGTTATTATTTTTGCAACTATTTTTTATATTAGGGCTTCTCCTTGGTTGAGAACCAAAAACCTTGTTTTATTAGCCCCTGCTATTCTATGGTAACTATTGTGATGGATATGTGATAAAATGTTACCTTTTTGTGTCTATTTCTTTCATCAAGTGTTGTCTTTGATTGGGAATACAAAGCCTTGTTATATTAGTCCCTATTTTGGCACAATAACTATTGTGATGAATATGTGATAACTATTATTATTTTTGTGTCTAATTTATATATCAGGGCTTGCCCTTGATTGGGAACAAGATGCCTTGTTTTATTAGTACCAACTCTAGCACAATAACTATTATGGTGGATGTGTGATAAATATTGACAAAAAATCAATATTGTTTCTAGTATGCATGCTAGGGCCTAAGTCCAACTATCCCCTTTTCTTCTCTTCTTGGAGCATAGTATACTAAGAAATTACTTTTTATAGTTCTACTAAATTGTAGGACTTTCATCAAATCTTCCTTTATAGTGCATAGTTAGTTATGAAGCATGTTAGTCCTTTCATTTTAGAGTTTTCTCTCCTCCTTGAGAAGGTAGAACTTTCTCACAACTTGTCCCATTGTCCATTATTAGCACTTAATGAGGGAGGGGGGCCATCAAACTCATTTAGTTGAAGATAATCTAATTTAGTTTTGAGCCTACTATTTACATTGAAAAACCATTTCATAATATTATGTTGTAACTCTAAGTTAATCTCCAATTGTCCCACTCAATCTTTCCTAACTCCCCACATAGACTAAATCTATAAATAATTGCCACACTCTAGAAAGCATAATCTCATAAAAAGGACACTCTCCTTAATAGCCTCCTAGTATAACTTTTGAATCCCATGGATTGATTACTATCAACCTACAAAACCACATGAGTCCCCTTACTAGATTTGAACTTCTTACATAGCAAGTCCTTCATACTCCCTATAAACATATCATCTTCTTCAATCTTGTCAAACTTTTTCTTAGAAAAATCAACCTAATCTCAAGGCTCACTAGACTTAGGCAAGGTAAGCTTGGGAAATTTAATTGTAATTTTTCTCAAGCCACTCTTAGTAGCACCACGTGTTAAAATTTCAAGGAAGTTGGAAGGGCCAAGGGGGAATTTAATCCTTACTATCATCCATAACAAATATTTGGGGAGGGCCTACCATGCAAAGCATGGTTAGCTAAAATATAAATTAAAACATGGTATATGAGCATCTCTAATTTTACCAACTTAACAATATTAATAAAAAATAACTTAAGATACATCAGAAAGAAGAAATGAAAGCTAATTAGATATTATGCTTGCTTGGTTTTTCATGTATTTCATCATCATTTCTTATTGTTTTTATTTATTTTATTTTTCTCTTTTGCAAGCCATGGTGGAGGTGTCTAAGGATGGGATTCTATTTGATAAATGCACAGGGGACCTCTATAGCTCCAAAATTTCTTCCTCCTAACTATTTTGAAAACTCCCATTCATGTCACCCTATGAAAATAGTTTTTAAACATGTAAAACATAGAGAGAGCTTGATTTGCATTCCATAAAGGTTCAAGTACATGTACACTATCCCATATGAATTTTTTCCAATATCCAAATCATTGGTAGCCTTTGGTGGAACATTATTTGAAAAAATCCAAGGTGATAATGATTAATAGGGAAAACCATTCTCTATTTCATTTACTTAGTCTATGCTAATTTTAGTTGGGTTGTAGACCCAATGTCATGTTTAGGAACAAGAACTTGTCTAGAAATGTTTCAGGGTTGATGACATGTGTAGGGTTTATAGTAGGCGATTGAGGGGTTAAGGGGGTTCAATATTTAGTTAAATTGACTAGATTGGGATGTTAACTATAGGGACAATTTAAAAAGGTTATGTTTTAGAGAAGAGTTTGGATCTTATGAATTTATTCATTGTGAATTGATTTGCTAATTTTGTGTTAGCCTAAGCATACATCTTGTAATAATCAGGAACTGCATACACAAATGTGTGTAAGAATAGGGTTTCAAGATCAAGTTGTTAATATAAACATACAATGGATAAAAAGAAGAAATTATCGTGTGTGAACTATGATGAACCTTTTTGTGAGTTGCTTGTCAAACGAGAGAGGTAAACATAGAAATTAGGTGTGTGAGATCTAGGAAAACCTTACACATTTCAAGTATGTTCCTCAACTTTGGAACTACATGCTAGTTTCATGGTCATGTTGGCTAGGATTGGGATAACACAATTGGAAAAAAAATTGTGACTAATCCTTTAATTTATTGCAACAACAAATGAGTAGAATCCCCCCTAGTGGCACCTCTAATGAAATCTACAATAGAATTATTTTATAAATACAATGGCATGGTCTTGGGATTATCCACTCAATGACACAAATCAATACAATGGCATGGTCTTGGGATTCTCCACTCAATGACACAAAAATCATGTATTGAGTATTTTTTTATTAGACAAGCAAGGAAGGGCCTTGATCCCATACAACAACTAAAAACAAAGCAAAAACAGTACAAAAAAATAGGTTGGCAAAACAACAACCAACCAAACAACAAAACAACTAAACATTAACAACACTAGCCAACCTTATAGGACCATACATGGACATACAAGCTAGAATATTACCATCAAGGCATGTAGGCCTCTTATCATCATAAAAAACATATGGCAAAAAAAGGCTACAAGCCATAAAGATAAGTCTAAATAGTTTGAACAACATGATTAAAAGTCTTAATAAAACTATTTTAAAAAGTAGCCAACCTAACTAAAAACCAAAAAGCAACATAATTGTATAACTTCTTTTTTTTTGAAGTAGTAATTAGCTCCCAGTTATCCCCAAGATCAGAGATAAACTCCTAGTCATTGTCCCTAGCATTAGCAATATCTTTATCTTCCATCAACTTCTCTTTCCTCTTGAGTTGTTTCTTGATTTTAGTTTACCTCAAAATAGTTCCAACAACATCACGTTTCATTAGGCCATCCATAACCATCAGTATGTAAATTGCACTTTCCATCTCTTCCATTTTAACCTGCAAAATATTTATTTGATTTATCAAATCACCTTTAGTAACATTCTTTATATCATCCATCGGGGGAACAGAGAAGTCCTTACCAGTCTCTTCTTGACCTGCCACAACACCAGCCTCAATAACATCATCATCTTCCACATACTCCTCATCTTCCATTGTATTGTCCTTCTCCTCCATTTCTTTCTCGTCCCCTTCTTTCTCACTATAATCCTCACTTTCAGTCCCTTCACTTTCATCATCATTCACCACTTCAAACTCCTCACTAAAAGAGAATGCTACATCCTCCCTATCAAGAGTAATTGTTTTCCTTTATCCTTATCCCCCTTCTCCACAAAAGCAACTTCCGTTGGGCTAGTGGACCTCCTCCCACCTTTATTAGAAGCACATAAACCTTCATCATCCTTGATGATAGTAATGATATTATCATTTTTTAGGGTTTTTTGGTACTAGCTTTTTTCTTTTAGGAGGTTCCAACATCAAGGGGGAATGTTTCCCATTTTTTGGGGTAGACTTGAACAATTTCATTTCCATAGCAAGTAGAGCAGGTTTAGGCTTAGGGTTCTTATTTTTAGAGGAAACTTTTTTACTTCCAAAAGCATGGTCATTATCAGAAGATGAAGGCTTGCAACCAATAGGCTCGATCCTGATAGTGGAATTTTGAGTTTTTTGATCATAAGGAAGATTAACATTCTCAGGAGGGTTAGCATTGTTTAGAGAAACATTCTTGGGAGGGATATCATAACCTAAATCTGAAGGGTTTCCATGTGGATTATTTGCGAACACATATTTATACAAAGCCATAATAAGGCCTTGATGCAAGGGTGGGGACACACCTTTCTCAATGCTTTGTTGTAGGGATGAGAAAAGATAGAAAGGAATATTGGTTTCCTCATTGTGACTAAAATGATAAGCATGCACAGTCATATAGCGAACCTTGAGCGTAAAAATAATGCATTACATAGAGGCTTACCACAACTTATGGTGGAGGGAGGTCGAGACAAGCATATCCATTCTAAATTATTTTGAGGTTCTCCCCTTTTTCAAATAAGCTATCCACAAATCTCTAATGTTCTCCATTGTTCTTCTTAACTATCTTCATCCCCTCATTGGCTAGCCCCGTAGTCTCTACAATCAGCTGAGGCATGAACAAAAAGTTAATAGTGTTAATAGACACTTGACCTCCCCACCATGAGTTGATGAATTTAGAGGTTAGAGTGTTATTGTATCCTAGCATAGCTTGGAAGGACGCCAACCTAACTTTTACAAAAATCTCCCATAACTCCACATTTTACTTCAAACTGCCATAATTCACCAGCTTCATTCTCTTTTGAGGACCACCCATTTTCATATAATGTAGGCTATTGTTACCCTTCTTTCTCCCAAAACACTTATTCAAACCCAAAACTACCACCTTATCATTGGTATAGAGAGCTCTGTAACTGTAGAATAGAATAGATAATATGAAACATTTATCACCAGAATGCCAAGCTAACAGTTGCCAAAGAATAATAAGGTGGAGAACAATCCAAAGAGTTTTCAATTTATGATTGTTCGTAACATCTTTGGTAATAATTAAATCATATTTACCAAACCCCTCCTTGATAAAATATGTAGAAAGGATGTAAAACACATGTGATATGATAGACACACGAGAAAAGACCAATATATCACAATGTAAGTTGACCTTTTTAAACTAAGAACCCTTAATAGTAATGCCTTTATTAATGGCATCATCATACCATTTTCTTCTTCCCCCCATTGGATCTTTCTTTGATCTAAATTGGAACATGGTTGCAACTGAATTATATTCATAGGTAATCTTTGTAGTGTTGTAAATTGTCACCCTTAACAATTTCACATTATTTTTTATTCTCTTAAGTGCTTGTACCCAATTATGCTTATTTATTACCTATTTAATTGCTATTTTTGGGAAATTAAATTAAATATTATTTAATGAATATATAAAAATCAAAATAGGGTTGGACTAGGGCACCCCAGTGCCCCTATCCATCCTAATCAGGTCCTAATTATCATATTTTATTTTTGGCATCAATATGTTTATAAATTAAAAATCATAATTTGTTAGCTTGACATAGCAATTAATGTGAAATATGTTGAAACTCATATAAATATAAGACTTTCCCTCCATTTGAACATTTAAGAAATTTGAATATTTTTTGAGCATTCTAAAGAAAATTAAAGTATTTCAAGAGAAAAACAAACAACATATCTACAACACTCTTTTAACCAATTCATGTCTACAACACATCAACAAATTCATGTTTACACATAGTAAGATGTTTCATATTTTAAGTTTACTATTGTTATAAGCACTAATATTTGCAAGATCTTCAACCACTCATCAATTTCTCATTGTATGAGATGAGCGAAATGACTTTAGTTCAACAAGGAATGTAGATCTAAGTGGTAAGTTACAACATTGTCATTTATCATTCATTTTTATCCATTTTCCTCTAGTCTCCAAATAGTACGTGATTTATATATTTATTATCATAGTTGCTTGTGGAGGTGGAAACACCAAAATGAGGTTTGACCAAGCAATCTCCTATACAAAACAACCCTTCTTCCCTTTTCCTTCTAGTAGATTATAGCTCTAAAGTGGATTGAAGAGGATTGAAGATCTCAAAGTATCAAAACCCTAAGACAAGCATTCAAACACATTCTCTCATTGAATTAGAACAAAGTTGATAATTGACAAACTATCAAACTTCAGACTTGAATTTTCACAGTCAAAGGCTTGTAGAGGTTGTTGTACCTGCACTTATTTTCAAATATGGGAATTCAACATCTTCAAACTAGGGTACCCAATGCCCTAGTCTACTCAAATCAGCCTCAAGTTCATATCATAGGTGCCCCTTTGTTTGCACTACCTAGATATGCTTTCAATTTTTCAATCTCTATTTTACATTTTCTAGAATTTGTGATAGTCCCTCTCTTTATTCTTAATCTACCTAATTGGGAATATCAATATCAATCATCTCATCATCAATCCACCACACAAACAAGACCAAAACCTTGACCAAATAATCTGGCTCTTCCTTGAGGACAACAACCAAATAGTTTCTCTTGGTCATTTGTGCCCCCCAATGTCCCATGGTGGAATGAGTGATTTAGGTTAGCCATTATCCTTAGATCCCATTTCACTATATCACATTTTGGTGAACCTAACCTCTCCTACACTTGCAATTTTTTTGATGCATACATCATTTATTTTGTAATCTAATTAAATATTATGTTATATGAAAGGCTTGTTGCTCATATCCATGCATATCATGTTTAAATTTTGGAAGCAAAGAATATCATTATTCTTTCCATAGAACATAAAGTATAAAACATTTTTCTTAGTGTAGACATCCAAATTTGGACACTTTCATTTGTCCAAATTTATCCCATGTCATCTAAACATCCTCTTATTTGCATTAATTAAGTAATATTGTTGTTATTTAATTAATATCCTTAAATTCTTCTAAATCCCTAAGGTATTTAGTTAATAATTAAATACCTTACCCTTTTCCTCAAAATAAATAAATAAATAAGACATTTATTTAATTTCTCACATGTCACATTCCCTATAATCTTCACTTAATCCTAATCCATCTTCTAATCTCATCATTAGGGATGTGCACATGTCTAATCCTTGATTAGGATGTGTCACATCCTCCAACTTTTGCAAGTTGGCTCATAATCTTCATTAGTCACTAACTGTCTTCTAATCACTGATTAGCTGGTCCAATCAGCATCTTGGTCAACTCTTTCTCATCCCCCAAGGAATTTTTAATTCTTTTTCGTCTTCGCCATGTGAATTTAAAATTCACTTTTATTCCTCCAAGGAATCTCCTCTTCTCCATGTGATCATTGAGAGGTCACATCAGTCACTTCCCAAGGTACTTTCAAAGTATTTGTCCTTCTTCCACATCACTTGTCTTTCTTCCACATCATTTGTACCCTTTCCATCTCACCATGTCATTTGGACACTCCATCCTCTACATGGAAATATGTGAGGGCTTGTGAGTCCTCAACTCACCACAACCCTCCATCTTTGGACATGGTGGCTCAATCCTGACCGTTGAATTATTTAGAGAATTCATTTTTTTCTATAAATAACCGCCTTCTCCTTCATTCATTTATATTAGGAATTTTATCACACTTATGCTCTCAAGCCATCATCAAGCAACTATTTTGCATTCAAGAAATTTCATATTTAGCTCTCATCCTCTTGCATCCATCTTGCTCACTTTGTCACATACCCATTTTCATCATTTGCATCTTTCATTGCATCTTAACCACCTTGCATCCATTTTTCATCACATTTCCATCAAATGAGCACACAACCAAGCTTCAATCAAGGGCCAACTAAGGAGATAAACAAAGATAAAAGGTATAATCACTCTTGATTTATCTTTTATTTTGTTTGTGTTCAACTTAGGCTAATCTTGAAGTGGTCTAGTGTTCTTTACTTTGCATTTCTTAGTTTGTTTTTCATATTTAGGAGTAGAAACACTTTAACACATTTCTGGCACGTCTGGTGGGACCCACAAATGGGTCATTTTTACTCTGACGTTTGTTGTTTTTTGACATTTTGTAGGTTTAGGTGACACAGAGGGGTGACTAGGCCTTGACAGAGGTGAACAGGCCCTGTAGAGGGGCGACTAGACCTTGACAGAGGAAACTAGGACCTACAGAGGGGTGACCAGGACTTGCAGAGGGGCAACCATGCGAAGACACAAACACCTTTATGGGAGAGAACAATTAGTTTCACTCTCTATTTTGGAAACAGAGGTGACTAGACCCTCAGATAGGTGACCAAGACCTACAGAGGGGTGACCAAGTCCAAACAGAGCTGTTTGAGGTAAAAATAGTTGTTTAAGTCATTTTTGGGGCTTGTTTTCTATCATTTTGATTTATATTGACCCCCTAACTTGTGTTTTTGGTGATTGTGAAATTTTTTTACTAAAATTTGTGTAGTTATTTTGTGCTTAACAAAGATCAGAGGCTAGACTACTAACACATTTGTTGTAGGATTAAAGGACCAAGACATTTAGTTAGTTGTTTGCTTTCATTTTCACACTAATTAGGTACATAGTCTAAGTAGGGGAGTCAATAAATTTTGTGCTTTTCTTGTAAGTAAGATATTGACGTATTCAATCCCTTTGCACTATTTGGTGATCCTGGGTGAAGAGAAATCATAGCTTACTTAAGTCCTTTGCGTTACCCAAGGGGGCGTTACATCGTTCAAGCTTTCCCCTTGCACTTTGTGTGAGCCTGGAGAGTAGCCGAAAATGGTTAGCGTTATTTTCTTAGCGGGACTTGCTTGAGGATCTCATCACCCCAAGGGATGATCCCAACCATGGGTACCTGCGAGGTATATAAAGGGGGGAGAGCCAAAGTTGTACCCCAATCCAATCACGTTGTGTTTGGTGGAGCGTCAAAGCTAGGGTGATACCTAAATAGACGTGAAGAGTTGGTCTGAGCCTTTAGTATCTCATTGGGGTTCCTGACTCAAGCTTGTGACGGGCTGGTATTCACAGTTGTGCCTCACGTACTGAATGTATATCGAGGACTCCCTAGATTGCCTTGTTTAGCCTAGTTAAAGGACCTTGTTGGCCATACCTTTCATACTAATCTTAGGATTGTGTTGTTTAAACTATCTTTTCTGTGCAAAACCAGTGCATATATTATTAGTCGAGTTGGCCATACCTTTTGCTTGTTGTTTGTAGTATTTTCTATCATTTTCCATAGCCATTTTTCCTAATTCAAGTTTAGTTTTGTCAATAGGGGCACCCATGCCCCGAACAGGGGCGACCCCGACCTCAAGAGGGGCGACCCCGCCCTCTGTCTCAGTCATTTTCCAATTTATTTGAGTCAAAATTGTTCATCTTTCACTCAGAGGGGTGACCAAGCGTAGTCTAGGGGCAACCAGGCCCTAAGATAGGCGACCATGCTCTAGGAGGGGTGACCATGACCTGAAGAGGGGTGGCCACGCCTAAATAGGTGTTTTTGCATCTTAAACAATTGTTCTTGCCTCACATTCGGTTGTTCTGCAAGTTCTTTTGCTTGTTCCATGCATCTATGAGTCTGTTCCCTCATTCCATGAGCCTAGTAGTCCATTTAGATAATTCATTTCATTTGAGGAACCCATCTCATCGTTCGGGGAACCCATTGTGTCATTCGGGGAACTCGTTTCATCATTTTATCAGTCGTTCTCTATCATTTTTTATCGTTCTCACCCATTCCCTAGAATAGGTAGCCTTGCCCCCTAGAGGGGCGACCACACCCCCAACAGGGGCGGCCATGACTTGCAGAGGGGCGACTAGGCCCTGAAACAAACATTTTTGGATTGCTTTTTCATCTGTTTTGTCATCGTTCTTTGTCATTTTTGATTATTCTCTCTTGTTCCCTAGAATAGGTAGTTTTTCCCCCTAGTTGGGTGACCATGCCCTCAATAGGGGTAGCGAGGACTTGCAAAGGGGTGACCAGGCCCTGAAATGGGCATTTTTTATTACTTTTATGACCGTTTTGTCAGTTGTTCTCTCTTGTTTTATGTTGTTCTCACTCATTCTTGAGAATTGGTGACCTTTCCCCCTAATTGGAAGACTGCACCCTCAATAGGGGTAGCTAGGACCTGTAGAGGCGTGACTAGGCCCTGAAACGGGCGTTTTTGGCTTGCTTTTTTGTCTGTTTTGTCATTGTTCTTTGTCATTTTCAATAATTCTCACCTGTTCCCTAGAATAGGTGACCTTGCCCCCTAGTTGGGAAACCACACCCTCAATAGGGGCATCTAGGACCTATAGAGGGGTGACTAGGCCCTGAAACAGGCATTTTTGCTTGCTTTTTTGACCGTTTTGTTAGTCGTTCTCTATTGTTCTCATTTCTTCCCTAGAATAGGTGGTCTTTCCCCCTAGTTGGGTGATCATGCCCTCAACAGGGGCAGCCAGAACTTGCAGAGGGGGGACCAGGCCCTAAAATGGGCATTTTTGCTTGCTTTTTCTACCATTTTGTTAGTCATTTTCTGTCGTTCTTTCCCATTCTTTAGAATAGGTGATTTTTCCCTTAGGTTGGGAAACCTCGCCCTCTAGTTGGGTGACTGTGCCCCTTGGATGGGTGATTTAGCTCCAAAAACAACCAATCCCTTCTTCCATCTAAGTTTTCTCCTGTTTTCAGTGAATAGGTTTGTGCCACCTTCTTGAGTACGTTTTCCATCAGTTTGGAAAAATTTGTTGCCTGAACAACTAATCTTGTCTCCCATTTAGTCAATCCATTTATCCATCTCACACATCCATTTCCTCATTTCGAGTATTCCTTCATCTATTCTAAGCTTTCATCTCCTCATTCTAAGAATCAGTCTACCCTTTTGAGCATCCCTTTCCTCGTCCCAAGCATCCCTTTCCTCATTCCGAGCATCCATTCCCTTATTTCGAGTATTCCCTCATCCATTCTGAGCTTTCATATCCTCATTCTGAGAGTCAGTCTACCCTTTTGAGCATCCCTTTCCTTGTTCTGAGCATCCTTTTTCTCATTTCGAGCATCTGTCTCATTGTTCTAAGTATCCATCTACTTGTTCTGCAAGTCTGTTTACCTGTTTCGAGGGTCCGTCTAATTGTTTTGAGAGTCCAAAAACCAGATAGGCAATCCCGTCCTAAGAGGGGGGACTAGGCCCAGTCCTTTCTCTCCAGTCCATTTTCATCTTCCATTCACCGGTGATCTTCACTTTAGTCCATCTACAAGTCATCCATTCATCATCTAAATCAAATAGGTACACCTTAGAACAAATCTAGGTTACGTATCCATCATCATTTTCTTGATCCAAATCCCCTAAAATTCATTTTTGAGGTTATTATCTAAATTAACTTAGGTGTCTGCATTTGATTGACATCACTCACATCTGCTCAAGATTGTCATCCATCTTGAGTCGGTTATCATCTTTGGCCCAATCAATCTGCTTTCAATCTCAAGGTGGATTTAGTGTCACAATCGTCTATTTATCCTTTTATCTGATCAATCAATGCCTTAAGTCACCTAGGGTGATCTTTGAACGTGGTTTAGAATCCCTTTCATCATCCTATCTAATCCATCATCCAATCTTATCAAATCATCTCATCAATCAATCTTATCCAGTCTAATCCCATCACATCTTCCAATCATCCTAATCTAAGCTTTGATCCAGTCCCAATCTGAGCTTAAATTACAATATGAGCTTTAGTCCACCTACATCCAAGATCTCCTAATATCGAAACAAATCTTTACCTTTTCATCATCTTTTCTTTCTTTCTAGTCATCTATTCCCATCTTTTCAATTCGTATCCATTCCATCTGACATCATGAATCCTTATCCTCCATTGATGCAACCAAAAATTGTAGTCAAGGGGAATCCTAATTACGTTGACAATGATAACGAAAGTCTTGTTGATCAAGATGTATACGACATAGATCCCCTTGATGCTATCATTGCTAGCAAGCTTTCCCCAAGTGTCATCCAAAATCCAATCACCTCTCCAAGCTATCCCGTTACATCTCCACCCACACCTAATAACACTCCTTATGCTACATTTTGTTGTGCCCTCAACACACACACCCCATTCGGAAACGAGGACCCTCTTTTTCTTTGGCCTTGTCGGATCATTTTTTGTCGTCGCCTCATTTTGCATGCCCCATTTTGATGTCTCGGGTGGTCAACATACATTCGAAGCCTCATCTTAAGTTGACCGTACTTCTCCCTTTTAACTTTGTCAAGTTATGGCACCTTGCAGGGTCTCTCTGGCAGTTTGCCTCTGCCAGCGGCCTTGGGTCCAGTCGGGCCCGCCCCTTCGGGTTTCCCTAGCCGAGTTTCCCTTTCATGTCTACCATCCCGAACAGAAAATGGGTTCCGCCTTCCCGGACCCTGGGTCCCGACCCCCTGATTTTTGTCCCTTTAAATTTACAAAGTTTTGGTTGCCTTCGAACCTTCCGGGCCTGAGCCTCCAGACTTCCGTTTCTAGAATTTCGTGAGGGCTTCGCCGTTCCCGATGGTGAACCTCTGGCAGAACTCCGCCCTTTGGGACCCAACCTCCCCTTCGACATCGAGGATTTCCTAGTAGAATTTTCCAAATGACTGCCGCCTTGCGTCCTCCCTGCCGGTGGACCCCAAACCTCCCGTCGCTGTCCGCGAATTCAAAACCCACCAACCAATTTCTATGCCGTACGTGCATTTAATGAGGCCATTAATGGCGGTGGGGGTATAAATATCTTACCCAAATCTGTCATTCTCACTTGTTAGTGTTGCAGAGAGAGGTCAGAGAACTTGCCAGAGGAGTCTACCATCTTCGTCAATCGTTGCCCTCGCACCCGTTGCCGTCACCTGCCGATCATGGGTGGATTTCACACCTTGCCGCATCGAGTGTCTGAGGTAGGTTTATTGTTTTCCCTCCCGAGCAATGTTTTCATGATTTTAAAGGTTTTAAATGAACAACACGAGTTAAAGGGGACATGTGATTGATAAAGCATAATGCGACGCACAAAACCCATGTTTTTGATTCCTCAAAGAACCTCCAAACTATCCTCGAGCCCCCTCCGGAACTTCACCTCGCCACTGCCATTCATTGCCTAGGGGCGTTCTCGTCCTCCGGGCCCGGGTTTCCTCTTGGGCCCGGCTCCTCGGACCTCCGTCGTCCCTTCGCCGTCGAGGTTGGAAGCTTGAAACTCCAAACTTGGCCATTGTTTTTGCTCTTCGGGCCCAAACCACCAGACTTCCATATCCAGAAGTCCTTAAAGATACCGCTGTTCCAGACGGCGGAGTCGCCACGTCCACCCGAGCTCCGAAGTCCACCTCTCCTTTTGCCGTCAGCTTTGAATTTGAACACAACCTTTTGTCGCCCTCCCGGGTCCCATCCCATAGACTTCCGTCCCATCTTTTCCATTCTAAATGGTGAATCTTCGGTGACCTTCCGCCTCCCGGGCCTTGGGGCCTCCATTCACTGCTTGGAGTTGGCATTAAAATTTAACATCCTCTCTACTTCCGGGATCCGGCCTCCTGATCTCCGTCCCTCCTCCGCCGTTTCGAAAAGGAAATTCGCGCCCGCCCTTCCGAGTTCCAGGCTCTGCCTCCCTGCTCGTCGTAGAAGCTAAAATTGAAATTTGACGTCCGACCCTTATGCCGGGTCCAGTTCACCGGGCCGCCCCCTCCAGACTTCTGCTCGATGATTGCTGTCTCGAATGACAAAAGTCCAACGGCGTCCTGGCCCCTTTGGCCCGATCACTTAAAATTTGCAAAATATTTGGCCACCCTTAGACCTGCTGGGTCTCAGACCCTGGGGTTCCACTCTCGGAACTCCGTTTCTGCTTGGAAGTTCCAAACTGCCAACTCTAGATGGTTTTCCAGCCTCGTACCTCCGGTTGCTCCCAAATCAATCCAAATGGGCTGAAATTTAAAATCTGATCTTGACCCACGTGCTTAAATTCGGCCCTCTTTGTTATGATCTCTTCGAACCGTCAAAATTTGGTTGTGAAGGATCTCCCGGGTCGCTCTTCCTCGTTTGCCCTTTGAAAACAACATTCCTGCTAGGGAAGTCCAGCCCTTTGGGCCCGGACTATCCAAAGTCCCTCAATCAAAAGACCAATGACATCAGGAGATAAAAGTATCATTTTATGAACGATAAATTATTTAAAATTGATTTCATCCATATGATTTTAACTAACATAAAGACTTTCATGATCAGTTGCACTGATCGCGCTTTTTCTTGAAGAATATATGGAATCGGGTGTGGGACCTTCGGGGGCAGCTGTGGAAAGGGACAAAGGAAAGAAGTCTCGAAAGATTCCTTGAGGAAAAGAGGATAAGGACGAAATGAAATACCAGTTCCAGGGTGAACCTCTGCACTCAAAGGTTACCACGGATTGGAAGGAAATCACTGACACCAATGTTGGTCATGTCGATATTGACGAGTTTACAAAAAGGGTTAGGGTCAATCTGATGACCAAGAACATGAGGCTGATCAGACAAAGTGGAATTACAAAAGTTGCGGGCTTCCCTCCATCCCTCGTGGCCCCTGAATTGGTCATGGCATGTAGGCAGACATCAATTGGACATAAGGACCATAATTGACAGAGATGGTAACATTCTCGCCGACATTTCGGCTGAAGGAATCACAAAGACCTTCCATATCCCCACTTTCCAAGAAATGGAAACACCTACCATAGAGGAATGCCAGGCAGCATGGGATGATAATTCGGCAGGCTGCAAAAGGTTAATAAATCAGCATTGGCTTAAAGAAAAGCGGGGCAACGCTACAAAGGTTCCTCATGAACTCTTCCGTAGTGATTTCCACGAAGATTACCACGACCTGGTCACAATGCTAAGCAGGGTTATGGATCTTCCTACGGCTGCCTTCTTTGAGGAGTGGATGGTGTACTTTATCGAGTAGATCCTCTGTGGGAATGAAGATGTTACCACAAAGACCTCATTTTACTAGGGAGGTATAATAGGCGACTGCTCCCATGAGTAGTTTTTCAATGTGAAAAAAAGCTCAAAATTTTACATGACTTCATATCTCGTCTACTCCTTGGAAGACCAGAGACAGTACAACGGGTTGTTTGTGGCACCCGATGAGGAACAGGGTTGAAGACTGAAGGCCTATAACAGGTACCCCCAGTTCTAGTACCGAAACTTCAAGAAGGAATATTGTAGGGTAAATGACGCCTTCATTGTCCATATCATCAGAATGATTGCTGAGGACTTTGAGAGGAGGGTTTCCCACAGTGCTCGGGCATTCTTGAAACAATATGCCTTCCTCTTCATTCAATATCTAAAGTTCACATACATTCGTGCCTAGGGCTTCATCGAAAGGCCAAACAAGTTGCCTCGATACCCCAATGACCAAATCATCCTATTGGAGCTTTCTCGACAACTCCAACACATATAGGTGGTCTTTAGTGGCAAACACATAGCAAGAATATCTTATCCCATGACCCTTAATGGTCAGGGCATGTATAAATTACAAACTTCCCAGTGCATTGGTAACTCTGAGAAAGAATTGAAAGATTATCATTTTCACATGCACACTGCTCGCCCACAAATGGACCCATATGGGCATGTAAGGAAGGCACTAGGACTGGGGTTCGCTCATTTGTACCACATTGAGGATTTTTGGGGGGATTTTTAGGATGATAAGGAAGTGTGTGCAAGGAACTATATGTAGATGACTGCACAATTTATAAGGAAGGTGCAACCATTTCCCATACCAGATCAAGTCGAAGAGGAGGAAAGCACCATAATGGATCCCAGGTACCCCGCAGTCGCCAACTTTTCGATACCAACAATAGAATGGGATGAACATGAGGTCGATGACCTCGATATTATAACCAAGCTAATCTTGGCTTGTATCAAAGAATGGATGGATGGTCGAGTGGCCCGCTTAAAACAAGGGGTGGTCTTGACATACGAAGGACTCAAGAATGAGTCAAGTGCCATAGAGGACGCCACTGCCACCACTTTAATGGGCGGGACATCTAAGTCTCCTCCCGTTACTAGATCCAAGAAGAGGAAGGAGACAGAAATGGAGTAGTCTCCTGACCCCAAGGTTTATACAAGGAAGGATCTGGGAGGCTCACCCTCCAAAAGACTTGAGCAAATAGGGGCATGGTGGAGTAACCCCTAATCCAAGAAGAAGAAGAAAAAGGTGTGGAGCAATTAAAACCTCTTTTGGCCCTCGCTGATTTGACTGCCCCATTATCTACCTCCCTGGCTATGGTCGCTACATCCCCGCCGGCAGTGGGCATCTCTGTCCATCTTTCCCCTTCACCTCTGACCGAGCCTGTGATAGTAATTGAATCTTCCTCCGCCGTGACTACTCCTCCTTCCTCTGCTGCCATGTCACCCACTACATCGCTCCCATTAGTTGCAAGGTTGGCACCAATACCCGCCCCCACCATGCCTAAGGCCCTCTCAAGACATATGTATAATCTCCCCTCTGAGCTTTCGTAGATCCTTATGGATCCCACTCTTCAAGCAAAACTTGCACAGGTCCTCACTACTGCTAAAACTTCGCAACGTCTGATAGGGCCACTGACTATGGAGGCCACCATGCTAATCTTCGAGGAATGGGAGAGGTGAGAACAAGAGGCCTCGAAGCCCTTTGAAGAGAAGGCCGATTAATACCACGAGCACCCAGAGTATGAACACTGCACTATTGACAAGGTGGCCTATGAGGAGGAAGGAACATGCTCTTCTAAGAGCGGAGATGAGGAGGAGAATGCTGGTGGTAGGGTCATCGTGTACGCTTTCGATGATGACTTTGAGAAAGAAATGGCCCAGAAGCCAAAAGGTACTGAAAAAGAGGCAAAAAGGTCCCCCCTTGGAGAAGAAGGACAGCAACAGGAAGATAAACCTGAGGATAAGGCTCAAGCTGTCAAGAGCATCGAAATTGGGAAGCCCAAGGAACACACACACAAGGTTGGGCTAACCGAAGAAAAGGAGGGGAAGGAAATGGAAGAGAGAAAGTCCCATGCAACAATTATCTACCAAGCCTCCTATTAAGTGCCTTGTGTTCATCCAGGACTTCGATGAAGAAGGAGATACTTCCAAAGCAAAAGAAAGGGCCCCAGAAGATAAGAAAGCAAAAGCCTTGGCCAAGAGGGGCGAAGGTGATCGTGGATCACCTAAAGAGAAAGCTGCTATGCCTGAATGGCTGGAGGGGCAGCTTGAAAAGAAAACTCCTACGCTAAAAGACTTGAGAGCAAGACTAGAGGCTATCTTAGCCCAAGCATAGATCACAATGAGAAAAGAGAAGAAGCCTAAGATCATATCCACGATAACGATGGATGCCTCTGGGTCTCGAGCCGTGCAAATAGCAATGCCTGTGGTGGGCCGAGAGGGAATAACCTACAACATCTCCACCATGGATCTAGGAACCGCTACTAGGGACTAGAAGGTGGAGCACCTTGAAGAATCAGTGGCTACACTGGTGCATTTGATAAAGTAGGATAAGGTCTCGAAGGATGAGCTTAAAGCACAAGTAGCCGCTTTGATAGATTACATCCAACAGTGGTCCTCGGTGGATGACCTACCTACCACGTCCATGACCCCACCCCAACTGCTGTCTAAAGAATAGATTGATAAGATGGAGAGAAGGAAAAACTTGGAAAATACTACAGAGGGCTGGTTCCAACAGGTCCTGTATGTCGGGAACATGGGTATAAGCCGGGCTGTTCGGACAGCCAGCAGATTCTTGGATCTGCTACAATCTTTGGAAAGCACAATGAAACTCTGCACCGACTTCCCTGCTACATACAACTCAACCTTTCCAAAGATCGAGGCTATCCTTCAGTTGCCAAAAGCCACATGGGAGAAGGAGTTTGCTTTCAACAAGGACGACCAGTAGTTGATGGATGTGTGGTGGCGAGACTTTGACAATAGGAAGGAAAGGTTGGAGCAAATAATGAGTAAAGTGGATCCGGACATCAAATGGATCAAAGATATTAGAGCAAAATGCGCTCGTTATCTTAAGTTGATGACGGAGTATGACATGCCCGTAGTACAGATGGATCCTGAAAAGGTAAAACCTTACTTCTAGAAGAAGATGGGGGACAGGATGTCTAGTGAAATAATGGTGGACTTCATGAGTTTTGCTACCTATGCCTTCGATCAATTAGAGTTATTCAGAGATCAGGGCGCGAAGTATGATGAGGATTGAAAAAACTAGAAGATAATGCCCAAGAATGGAGCTACCATATACTGTGGTACGAGATTATTGAGGTAGACAAGCTCCAGCCAGTCATCCTAAAGTTCATGGAATATACAACATCTAAGAAGCAGGAGGACATCCCTGTTGAATATAAAGAGCTCCCCAAGGAGTAGCTACGGTAAAACAACAACCAACAAAAGACGAAATTGCTACAGTGTCGTCACTAGAAGATGAAATAGGGAAGAGGACAATGTAATTTTAAATTGTAATATATTGAGGGTTGGTGAGACCCTATTTTGTAATGAATCTTAGCCACACAATGAGAATTAATCTTGGCCATTCATTTGACTTTTTGGGCACTATAAATAAGGCTCTCCTCTCATTTGCAAAGAGAGTTGAGTTGTTGTAAAGACATGCTGTAGAAATTTATAATGAAAATACATTGACTTAGTGCATTTTCTGAGTTTTTCACATGTTACTTGATTCAACTTCCATTATTAGATGCTTTACTTAGATTTAAATTGCTGTCCTAGTTAGGTGTATTCTTTCTTTGATAAATTTTAGAAATGTTGTTCTATAGTTGTGAAAATTCTTGCTGTGTAGATGCCTTCTTAGTCCATACTTTTTGCTATTTGTTGTTAGTAGATGGCTGTGTAAAGTTAGTCTAGGCTTAAATTCAAAGTTTCTCTTCACTGTCATCTTTTTTCATGCATGTAAATGGTGAAGAAAAGGTGAAATATTTGTAGACCTTAGAAGATAGCACAAATTCCATGAGACTATGATATTTCTGGTTAAGTGGGATATTGTTTCCAGGAAGCTGTCCATTGCAAGAACTCCATGATTACTGTTCACGGTTAGTTGTAGGTCCAGGAACCTTTCGTCTTCCCCGCTCTTTTTTCCTTTTTTTAGAAGTAATCTATACCAAGGTTCATTGCACATTGTAAAGCCAAAATTGAAAAAACATCAGAGTTTTGGACTGTTGTCCGAACCTACAGCAAAGTGAAATGCAACCTCCATCCTAGAAAATTCATATTTGAAGATCCACCTCGCATCTAGCTACGTAAGTCCGCCCTGTGATTACCAGCAAAATCACATCAAAAATCAACTAAGGAATTCCATGCAAGTCACGGCCTGACACCCGAGAGACCTTGGGGATATTTTCACCAACTTGCCGTGGGAAATTTCTTTTCAAGAGAGGTAGTGCATTCGTGTACTACTTGTGTTGAGAAAGTGTGCAAAACACACATCAACAGAACTAGCGCTAGAAGTAGGGCCTTGTGAAGCTTGATCGAATCAGATCATTCTCCCCAAAAATATTTCAAAGGGTTTTACGGTCAACACCAAATAAAGGAGAACTCCAAGAGTTGCAGCCTCCTACAAGGGAAAAACGAGTTAAGGGAAATAGTGCTGCTTCTTCTTCTTCCTCCATTCCACCCACTTCCATTCCACCTTCACCCTCATTCAGCTGGCATTCGTCTTCGCCCGATCATCCGGAACTACATTTTCACCTCCCATCTCTGGCAACCAGGGGATTGCTTCTCTCCTGGCCCTTCCAGCCCAAGTTACAGTTCAAATAGTTGCAACTCTGGTGCAGTCCTAGATTGCTATTCTATTGTAGGCACAGACCCAACTTGTTGTCTTTCAACAACAAATACCACCTCCACCTCCCGCCATGGCTTGGTTGGCACAGAATCCTTCGCCGATACACTTCGTCGGTTATCATGATATGCCCAAGAATCTGGAGGGCTTCTGTTCAAAATTTAATCCTCGTGACCCACAGAGAACAGCTGAAGAACACATTAAAATATTTGAGACAACAGTCACTGAAATGCAGGTCGACCATGAGGATGTTGCATGCCGACTTTTTCTGCATTCGTTGGGAGAAGAAGCCTTCTACTGGTACATCAATCTGCCTAGGGGATTCATTACCTCATGGAATCTAATGAAGAATGAATTTATACAAAAGTATAAGATCCCGATAAGCCCTTCAGAACTATATAGGCAGTTTATGTCCGTTAGGAGGGAAGTCAACGAACCCACTGGGTCCTTCAATGACCATTTTCATCGTGCCTTCACAAGGCTTTAGGACCCATACCTTCATAATGATGTCACAACTCTCCTGGTTTACTATGCGGTATTGGACAACCTCACATCGGCCTTGGTGAAAAGGATGCATCCACCAGCTACCTCCTTAGTGACGGCCTATACAAAAGCTATTGTGGCCAGTGTAGATTTGGGGTAGAATATCTCTGGCCTGCTGCCCTCGTTGGGACTGGTGGCGCATCCAATGCAGATTCAGGGGCTTAATCAAGCATTCGCTCATCAGACCCCTCTTATGAACCGGATGCCTCAGCTGCCCATCGTCCCACACCTGGGACAACCACTGAATTATGCACCTCCCGCGCCTTCCTATTTGTAGCCTCAACCACAACACAACTATTCTCAGGCTGCCCCATAATAGCAAGTATATTCATAGCAGCCCCAAGCACCATTGTACCTACCGGGGCCAAAATTTCCTCCAACACATCAGAATCAGCCGGTAGCTCTGCCCATCTTTCTCCAAAATCTAGCTCCGCAGCCGGGCAACACGACTGAGAGAGACAAGTTAGAGGAACTGACAGAGATGATAAATAAAATGTCCACAGAGATGACACACCTAAAAAATTAGAATAATCAGTTACAAGCATCCCAACGTAACTTCCAGGCCAATCTTAATCAGGATAACCGAGACAATAGGGACAATAGGGATAACCGAGAAGCGAGTACTTCCTCTGGGTAGAATTATGATAAGGGACAAAACACTAATAAAAGTTCAGAAAGGAGACCTACTAAGAGGCAGAATCGTGTGTGGAATACAAGACCCAATAACGGAGGTTTCCCTACACCTTTTGACCAGCCAACGAGCAATGAAAAGATGACTAGTGGGGTATACCTTGCCGAGGCAACCTTGTCTAGATGGTGCTGGATTCATAAAACTAACATACACTCTAAGTTGGATTGCCCTAAATTCTAGACAGCTGCTGAAATATTCTAAGTAGAAGTGCAAAATGTGGTCGATAGTGCTAGCTATAGGGACATTGTCCCATTTGAGCTATATGATTCCTCCTATCTCGTGGTCAACCAAGCACCATTTCCATGAGGCGACTGTAACGAGCCCGAAGTCGAGCCTCCTCCCGTTAAGAGTGAAGAAGTTGAAGAGGTAAGTAACGAACAAACTTTGGCTTAGTTTTTCAATTCTGTAGATAATGGTCTGCTAGACGGAGAAGAACTATACGTAGATGAGGTCCATATGTTCCATCAAAGGTCAACTCCCTACTTCCTCATAAATAGGCAAGTAGGTGGAGCTTTTACAACCTCTACTACACTGAACAATTTTGCTACCTCGCCTGAGCCCAACCCCAACAATAATCCTGGGCTTCCCCATATACCCACCCAATATCTCAACAAGGGTGAGCTTCTAAATCAGGCACAAAATCAGCCTCAAGGCCAACCCCAAATTAGTCTAGTCAAAGAAAGGTCCAACCTCCTAGCTCTACAATAGGTCAAGCATTTAATTCAGAAATTGAGCAAATGGGTGAATACGTGGCAAAAGAGTTCAAAAGGGTAAAAATCAGTTTGTCTGCCTTTGAACTACTCAGAGTCCCCACTGTAAGGTACACCTTCTTTAGGGTCCTTAATGGGACCCCGTCCTTTGGCACAACACATGAAATGCCAGCTAAGAGAGTTACCTTTGAAGATCCTAGAGAAGAACTGGTGATACAGGATAATACCGGGAAAAGGAAGGATGTTCCCATAAATCAATTTGCAGATAGGCAAATGGAAAAGGAACCAGATCGGAACATTAGGTAGGGTTCTAAAGATCAACCATCTAGGAAGATCAGGTATAAAATTTTTGATAAGAATGGGGGTCAGGTAGCTCACATGGATACGCCTATGGGCATCTTCCAAGGAAGGTTGGAAACTCCCCCTTTCCTTACTACCATTCGTATATTTGGGAAGAACTTGCATAATTGTCTACTTGATTCAAGAGTGTCTGCCAATGATATGCCTTTGGCAATATGTAAGGCTCTTGGAATTACTCCCACGCCTTCAAGAAGGAAAGTGACCTAGCTGGACAAAACATAGATCAACATTGTGGGAGAAATAAATCGGATCCCGATGCAAATTGCTATAGACCCAAGGATACAAGTCATTGATATTCAAGTGGCGGATATTCCTGATGCATATGGAATCATTTTGGGAAGGGAATTCACCAAGGCACTAAATGGATATATTGCCACAGACCTTTCTCACATGTGGCTTCCATGGAAGGGGCTTCGAAATCAAATCTGTATCGATCGCGAACCCCATATGAAATATATGATCACGGAATACAATAATCTCAACGAAGTGATGTTTGTTGAGGTGAAACTGGGAAATTACTGCCCTTTCACTTGCCAAAATGAATTCGAGCCTCACAAAGAATGCACTGCCAAAGTACTCCTAGTGTTGTGCAGTCCTCCGACTGATTTTACTCAAATACCTATGAGTACAGAAATGTTGGTAGAGTTAGATGGAAAACTAGATGAAGGCGACAACTGGGGACTACTCAGTGGTTTCCAGGAGTTCACATAAAAGTGTGCTAGGGACCAACTCAGCTTGGGCGCCCGAATGAATTTCTAGGATCTCCTATTGCCGAATTGGTGCAGGATTCACAATGCTGCCCACTCTGAGTTTGACTGTTGCTTATGTCAAACAGCAGTAGAAGATGTTAAAAAATTAGCTGCCCCTCACACAAAGACGCCAAAGGAGGTGCTAGCAGAACCACCTACTGATTAGTATGCCAAGCTAGAAAACTCCCTGAAGATCACGGAGGCAACCACCTAGCTAAAAGGGAGTAAGAACTTAGTCAGACCTGAAGTCAAAGAACTTTCCACATTTTGGACGCTTCGATTTGATGGGTTTAAATCAAAACAAGGAGCTGGTGCTGGGTTCAAACTCATCAGCCCAACATGTAAGACCTTTCTTTCCGCCCATAGATTGCAGTTTTATTGTACTAATAATGTAGCAGAATATGAGGCATTAGTCCATGGCCTTCTTATGGCCTTGAAGAAAAATGTCAAAATGCTATAAGTTTTTGGGGATTGTGAACGCGTGGTTAAACAAGTTAAGAAATTGTATTCCTGCCATGATAGAAGGCTTGCAAACTATAGTCATAGGGTTTGGGATCTCTTAGAGGGTTTAGATGCATTCAATATACACTTGATTCCTCATGCTCAGAATCGTACAACTGATGCCTTGGCTCAAGCAACCAACACTTTACAACCCCTCTCTTTGTATGGGCTTAAGAAATTCACAACTGAGTTGACATCCACACCATCTGTCCCAAATAATGTCACTCATTTTTAGGTCTTCAACGATGAAAAACATATCTTGGAATTCATCACGAGTTTTGATGTCTTCGCAACCCAAATAATTGATGAAGCAGATCTGTAGGAGGCCGAATTGGATATAGGGGGGTTATTAACCTCAAAAACAACACGATTCCTAGGGGCATGGTTCAGCTGGAATGTATATTTGATTTGGATCAGATTAGAGACTAGAACCAGCAAACAAAGAAGGAAGTCATAAGTAACTAGTGCGATGCTCACAACCTCGGGACAATTGAGGAAATCAAGAATGCTTTTATTGGCAAAGTGTGCAAGCTTGAGGAAAAGAAGGGAATCACTGATGCGTTGTGGAAGTACCATGACATGGTGGCATGGATCTATGAGGATTTAAAGACTTATGATGCCTCCATCATCATGCATACCATCCCTCTCAAGACAAAAGTGAGGCCTTTCCGCCAGTGACAACATCCTATTAATGCCTTGTTGGAACCTGTTATTTACAAAGAGGTGCAAAAGTTGCTCTCAGCAAGGATCATTTTCCTAGTTAGGCATTCCACATGGGTGGCCAACTTGGTTCCAGTCAGAAAAAAGAATGGGGAGATTAGATTATGTGTTGACTTCCGCAATTTGAACTGAGCTTCGGAGAAGGACAACTATCTAGTACCTTCATTGGATGAGGTGTTGCAGATCATCAATGGCTCCTGAATGATGTCTTTCCTCGATGGGTACTCCAGGTACAACCAGGTAATGGTACAGTATGAAGACCATCATAAAAAAATATTCACCACTAAGTGGGGGACGTTTGCTTATAGGAGAATGCCTTTTGGGCTCATCAATGCTGGCCCCACCTTCCAACGCACCATGGATATCGCCTTCAAATATTTGATTGGAAGATGCATAATCATCTACATGGATGATTTAACTTTGTTTTCTAAAAGGCGAAGTGATCACATCTCTGATTTATGCAAAGTGTTTCAGAGGTGCAGGGAGTTTGGGGTTTCCCTTAACCCCAAGAAGTGCATTTTCAGAGTGACTGAAGGTAGATTGCTCAAACACATCATTTCAGAACAGGGAATCTCTATAGACCCTGAACGTATCCAGTCCTTGCTGAAAATCCCACCACTAGGTAGCAAGAAAGAATTAAAATCCTTCTTCGGCAAGATCAACTTTGTCAAAAAATTCATCACGGGTTTTGCAAAGATTGTTAAACCCCTAATGCTATGTTGAAACAGGATGCCAAAGTGGAATGGACTCCCGAAGCCAAACAAGCCTTCAAAGAAATCAAATGGGCCATTGCTGAGGCGCCTGTGTTAGTCAGCCTGAATTATCTGAAGCCTTTCTACATCTACTCATTTGCTTCAGAGCATTCTTGTGCTAGCATGTTGACTCAAAAAGATGATGAAGGAAATGAACACCTGATCACCTTCCTGAGTGCTTCCCTGAAGGATTCTGAATTATGATACCACAACATAGAGAAGCAGGCATATGCTCTCATTAGAGGGGTGAAGAAATTTTGGCATTATATCCTGCGCAATAAGGTGTTTGCCATTGTCCCCAATCTAGCAGTGAAAACGCTGCTTATGCAAAATGAATTGGGTAAATGAAGAGCCAAATGGGTCACCTTGCTCCAGGAATATGACATGGAGATTCAACCAATGAGGTTGGTGAGAGGACAAACACTTACCTGCATGATTGCTGAAGCAGCAGCAAAGGCTGGACTCGAACTCACTGTGCAGTAGTACCAGCTCGAGGATGTTTCCCCGAGAGAGTGGTACAAGAATGTCGTTTATTATTTGCTGAACCACAAGTGTCCACCTCATCTGCAGGGAGTCCAAAATCATGCCCTTAGATTGAAAAGAAATGGTTACATGTTACAAGGGTCCATCCTATATAAAATAAATCATGAAGGCATTTACTTAAGATGCCTTGGTAAGGAGGAAGCAAACTGAGTCTTAAAAGAGTTTCATGACAAATTTGGCACTGGCCATAGATTTGGTCCTTCCACGACACATCAGATATTGAGAGTGGAGTATTAATGGCCAATTGTATTCAAAGATGCTCATTTCCATGTTCGCTCATGTCACACATGTCAGACAACCGCCACCAAGGAAAAGAACACTGCTGTCCCACTATAGCCTGTGCTGGAGGTAAGGAAGTTTGCACAATGGGGCCTCAATTTCATCGGTCTGGTAAGCCCTCCATCATCTGCAGGACACGGGTACATTCTTACCGTAACTGATTACTGCACTAGATGGACAAAAGCAATCGTATGTAAGCAATGCACAACTGAAGTAGTTACTAATTTTTTGGAAAGTTTCATTTTAAATCACTTTGGTTGTCCTTATGCTTTGGTGTGTGACAATGGACCTGCTTTTGCTTCATTAAAATTTTCTAGTTGGGCATTCGACTATGGGATCACCCTTAAGTTTTCATCTAATTACTACCCCCAAGGCAATGGCCTCACTGAGTCCACAAATAAGAACCTGATTACCATGATCAAGAGACTGCTAGATAGGAATCCCAATGACTGACATACCCAGTTCCATTTCACCCTTTGGGTAGACCTCACGCGCCATAAAGCTGCCCTTGGTGATTCCCCATTCCATCTCGTTTATGGCCTAGAACCCATATTTTCTATTCATCTGAAGATTCCCACTCTATAGTTTATCAATGAATTTTATGAGGGAGGAGATTGTAGAGAAGCTCAATTAGCCGAGCTCTTGAATTTAGAGGAAGTCTGAGACCGTGCAATAGAAAATTTCACCAAACATCAAGGCATGGTTAAGAGATGTTTTGACCGCTGAGCCAAAATCAAAGCCTTTAGAATTGCAGATTTGGTCCTGTATTGGGACAAGGCCTGTGAAAAGAAAGGGGGACACAACAAATTCGACAAGCTTTGGCTTGGCCCCTTTCAAATAGCTAAAATTTTGGGAGACAATGCCTTCTGCCTAAAGACCTTGACTAGTGAAAACGTCCTGTTACCGGTCAACGGGCAACACCTGAAGCATTACTTCCAGGCTTGAGCTCTTTTGAGCTCTTATTTGTAAATATTTGTATATAGGTTAAGGTAGGTTTCCCTTTTGGTTTGCTTGCATCTTCTTGTTTTGCGTTGCTCTTTTTGCTTTTTTCTCCCCCCGACAGTTTTGTTTCGAAAGGATGTCCCCCGCCCCTTAGCGGTGGTTGTGCTCGCTTGACGAGTGGTTCACTTTGCTGTCCATCCTTAGTGTTCTTTGGCTAAACATTCACTCTCAACCATTGGTCTCTAAAGGATGCCCATGAATAGTTTCCTTGTTTGAATTTTTCCTTAGAACCCGACCCTTGGTTGGATCTCTTTAGACACATCTCGAATTTCGCACAAAACACATAATAATCATTTTTAAAGGACTGTACCATGGTTGCTATGACACCCTAGTGAGCGAAAAATCTTAAGTCTGCTCCAGTGACCACTGTGGTCCCATACCTATTGTAGGCTTCAATGCTTACCCGGTCGATCAAAATATTTATCTGAAAATGTAGATTGAAAGAAATATCAAAACGAAAGAGAAAAGGAATTCTGAAAACTAAGCAATCATATGGGTGTGCGGATAACTCTACCGGGGCTATGGACGTCCGGCTGACAGTAGAGCAATATCCATGGGATTGCAATGATAACTCCACCGGGGCTATGGATGCTTGACTGGCAACGGGGCAATGTCCATGTTACTTTTGGTGTTGGATGATTTATGTAGCTTGCTCGGTTGGATCAGTAGCCCTTGGTCACCATCCTGTAGAAAGGAATGAATTCATTGCACACACTTCTAAGATGTCCTGTAGACTGACCCAATTAAGGATCCTGTTCTCCCAGTTCACCTTTGGAAGCCCACTCCTAGTCTGTGAAACCAAAGGTTCTTTGTCCTAGATGAATATTTATCTTTAGAACACTCGGGATCGTTTCCTAGCGGAGTCACCATTTGTTGTGCCCTCAGCACACACGCCCCATTCAAAAATGGGGACCCTCTTTTTCTTTCACTTTGTCGGGTCATTTTTTTTCACTTCCTCATTTTGCATGCCCCATTTTGATGTACCAGGTGGTCATTGTACATATGAAGCCTCATCTTAAGTTGACAGTACTTCTCCCTTTTAACTTTGTCAAGTTCTGGCACCTTGCGGGGTTTCTCTGGCAGTTTGCCTCTGCCAGCAGCCTTGGGTCCGGCCAGGCCCACCCCTTTGGGTTTCCCTGGCCGGGTTTCCCTGTCATGTTCGTCATCTCGAATGGCGAATGGGTTCCGCCTTCCCCATTGTCAGGTCCCAGCCCCCTGATCTCTGTCCCTTTAAATTTACAAAGTTTTGGCTGCCTTCGAACCTTCCAGGCCCGAGCCTCCGGACTTTTGTTTCTAGAATTCTGTGAGGGCTTCACTGTTCCCGGCGGCAAACCTCTAGCGGAATTTCGCCCTCCAAGACCCGACCTCCCATTCGCAGCCGAGGATTTCTGAGTAGAATTTTCCAAACAACCGCTGCCCTATGTCCTCCCGATCATCGAACCTCAGACCTCCCACCATCATCCACGAATTCAAAACCCACCAACCAATTGCTATGTCGTATGTGCATTTAATGAGGCCATTAATGGTGGTGGGGGTATAAATATTCTGCCCAAACCTATCATTCTCACTTGTCAGTGTTGTAGAGAGAGGTCAGAGAACTTGCCAGAGAAGTCTACTCTCTTCGTCAATCGTCGCCCTCGCACCCGTTGTCGCCCCCTGCTAATCGTGGGTGGATTTCACACCTTGCCACATCGAGTGTCTGAGGTAGGTTTACCGTTTTTCCTCCCAAGCAATGTTTTCACGATTTTAAATGAACAACACAAGTTAAAGGGGATATGTGATTGATAAAGCATAATGCGACGCACAAAACCCATGTTTTTGATTCCTAAAAGAACCTCCAAACTATCCTTGAGCCCCCTACGGAACTTCACCTCGCCGCGGCCGTTCATCGCCCATGGGCGTTCTCATCCTCTAAGCCTGGGTTTCCTCGTGGCAGTCAAAAACACAACACAATGAGCATTTTCCACAATGGCTATTTGACCCCTTGGAACCGGCTCGTTGAACCTCTGTCATCCCTTCGCTGTTGAGGTTGGAAGCTTGAAACCCCAAACTTGGCTGCTCGTTTTTCTCTTCGGGCCCGAACCGCTAGACTTCCATATCCGGAAGTTCGTAAAGATGCCGCAATTCTAGATGGTGGAGTCGCCCCATCCGCCTGAGCTCCGGAGTCCGCCTCTCCTTTTGCCATCGGCTTTGAATTTTAACACAACCTTCCATCGCCCTCCTGGGTCCCGGTCCGCAGACTTCCATCCCATCTTCACCGTTCTAAACGATGAATCTTCGGTGACCTTCTGCCTCTCGGGCCTCGGGCCTCCATTCGCCGCTTGGAGTTGGCATTAAAATTTAACATCCTCTCTGCTTCTGGGATCCAGCCTCGTAATCTCCGTCCCTCCTTTGCCGTTCCGAAAAGGAAATTCGCGCCCGCCCTTCCGAGTTCCCTTCTCCGCCTCCCTGCTCACCGTGGAAGTTGAAATTGAAATCTGACATCTAACCTTGATGCCGAGTCTGGTTTGATAGGCCACCCCCTCCGAACTTCTGCCCGATGATTGCTGTCTCGAACGGAAAAATTCCAACGGCATCCCGGCCCCTTTGGCCCGATCACTTGAAATTTGCAAAATTTTTGGCTGCCCTTGGACCCGTTAGGTCTCGGACCCCGGGGTTCCACTCCCAGAACTCTGTTTCTACTCGGACGTTCCAAATGGCCAACTCTGGATGGATTTATGGCCTCATACCTCTGGTTGCTCCCAAATCAATCCAAATGAGCTAAAATTTAAAATCTGATCTCGACCCACGTGCTTAAATTTGGCCCTCTTTGTTATGATCCATTCAAACCATCAAAATTCAGTTGGGAAGGATCTCTCAGGTCACTCTTCCCCATTTTCCCTTTGAAAACAACATTCTTGCCAGGGAAGTCCAGCCCTCAGGGCTCGGACTATCCAAAGTCCCTCAATCAAAAGACCAATGGCATTCAGAGATAAAAGTATCATTTTATGAACAATACATTATTTAAAATTGATTTCATCCATGCGATTTTAACTAACATAAAGACTTTCATGATCAGTTGCACTGATTGTGCCTTTACTTGCAGAATATATGGAATCGGGTGTGGGACCTTCGGGGGCAGCTGTGGAAAGGGACAAAGGAAAGAAGTCTGGAAAGATTCCTCGAGGAATAGAGGATAAGGATGAAATGGAATACCAATTCCAAGGTGAACCTCTGCACTCAAAGGTTACCACGGATTGGAAGGAAATCACCGACACCAATGTCAGTCATGTCGATATTGACGAGTTTACACAAAGGGTTAGGGTCAATCCGACGACCAAGAATGCGAGGCTGATCAGACAAAGTGGAATTGCAAAAGTTGCGGGCTTCCCTCCATCCCTCGTGGCCCCTAAATTGGTCATGGCCTGTCGGAAATCATATCAGTCGGACACAAGGACCATAATTGACAGAGATGGTAACATTCTCGCCAACATGTCGGCTGAAGGAATCACAAAGACCTTCCATATCCCCACTTTCCAAGAAATGGAAACACCCACCATAGAGGAATGCCAGGTTGCATGGGATGATAATTCGGCAGTCTGCAAAAGGTTAATAAATCAACATTGACTTGAAGAAAAGCAGGGCAGTGCTACGAAGGTTCCTCATGAACTCTTTTGTAGTGATTTCCACGAAGATTACCACGACCTGGTCACAATGCTAAGCAGAGTTATGGGTTTTCCTATGACTACCTTCTTTCAAGAGTGGATGGTGTACTTTATCAAGAAGATCCTCCATGGGAATGAAGACGTTACCACAAAGACCTCATTTTATTGGGAAGGTATAATAAGTGACTGTTTCCATGAGCAGTTTGTCAATGTGAAGAAAATTTCAAAGTTGTACATGACTTCATATCTTGTCTACTCCTTGGTAGACCAGAGACAGTACAACGGGTTGTTTTTGGCACTCGATGAGGAACAGGGTCAAAGACTGAAGGCCTATGACAGGTACCCCTAGCTCTAGTACTAAAACTTCAAGAAGGAATATTATAGGGTAAATGACGCCTTCATTGGCCATATCATTAGAATGATTGTTGGGGACCTTGAGAGGAGGGTTTCCCATAGTGCTCCAGAATTCTTGAAGCAATACACCTTCCTTTACATTCAATATCCAAAGTTCACATACATCTGTGCCCAGGGCTTCACTGAAAGGCCAAATAAGTTGCCTCAATACCACAATGACCAAACCATCCTATTGGAGCTTTCTCGGCAACTCCAACACATACAGGTAGTCTTTGGTGGAAAATACATAGCAGGAATCTCTTATCCCATGACCCTTGGTCAGGGCATCTATAAATTACAAACTTCCTAGTGCGCTGGTAATTCTGAGAAAGAATTGAAAGATTATCATTTTCACATGCACACTACTCGCCCACGAATGGACCCATATGGGCATGTAAGGAAGGCACTACGACCGAGGTTCGCTCATCTGCACCACATTGAGGATTTTTTGGGGGATTGTCAGGATGATAAGGAAGTGCATGAAAGGCACTATATGTGGATGATTGCGCATTTTATAAGGAAGGTGCAACCATTTCCCATACCAGATCAAGTCGAAGAGGAGGAAAGCACCATAATGGATCCTAGGTACCCCGCAGTCACCAACTTTCTGATACCAACAATAGAATGGGATGAATAGGAGGTCGATTACCTCGATATTATAACCAAGCCAATCCTGGCCCATACCAAAGAATGGATGGATGGACGGGTGGACTGATTAAAATAGCAAGGGTTGGTCCTGACATACGAAGGACTCAAGAGTGAGCCAAGTGCCACAAAGGACGCCACTGCCACCACTTCAACGGGCGGGACATCTAAGTCTCCTCTGGTTACCAGATCCAAGAAGAGGAAGGAGACAAGAATGGAGCAGTCTCCTGACCCCAAGGTTTATACAATGAAGGATCCAAGAGGCTCACCCTCCAAAAGACTTAAGCAAACAGGGGGCACAATGGAGACACCCTTAATCCAACAAGAAGCAAAAGGTGCATAGCAATTAAATCCTCTTTCAGGTCTCCCTGCTTTGTCTATCCCATTATCTACCTCCCTGGCTATGGTCGCTACATCCCCGTCAGCGGTGGACATCTCTTTCCATCTTGCCCCTTCAACTCTGATCGAGCCTGTGATAGTAATTGACTCTTCCTCTGCCATGACTACTCCTCCTTCCTCCACTGCCATGTCACCCACTACATCACTCCCATTAGTTGCAATGTCAGCACCAATACCCACTCCCACCATGCCTGACGCCATCTCAAGAAATATGCAAAATATCCCCTCCAAGCTTTCCCAGATCCTTATGGATCACACTCTTCAAGCAGCCCTTGCGTAGGTCCTCGCTACTGCTAAACCTTCGTAACCTCCGACAGGGCCACCGACTATGGAGGCCACCATGCTAATCTCTGAGGAATGGGAGAGGCAAGAACAAGAGGCCTCGAAGCCCTTTGAAGAGGAGGTCGATGAATACCACGAGCACCCAGAGTATGAACACTGCACTATTGACAGAGTGGCCTATGAGGAGGAAGGAACATGATTTTCTAAGAACGGAGATGAGGAGGAGAATGCTGGTGGTAGGGTCATCATGCAGGCTTTCGATGATGACTTTGAGGAAGAAATGGCCCGGCAGCCGAAGGGTACTAAAAAAGAGGCATAAAGGTCTCCCCCCTTGAAGAAGAAGGACAACAACATGAAGATACACCTGAGGATGAGGCTCAAGCTGTCAAGAGCGTCAAAATTGGGAAGCCTGAGGAATGCACACACAAGGTTGGGCTAACCGAAGAAAAATAGGGGAAGGAAATGGAAGAGAAAGAAAGTCCCATGCAACAATTATCTACCAAGCCTCCTATTAAGCACCTTGTGTTCATCTAGGACTTCGATGAAGAAGAAGGAGCTACTGCCAAAGTAGAAGAAAGGGCCCCAAAAGATAAGAAAGTAGAAGCCTTGGCCAAGAGGGGTGAAGGAGATCATGGATCACCTAAAGAGAAAGTTGCTATGCCTGAATGGCTGGAGGGGTAGCTTGAAAAGAAAACTCCTATGCTAAAAGACCTGAGAGCAAGACTAGAGGCTATCTTAGCCCAAGCACAGATCACAACGAGAGAAGAGAAGAAGCCTAAGATCAGATTCATGATAACAATAGATTCCTCTGGGTCTCGAGCCTTGCAAATAGCAACACCTATGGTGGGCCAGGAGGGAATAACCTACAACATATCCACCATGGATCTAGGAACCGCTACCAGGGACTAGAAGGTGGAGCACCTTGAAGAATTAGTGGCTACGGTGGTGCATCTAATAAAGCAGGATAAGGTCTCGAAGGATGAGCTTAAAGCACTAGTAGCCATTTTGACAGATTACATCTAGTAGTGGTCCTCTACGAATGACCTGCCTACCATGTCCACGGCCCCACCCCAACTGCTATCCAAAGAACAGATTGATAAGATGGAGAGAAGGAAAAACTTTGAAAAGACTATAGAGGGCTGGTTCTGACAGGTCATGTATGTCGGGAACATGGGTATAAGCTGGGCTGTTCGGACAATAAACAAATTCTTGGATCTGCTACAATCTTTGGAAATCACAAGGAAACTCTGTACCGACTTCCTTGCTACATACAACTCAACCTTTCCAAAGATCGAGGCTATCCTTCAGTTGCCAAAAGCCACATGGGAGAAGGAGTTTGCATTCAACAAGGATGATCACTGGTTGATGGATGTGTGGTGGTGAGACTTTGACAAGAGGAAGGAAAGGTTGGAGCAAATAATGAGTAAAGTGGATCTGGACATCGAATGGATGAAAGAAATCAGAGCGGAATGCGCTTGTTATCTTAAGTTGATGACAGAGTATGACATGCCCGTAGTAAAGATGGATCTAGAAAAGGTAAAACCTTACTTCTAGAAGAAGATGGAGGACGAGATGTCTAGTGAAATAACGGTGGACTTCATGAGTTTTGCTGCCCGTGCCTTTGATTAATCAGAGTTGTTTAGGGATCAGGGCACGAAGTACGATGAGGACTGGAAAAAGCTAGAAGATAATGCCCAAGAATGGAGCTACCAAATGCTGTGGTACCAGATTATTGAGGTAGATAAGCTCCAACCTATCATCTTGAAGTTCATGGAATATACAACATCTAAGAAGCAGGGGGACATCCCTGTTGATGATAAAGAGCTCCCCAGGGAGTAGCTATAGTGAAACAACAACTAGCAAAAGACAAAATTGCTACAGTGTTGTCACTAGAGGATGAAATAGGGAAGAGGAAAAAATGTAATTTTAAATTGTAATATATTGAGGGTTGGTGAAACCATTTTTTGTAATGAATCTTAGCGACACAATGAGAGTTAATCTTGGCCATTCATTTGAATTTTTGGGCACTATAAGTAGGGCTCTCCTCTCATTTGCAAAGAGACTTGAGTTGTTGTAAAGACATGCTGTAGAAATTTATAATGAAAATACATTGACTTGGTGCATTTTCTGAGTTTTTCACATTTTACTTGATTCAACTTCCATTATGAGATGCTTTACTTAGATTTAAATTGTTGTCCTAGTTAGCTATATTCTTGCTTTGATAAATTTTAGAAATGTTGTTCTGTAGTTGTGAAAATTCCTGCTATGTAGATGCCTTCTTAGTCCATACTTTTTTCTATTTTCTACTGATAGATGGCTCTGTAAAGTTAGTCTTGGCTTAAATTCGAAGTTGATCCTCACTTTCATCTTAATTCATGCATGTAAATGGTGAACGGAAGGTGAAATATTTGTAGACCTTAGAAGATAGCACAAATTCTATGAGACTGTGAGGTTTCTGGTTAAGTGGGATATTGTTTCCAGGAAGCTGTCCATTGCAGGCACTCCATGATTACTATTCACGATTAGTTGCAGGTCCAGGAACCTTCTGTCTTCTCTGCTCTTTTTTCCTTTTTTTTAGAAGTAATCTATACCAAGGTTCATTGCACATTGTAAAGCCAAAATTGAAGAAACATTAGAGTTTTGGACCATTGTATGAACCTACAACAAAGTGAACTTCGACCTCCATCCTAGAAAATTCCTATTTTAAGACCCACCTCACATCCAACTACGTAAGTCCGCCCTGTGATTACCAGCAAAATCACATCAAAAATCAATTGAGAAATTCCATGCAAGTCATGACCTAACACTCGAGAGACCTTGGGGAGATTTTCAACAACTTGCCGTGGGAAATTTCCTTTCAAGAGAGGTAGTGCATTCATGTACTACCTGTGTTGAGAAAGTGTGCAAAACACACATCAACACCTTTGACAAGGGATATCCATTATATTCCTCACCTGTATCTCCATCATATCCTTCCTCTACATCATTTTCTTATCCACCACCCACATCCTCTTATCCCAATCTATCCTCCCAATCTTCCTATCCTAATCCACCATCCTAATACTCCTATTACAATTCCCCATCCATGTCCCCCTATCCTAATCCTCCTTACCATTCTACCCATTCTAATCCTACATCCACACCTTCTTATCTTAATCCTATACCCCCATGTACCTATCCTAATCCAATATCCATGTCTTCCTATCCTAATCCACCATCCCAATTTTCCTATCTTAATTTGTCATCTACTTCCTCCAACATCAACGAACCACCCATAGCTTCCTATTCTAGTCTGTTATCATGATATTCTTACCTTAGCCCCCCATCTAATCCCAACCCCCCCTCCAATCCTAATCCTCCGTCTACTATTAGTCTCCCATCCAATCCCATTCCTCTATCCAATCCTAGTCCACCACTCCATAATCCCAATCCTTCACCAATCCCTAATCCTTCATCTATGCCCATCACCCTATCTAAACCTAGAGTATGCACCATTCTCACCCCAAAAGTTCTCCAAGGACTTATGAACAAGAAGACATCCCCCACTCCACACATTGTAGTCGTGGAACCATGCTATCCCAATCCATCATCTACGGTCACTAGTAAGAGACCCTTCTCCACACCACACCTATCATTGATATTACCACCCTTAGCACCACTCAAACCGCTGAAATCATCAAACACACTGAATCCATTGAGTCCCCATCTCCTACTCTAAGATCTGCCGAGCCCATCAAAGATAACCAGATTCAATCCACTCCTCCTACACCTATATCCACCCAATACAACGAAGACACACAAATCCAATCCACTCTTCCCACTCCTAGTAGCACTGAAATCCACTCCCATGAATGCCATGAATCTCCCATCGTTCCATCTCCTTCGCTTTTGGATTCCATCCAACATTCCTCCATTATCATGCTTCCTGCACATGATGAGTCATGCCAAGAGCTTGATCCAAAGCATGCCAACACATCCCATTCTCCAGATCAAGATCCTACCATCCCATCTAGTCCACCTCACGATCACAGTCCCCCATCCATTCCATCCCATGATCCCCTTGATTCCACTGCTCCATCTCATTATCTCCATCTCCATCGCATGAGCCCTTATCACCCCCTACCCCAAATCCAGATCTTATCATGTCACCTAATCCCTCTCTTGATCCCTTACCACTCCCTTGTCTCAATCAAGATGTTGCTATCCCATCATCTCCATCCTATGATCCTCCATCGTCGCCTAAACCTACTATTCCCTCACAGCTTTTATATCCCCTTGGTACTCTCACATTCTTCCATGGTGGTCTCCTTGCAGAAGAAAAACAAAGCATATATACCACCCATCATCCTCCGCCTAATAATGGACTCGCATCATTCTTCTAGAATAACAAAAATCATATCATGGATCAAATTATCAAGAACATGAATTATCAAGGAAAAGGTTTAGGCCTTCATGAGCAAGGTATTTTAGAGCCCATCATGGTAAAAGAACAAATTTGTACACAAGGTCTTGGACATATCTCTCAAGACTCGCAATCTAAAGATGTTGGTACAACCTCTATACATCCTCAACGAGCCTCTTCCAAAAGAAATATAAGCTCTTCCCATCGCTCCACCAGATCATTTGCTGCCATCCCCCCTCCTCTATCATATTGCCTCAAAACAACCATCCACATTCCTCCTTCACCCACTCCATCCATTTTGGGTCCTTGCATCCCTCTATCCACCATCTCCCATCCTTCATCTACTCCATCCATTTTGGGTCCTTATGTCTCTCCACTCACCATCACACATCCTCTAGGTACCACGTCTATTTTGGGTCCTTATATCCCAAAATCACCTCCATCTCATCCTATTCATCCTTTCATCCATCCGTCACCTATCCATGTCACCGATCATAAAAATCCCACTCTCATGTTCCCTAATCAAGATCAACAAAGGAATGTACCTACACATCCTCCATCCACATATCATTCCCAAAATCCTGCCTCCATCACTCCATTCATGTCTTCTCCATCTCATACATCTCCTAGAACCCATCCCATTGCTATCAAAATCAATTTGGATGCTAAAATAACAATGCATAAATCTAAACATCCACATGAATCCAAAGCTCCCCATGTCCCCTCTAAAAGACATGGTGAAGAAAAAAAAAATCAAATTCAAAATCCAAATCAAATCTGTAGCCCTCAAAGGCCCACCAAAGCAAAAAAAAAGACCATGTGGATCCCAAAGAAAAAAGATACAATGCCTTCAAATGAAAACTCTGTAACAACATCCAAAGTTGCTAATACAAAAGCTAATTATTCTCATCCATGATCTCCTAAATCTGTTTTGGGTCCTTATGTCCCAAAATTCCCTATCCCATCTCCTCCATTATCCCCACAACATCTATCCATTAATCCTCCTATCATTTCACCTCCACCACCATATGTGTCAATGTTGGTCCTAAAATCATAACCCCATCACACACTTATGCAATCATTCAATCCATACCCTTTCCAACATCCCATCCATTATCCCACATATCTCCCACATCAAATCCCTTTAATCCATTCTCTTACATAATCCATTTATCCTAATAAGGTTGTACCAACATTCAATGGTCACTTCGCACATGGGATCTTAATACCTCATAGAAAATTTGATGCTTGAGTCCTTCATCTATCTCCTTATCACATGCCTTCTAAATCCACTTATCCACATATCTATCCTTATCCATCTTCATCCACCATCTATCCAAAAAAATCCAAAAAAGAAAAAAAAAAAAGAGAGAAAAGAAAAGAAGAGAACAAAAGTAAAGATAAATAATTCTTCCAATGGTGAAAACTTGGCAAACAAGTGCCTTGAATAAATACCATGATGAAAACCTGAAAAACAGACATCACATGTAAATCCCCCATCCAATTTACTTCCACACTTGGAGGCAACTGCCTCCCCTTCTCCCATCTCCTCCATCGAACCTATCTTACACATCCTACTTGTCCCATTTATCCCCAACCCTTCCATCCTCCTTGTGATCTTGATATAGATAGGGGAAAACATCTATACATGCTTTGGAAATATCTTGGAATACATCCCCCTCACTGTCACACTATCCCAATCCTTATCCCCATCCATCTCCCTCCCTTATCCACCCATCATATCCTCCTCCATTTATCCCCTTTATCTTCCCATCCACTTGTCTTCCGTCCCTCCTGCCTCATCACACATGACATACCTAGAGTGGGGGCATCTATCTTCCTTTGTGACATAAGTCCTTAAAGAGATCATTCATCCATGATATCATCCCTTCCATCTCCCCATCCTTATCTTTCTATCCATCATAGCATCCCTTTCATCTCCCCATCATTATCTTCTTATCCATCCAAATAGTCCCCTCCATCTCTCCATCCTTATCTTCCTATCCATCCAAACAATCTCTTCCATCTCCCCATCCTTATCTTTTTATCCATCTAAATAGTCCCTTTCGTCTCCTCATCCTATCCATCATAGCATCCCTTTCATCTCCCCATACTTATCCCTCTATCCATCCATCTTCCAAATCCTTACATTTCCATCTATCCATCTAGTAACCTTTTCCCCATCCAAATTTGTATCCCTTTTATCCATCTGTCCTAGCATCTTCCTATCTCCTTATCTTTATCTATCCATCCATTTATCTCTATCCTCATCCCATCTCATAATCCCTTTTCATTGGTATCTGGCTATAGGCTTCCCCCCATGCAACCAAATTCCATCTATCTCATCATCATCACTCCTACTTCTTTTACGCATCTTTCCAATCTCCTATCATTTCTCATCACTCATCTCTCCATCATGTCATCCTCCCAATTCATCTTTTCATGATTTGGATAGCTATCCCATTCCTAAGCTACACCATCCTATATTATCCAACAGGTCTATCTTGTCTCATCATATCGGTCCTATCATTTTATCCATTTATCCTGGTCATCTCATCATCCTTTATCCATGGTCGGTTGTCAGTTTTTGTCAAACTACATTGCCCCTGTGCTTTCACATAGGCAAGGTCGATCATTTGATCTTCCCCGGGGCATTTTTCCATCCAGTTTTTGTCATCCATTGCAGTCTCCATTGTTCTCTTTCTGCTTTTATGCATGGCCTTTTATCAAACTACGAGGGCTCTGCGCTTTCACGTAGGCAAGGCTAATCTTCGATCGACCCCCGAGCCCCTAGGTCTTTAGGGTGTTTCAGTCTTGTGTCTTGTATCTTGTATCTTGCGTCTTATGTCGTGTTGTCAAGTATGTCCCTACCTAGCTGGTTCTTAACAAGCAAGATCCACTGCTATCATGAGGTTCAATCAGTATTGAGTGTCCTACACCATATCAATCTTTTAGTTTAGTATCCATCTTTGGTCTCAACAGGATGCATCCTTCCTAGCAATCCCATCCATCCCATTTGATCATATGGCAAAGGACGTTTGGAATTGATTGTGATCTTTTGATACTTTTGGCTTTTGTTTATCATTTGAGCTCCCTATCATACCTTGTCAAGGTCACCTTGATCTATCATATCATGGTGTGTTTTGGCTGGTTAACATAGGGGCATATCTTGATCTTTTGTTTGTTGCTATCTTCTTGGTTGTCACGCGTAGTACCTACCAAGATCCCTAAGGTCTTGTGTTATACTGGGGAATCCTTTTGTGCTTGTGGTTATTCCAATGCCTAGCCCGACCAAGGTCTTCGTGACTTTGGGGTGTTGGGATAGCCTTCTTGTCTGTTGTGTTTGTTTTACACATTAGACACTAATCCTGCTTGGTTTACATACCCTGGCACTCGGTGTCTTATGCTATAGAAAAAATCAGTGCTCCAAAAATGGAAAATTGCATTAGGATTGCATTTCATCTCCCATTCCATTGCATTGCATGTATCCTCCATCCCTTCCCTACCCAACCCATGACCTATAATTTTGGTTGTCCAAACATTCATCTCCCCATCCCCCATCCTCTCATCTATCAAAATCCTCCCCATCCATTTAGTCTTCATCACTCTACCTCCTCTATCCATCCAATCTCTTATCATCATATTTTCCATCTTCTTAGAATAATATAGATTGGTTATTCTATGCATCTTATCCCCCATCATTTTAGTCCATCTCACATCTCAGTCCAACCCTCATCAATTCAATCTAGCACAAATCATCTAATCACATCCTTGGTCTGGTTCCTTGTATCGCTACAAGCCTCGATCTAATCATCACCATTATCATCATCATCATCATCATCATCATCATCATCATCGGGATATCCTTCCCTATCCTTTGGTGTTGTTTTGGGATGCATCCTTCCCTCATCAACGCCGCTTTCATTAGCATCATCGGGATGTATCCTTCCCTATCCTTTGGTGTTTTTTTGGGATGTATCATTCCCTCATCAACAACACTTATCAGGATGTATCATTCCCTATCCTTGTATTGTTTCAAGACATATCGTTCCCTTATTGACAACATTTCATCCATCATCAACCCATTTTGGCTTGTAGCTTGACTGGGGCAACATCACCTTTATCCTTAAATCCATTTGTGCTTCCCAATCTCCTCTTGCTCATCATCCTCCCTTATCCATCAGTTTGCATCATCTTCCTTATATACCCTTTCATCATCTCATCCCTTTCGAGAGTACACCCGTGTTCTCTTGAACCCGCATGTCCTCTCGAGGGGACATCCCCAATCCCTAATCTTCATCTTCACCCCCATCATCTTTCTTCCCAATCACTCCTTTGATGACTTGGGCATCTTTCTCAATCTAGCCATCTTCTTCCAGGTTCTATGTTTTAATATTATTTGAAATGATGCTATTTCATAACACCATCTCAAAGAGGGGAAAAATGTAGACATCCAAATTTGGACACTTTTATTTGTCCAAATTTATCCCATTTCATCTAAACATCCTCTTATTTGCATTAATTAAGTAATATTGTTGTTATTTAATTAATATCCTTAAATTCTTCTAAATCCCTAAGATATTTAGTTAATAATTAAATACCTTACCCTTTTCCTCAAAAGAATTAAATAAATAAGACATTTATTTAATTCCTCACATGTCACATCCCCCATAATCTTCACTTAATCCTAATCCACCTTCTAATCCCATTATTAGGGATGTGCACATGTCTAATCCTTGATTAGGATGTGTCACATCCTCCAACTTTTTCAAGTTGGCTCATAATCTTCATTAGCCACTAACTGTCTTCTAATCACTGATTAGCTGGTCCAATTAGCATCTTGTTCAACTCTCTCTCATCCCCTAAGGAACTTTTAATTCGTTTTTGTCTTCCCCATGTGAATTTAAAATTCACTTTTATTCTTCCAAGGAATCTCCTCTTCCCCATGTGATCATTGAGAGGTCACATCAGTCACATCCCAAGGTACTTTCAAAGTACTTGTCCTTCTTCCACATCACTTGTCCTTGTTCCACATTATTTGTACCCTTTCCATTTCACCATGTCCTTTGGACACTCCATCCTCCAAATGGAAAGATGTGAGGGCTTGTGAGTCCTCAACTCACCATAGCCCTCCATCTTGGCCATGGTGGCTCAATCCTGACAGTTGAATTCTCTAGAGAATTCAATTTCTTCTATAAATAACCCCGCTTCTCCTTCATTCATTTACATTAGGCATTTTATCACACTTATGCTCTCAAGATCTCAAGCCATCATCAAGCACATCTTTTGCATTTAAGAACTTTCATACTTAGCTCTCATCCTGTTGCATCCATCTTGCTCACTTTGTCACATACCCACCTTCATCATTTACATCTTCCATTGCATCTTAACCACCTTGCATTCATTATTCATCACATTTCCATCAAAGGAGCACACAACAAAGCTTCAATCAAGGGCCAACCAAGGAGATCAACACAGATAAAAGGTATAAGCACTCTTGATTTATCTTTTCTTTTGTTTGTGTTCAACTTAGGCTAATTTTTAAGTGGTCTTGTGTTCTTTGCATTTCTTAGTTCGTTTTGCATATTTAGGAGTAGAAACACTTGCACACACTTAGTATTTCAGAAATAGATTAAATAGATTATTATGTTTTGCATTCTAAAAACATTCATGTGTGAAAAAAATTGAAATTATGTGCTCCTTTGAATTCTTTTAACAACCTTAAATGCATGCATTTGTGTACCTATCATAGACAATTTAGGGCTTCTTAATTTTCCAAGGTTTTGTTAGGTTTCAGACTTGGGTTTTCATAGTTTGAGATATATGGTTATAGCTTCATTTGTTCAAACTTTTAAACATTAAAATCTTTTGATTTTGGACTAGGGTGCACAACACCCCTATCTTGCTAGTTTTCACCGAGATTCAGTGACAATTTGCTCTCAACAATTTTTGTTTGGGCTTGTTTTCTCTCTTTTTGTTATGTAATAGCTATATTTTTTAAGCTTTTTCTATAAAGTTAAAAGAAGCATTCCATTTATTTTTCATCTAACATTAAGCATTTTTTCTAAATATGAATTGTTCAATTGTATCTTTCCTTTCAATATTTCTAATTGTTTTGAAAAAAATTTCTCTTCTCTAAAATCCTTGGTTGATGTTTCATTTTGTTCCTTTGGTAACCTTCCTTCAACCAATGATGAAGCTCATGTTTTTTCCTCTCCAATATATCTCTTCCTAGAGAAGATATTTTAGTGTAGTAGGAGGAGATCATTAATAACTTTCAACACTACCTTTCCCACTCTTCATTCACCTAACCTTCCTATCACCACCATGACAAATATAAATGAAGAATCCATATGCAAAACTCACCAAGATTAAATGCAAACCTCAATTCACTCCACATAACTTATGTCCCCCATCTCTACCAAGAACCTATAAAACCTATCGTACCATCACTTAATATGTTTCTTCTCACATATAGAGCTCCTTAAAATTCATCCCCCAACCATTAGTTATGCATAATAATGATTCCCCTCAACTTCATATTCCATCACATAACATGGATTGACATCCTTGCAAAGGACTTGGTTCTCTTTCTCATACCAATAATGATTCTTCCTCCTCCAAAAATATTCATACCCTCATCCTAACCAAATTAATAATATGTTTTCTTCAACTCCTTCCAAGTCAGAGACACAGTATGGCCCTAGTTTCCAAATTATCTCCAAATAAAGATTCAATAAAAAAAATTGGAACAAGGAGTTAAGGTTCATGTAGATATCACACCACAATTTTCCACAAAGGGATTAGATTACCAACATCCTCTTCTTCCACTCTTGTATGAAATATTCATTCACTCCTATAGCTCACCATCAAACTTTCAATTGCAAGAAGCAGGATTGATTCTTGCTCCACACCCCTTATCCAGGAAAGAAAAATGTTATGGACACTTCTTGAAGCTAGCCTGATCACTCTTTCTCCATCACGTGAAAGAAAATATTCCAAAAAACATAAAAAGTTCATATTTTGTGCATATCATCAATTGTTCAAAAATTCTACTAATGATTTCCATGCCTTAAAGAGAGAAAATCAGAAACTCCTTTAACATAATACTATGGTTATAGTGGGTGTGAACAAGAAGTTGAGTCCACTTTTTGGCCAAAAAGTGGAAGTGTTTTCCTCAAATTTTTAGAATTTGTCACATTTAACCTTAAAATTTGAAGCACTTACAGATGAAATCTTTAAAAAGTCGCTAATCATAAAATGTAGTAGTCAGAGTCTAGTTTCCAAATATGTAATTTATTTTAATACCTAGATGATACAAATTGATTTTCAATAGGTGTTTCTAAAATCCACTATTTTAAAAGTCACTTTTGTTTACCATACCATGCACGTGTACATCGTCCATATTTTGACCTAAATTATCATATTTTTCTAAATCCTTTTGGGAAAAGATTTTTCATTCATTGAAGCACACTTTTGATATTTTTTGTAATTTTTTATTGAATATTTTTTTTGTTAATTTTTTATTGGCCATATTTGTTGTTTTGAAAAATCATCACGTACATCACACATAAGATGACTTAAAATTATCATTTTTTGAATATTTTTTTTCAAATTGAAAAGAATTGTTTTAAGTATGCTTTCGCACTATTCAATTTTCAAAAAATTATTTTAATAAAAAGTTATTAAAATACTAAAAAACCCTGATATTTCAAGTTTATGGACTAGTTTCATCATAAATTAATTGAAAAATAGAAAATACAATCCATTTTTTTTTTTAAATACATATTTGGAATATACACTATCTCATGTATAATGGGTTTTAATTTCATCAAAAAGTTCTACAAAAAAGGTCTTTAGGCATATGTCCAAAGTCACTATTTTCATACATTGACATGACCTTCAAGTTGTAGGTCAAATCAGGTCTAAAGCTTAGGTTTAGGTCCCCAAGCCTTTTCTCGAACCAAAAAACAAGGCAAAACCCTAAAAAAAGTTCATTTTTTTAAAAACGAGATCTTGTTTCATAAATTATGCTTTTATGAAACGAGATCCTGTTTTCAAAATGGGATCTCGTTTCATAAAGCAAAATTTTATTTATTTTTAATGAAATGAGCCATTAAAAAATGGGATCTCATTCTTAATGGCCCATTTTAAAACAGATCCCACTTTTTAAGAAATAGATCTTGTTTTTTAAAAAATGGGATCTCATTTTTTAATAGCCCATTTTAAAACAGGATCCTATTTTTTAAGAAACGAGATCTTGTTTTAGAATGAAATCTTGTTCTAGAATGAGATCTCATTTTTTTAAAAACGAGATCCCATTTTTTAAGAAATAAAATCTCATTTTAGAATGAGATCCCGTTTTAGAATGAGATCCTGTTTTTAAAAAATGGGATCTTGTTTCTGGCTTGGGACCTCGAAGCAAAACAGGATCTCGTTTGTTAAATAATGAGATCTCATTTCGTTTTGCCCGATTTCAACTTCGTGCTTTCACCCTGGTACCTATTGAAATATCATCGAATGTAAAGCTTTACTATTATATTGATCCTTCGAATATAATAAATTAAATCCTATTGTGTTGCTCCTCACTATGTGGCATGTTTAGCCCTATGTAGGTGCTCATTGCCATTCATGGTGGTACAATATTATGTGCAACTATACTTCATCAATGGTAACAAAATAATAGTTTCCAACATGGTTCCATTGCCTAGATACACTTGGGGGAAAGGATAACTAATTTTGGAGGTGTGCATCCTCCTTGAGGATCCCCTCTTCCCCATTATTTTCCTTAAAATATTAGTGTAGCAAGTATGCTAACATTTTAAGGGGGGGCATATCACCCTAATTATTTCATATATCTACACATTGGAATCTTGTGATATTTGACTTATTGACATTCCCCATTGGTGGTAGTGTTGTTTGTAATCCAAACTAAGGCATGGCTATCAATTTCTCCTCATGACATTAAACATTTATGCACTCCTTGAGGCATGATTATCAAATCGTGACATTAGAAATTTATGCACTATTTATAGTCACCTAGAATAACACAAATTGCTATCCTATGAATTTTTGTATTCTACATGGACATAACACAATTTAATAGCTAGTAGATCCATATATCTCATGAGTAAACTAGCATAACATAAATTTCTAGCATTATGAGACCTACCATTTATCATTTTACATGGACGTTCCTAGAATAACACAACTTTCTAGCTACAAGATCCATGTATCTCATGAGTAAACTAGCATAACACAACTTGCCAACTAATAGATCTATGTATCTCATGAGTAAACTAGCATAACACAACTTGATAGCCTTATGAGACCTATCACTTATCATTTTACATGGACACCTAGCATAACATAACTTGTTAGCCAATAGATTTATGTATTTCATGAGTAAGGTCTAGCATGACATAACTTGCTAGCCTTATGGGAATTTCTATTTATCATGTTATCATTTTATAAGTGTATGTTGTGTATTCGATAGATGAAACTTGGTATTGAGACAATATTTCATACTAATGTCTTCTTACCTTGCTAACTCAAATATTTAGTTTTAGTGTACTAATCTTATTGTTATGTCTTGTTCCATGTTCATTTTATGCATATCATGTTTTAATTTCTATTTATATCATATATACTTCATGTATGTTTCGCATTCGATTCATGTATACCTCGTGTATCCCTTTCATTTTTTGTGTGTTTTCCCCATGTATTATGTGTGTTTACTCTATTTATTCCATGTGTATTCTGCATGCTTAGTCTATGTATTATGCACGTTTTCTCTATGTATTTTGTGTGTTTCTCCATGTACTTCATGTGCTTTTCCAAAGTATTTAGCATTTTTACCTTGCATATTGTGTGTTTTCTCTTTGTGTATTCCTAGTATGCATCATGTATTCCTTGTTGGCTCTGTGTTTGTCTCATGTTGTCTTCATGTTTTTTTCATGTTTTCTTTGTGTTTGCTTCATGTTTTCTCTGTCTTCCTTATGTATGCTTTGTGTTTGTGCCTTTTATTGCATCATGATTTATGTGTGTGCATTATTTTATCTTGAAATTGTAGTTTGGTAGGATCTTGAGTTTGGGGGCTAGCACATCCCCTAACTCAATGACATCTTACCCTTCACTATCATAACGAAAGAATCTTTTTTGGCTTCTCCCTACTTTAGTATGACCTAAGTTCATACCCTCACTAAAGTGGGGGCTAAATTTAGTTTTGTAAATTGTCACCCTTGAAAATTTCACATTTTTTGCTTAACTCCCTCCTAAGTGATTGTGCCCAATTATTCTTATTTATTACCCATTTAATTATTGTTTTTGGGAAGTTGAATTAAATCTAAGGAATTAAATTAAATATTTATTTAATGAGTATCTAGAAACTAAAATAGGGTTAGATTAGGGCACTCTAGTGCCTCTGTCCCCCCTAATCAAGCCCTAAATCTCATATTTTATTGCCAACATCATATATTTATAAATTCAAAATCATTTGTTGGCTTGACATAACAGTTGATGTGAAATATGTTGAAACTCATATAAATACAAGTCTTTCCCTCTATTTGAACATCTAAGAAATTTGAATATATTTTGAGCATACTAAAATAAATTAAAATGATTTCAAGAGTAGAATTCATATCCACAACACTCTTTTAACCAATTCATATCCACAACACATCAAAAAAATTATTTTTACACATAGTAAGATGTTTCATGTTTTAAGTTTACTATTTTTATCAACACTAACATTTATAGGATCTTCACGTAATCATCAATTTATCCTTGTATGAGATAAGATGAATGAATTTAGTCCAAAAAGGAGTGCATATCTAAGTGATAAGTTACAACATTGTCATTTATCATTAATTTTTATCCATTTTCCTCTACTCTCCAAATAGTAGGCGATTTATATTTTTTATCATAGCCATTTTTGGAGGTGGAAACACCAAAACAAGGTTTGACCAAGGCAAGCCCCTATATGACACAACCCTTCTTACCTTGTTCTTTTTGTAGATTATATGTGAATTGGATAGAAGAGGATCAAAGATCTCAAGTATCAAAACCCTAAGACAAGAATTTAAGCACCTTATCTCATTGAATTAGAGAAAAGTTGATAATTTGTAATATGTCAAACCTTGGACCTAGATTTTCATAGTCAAAGGATTGCAAAAGCTATTGTACCTACACCTATTTTTAGATCTAGGAATTCAAAATCTTCAAATTAGGGCACCCAATTCCCCAATCCAATCAAATCAACCACAAATTCATATCACAAGTGTGTTGCAAGTATGAAGGTGTTGTCATTGATGTCAAGGTAGTTGGTTATTGGTTGTATATGTTGAGGATATTGAGAAAATTGCAATATAAAAGGTTTGCAGGTTGTGCATGTATAGTTAAGATGTTGAAGAAGTTCTATGAGTACATGGAGTTATCCTTATGTTGCTATGTCTCGAGGTGTGTTAGAGTGAAGTAATGTGCTGCAATGATGTCTTTGGTACTTGGTTTCCAAGTGCTTTTGCAAAAATGTGATAAATAGAGAAAATAGTGTCATGTAGGTATTCAGTGTATGCTCTGGATTGTGCTCCATGTTTCTTTTGGGTTGATTCTATGCTTGTGAAAATCCGAGGTATTGTTCATGGCAGTTGGTAGTTGCTATATCTAGGATTTGGGCCTCTAGATCATTGTATAGTGCGAGATATTTTCACTGGTATGTGAAATGTGCATTTCAGTGTGCCTAGCTATTGTTTTGGGAGAAATGTATTTGCTCTGCATTTCTCCACATTTTGGATTCAAAACTTGTGGTTTTGAGAATATGTTGATAAGGTTTCTCTCTTTACTGGTTCAAGAGAATTCAATATTTGGTGTTGTTGTTGATGAGTTTATGAGTTATAGTGTATTCTAGTGGTTAATAGGGTTATTCAAATGTACAAAATATTCCTACTTTTTAGGGGAAGTTTGTTGCAAAGCTTCTGGATGAATTTTCAAGTGTTTATTACTTACTCCAAATTGTGTTCAAGTGAATTTTTTTGTTCAAAAAGATTGGACCGAGTTAAGGATGTGTGTGCTTAATTGTTTTATGTGTTTTGGATGGATGTTGGCCGCCTTGTGTTAAACACTACTTATGAAGTTCATGGAAGTGTGTTGAGGCATGTTGGGACTCATTTAAGTCCTCATTAAGTATATGCTTGGTTCACCCTCATTCTAATTCCACCATAGAATGTTTTGGCGCTGATCTAATTTGAATTTGTAAATAAAAATGGTGTATGGCCAACCTTGGAAGGGTTTTAAGGTTGAAGACGGTATAAGTACAAGTTGAGATGTTTGTGAATGAAAAGAGATATGTGAGATATGTATGAGTGATGTGAGTTCAAGCATATCAATGCAAATTTCAAAGTGTTGAGCTCTTGAAGGAAGTGAGCTGAAGGTGTATTCTATCTTTCAAGAATATCTGCAAGTGTGTGAATTTTTTTTGGTGGAATCTCTATTACATTGGGATAGTTTTCTCCTTGTAACAATTCTCCTCTATCTTCTTTGTAACTCTGTGGCATTGAGCCCATACAGTGATCCCTCATTGGATAGTGTGTCCTATCTTGGTATAAGCCTGTGTATTTGGTTTTGGAGTTCTTTATATTCTGAGCTAATCCTCATCGTGGTTTTTCCCTCATTGGGTTTTCCACATAAATTTGATATTATTGTGTGCATGGTTTTATTACTTTTATTTTCTATTTTTGCATTTAACAATCAAACATATTAGCAGAGTAAAGTTTTTGTGAATGCATGTAAATCTAACTTTTGTTGAGGGTTTTGAAGTTTAAAATTTATACAATTGATTCTCCCCCCTCTTAGTTGTCTTGTTCAACAAAGTACCCCTCTTTTTGTACTACCCATATCTACTTTCAATTTTGTATCTTTACTCTACATTTTTTAGAATTTGTGACAGTCCCTCTCTTTAGTCTCAACCTTACAATTACATGAGGTTACCATTTGTAGTAAGTGTATATTTAAGAACAAATTGATGTGGAATTTTCACCAAAACTTTAGATTGGCTAAGTAAGAATGCTCGTAATGTTTTGTCACAAGATTATGCCTAGATTTGAAGATATTAAGTTTTCATATTTTAAAGTTTAAAGTCCATTTTGAAGGCCTTAAATATTTTTTTGGGATTAAAAGTGTTTGTAACCAACATAACTAGTTATATCTTGATAGATCACTTCACAAGTTTTCCAATACGTCAAATGGTTCATCAACCAAACACTCAGATCAAAAGTTATGGCATCCAAAATTCGGGTCTCCTGAAATGGGAGATGTAAAAATACATTGGACATATAAATAAGTTGTAAAGGAGGAGTTACATGTGGTTTTGTGTGTTTAAACACATCATAGGTATATATTATTAGAGATAATGATGGGTGCCACTTTTTAGGTGGTTTTAGCTCATGATTTTGTAATACCATTTGATAGTTTCATGTATTGTATCTCCTATATATTTGGTGTTGAACACTTAGAATAGTAAGAGAGGGGTGAATAAATATTCTCTAAAACCACTTAAACATGTATTCAATACATTTCATTCAACTTGTAGAAATGAAAATAGCTAATGAAAACATACATCACATCACATAACATAAGAACACCAGATTTAAGTAGAAAATCCAAGAAGGGAAAAACAACGGTGAGGATTAGCTCACAATATATTATAACTGGTTACAAGATATTACAGAAAGGATCACACTTCCAGGTGGACTCACTTTTCGGAGGACTCACAGTATAGAGAATAAGAGAGAAAGAAGAAAGGGTGGCTCTCTTCCAAGGTTTGAACTAAAATAATGCATCTACAATATGTTGGAGACAATTCCATTGAAGCTCAATATACTGACTTAACACACTTCATGTTTCTCAAAACTTACTCCCACTTTTCTCTTCTTTGCATCAAATTCACATACTCTACTTAGGAATTCACATCATTTTTTATACCACACACATGATTTCATCTTTACACCACCAAAATGAACTTACATTTATATGCATTACTTCCACAAAAAATTACAACATCAATTAGGCCGACCTAATTAGATAAAACATGTAATACATCAATCTGTCAGATTAAGATTCAATAATACATGCCTCACAACATAAACCAAAACTTTTAAAATATAAAAATAGGTTGGAAAGAACCTATAATCACTCCCTTAAGTTTTCCGAGTTTATACTTTAACTTCACACAAACCCAAACTCTTTAGGTTGGCATCGAATAGTAAAGACTGGTGACATGAACCATCTGTTCATTCACAACACAATGTGCAAACCATCAAAACACTTCCCACTTGGAGCATAGACACTTATGACACCTATAAGCACTTCTTCAAAACTGCATAACCAAATATTCTTCCAAAGTGGAATGCGAAGCATTCCAATCATGTATTCTGCATCAGTAACATTGTCACTATCAAGTTCGATACTCTATCAACATTATCTTTGACACCAGAGGACATAAAGACATGAAAATTTGGATTTGGATTCCTCCTAAATACACCAAAATTTCCTTAGAACCATATAATTGATTCTAGTTGGCGGAGCAATGTGAACCTTAAAACTAGTTCATTGTACATTGAAAACTATATTTTGGGACTTAGAAAAATATTCAACACATTTATTTTACACAGGACCAACTCATCTGCACCTTTATATATTGGATTGATATTACTAATAAACACTACATTCAATCATGCTCATGTTGCCAAAAATCTCATCAATGACAAGAAAACTTCCAACAATCCCCCCTTTATCATTGATGTAACATACCCAAAACTCTTCTCCAAAACATTCTCCAACCAACTAATTTCTCAACTACTCCCCCCTTTGACATCAATGACAAAGGGTGCATTGTTAAGGCATACATACTCCCCCTAATTGATACACACACACACGATTGTAACTCCCCCTAATAGTGCTATCAATAAAAAATGACCAAAACTTGCATTTCCATACTATCCACTATCTTCCACATATATACAATGAAATCTGAAATTAAATAAGAAAAAATGGAAATATACACAATCAACTAGAAGAAGGAAAAACACTTTTGTATGACACCTTCAATTTTGCAAGGTGTTCCTTCCAATCCTTTTTTCCATCTTCACAATCTTTCTTAACAAATCCAAGCATGTGGTACTAAGTCTCAAAATACATGAGGAGTTCTTCACCTTCATCTAGAGTACTGGGTACCAAATTCAACCTTACTACCTTCTTTGCATTAGCCAAAGCACTAGTTAGGGGTGTAAATCTAGCATTTACCAGGTCTCTAAGCTTACTGAACTGCATTATAATATTTTCTTTTTGTTCCCGCAATTGAAAGAATTGTTCATGCAAATTCTCTATTGCCAACCTTGTAGTTCCATCTGCATCATTTGATGGATCATATGCTCTAGAGGCCTTATCAATCTTAGACTCAATGGATTCCATCTCATCCTTTATGTTCTTTGTGGATCTCGGCCATTTCAAACAAAATCAAAACAAGATATTTGCTTCTTCAACATAATTTTGAATATCCTTAAGGTTTTTTTGCAACTTACCATATGAAGTAGCACACTTGTCTAAAACATCTTCCAACCTTCTCTCATTTACCTTCTTATTTACCTCCTTTTCCAAGTTCTCCTCTAAACCAATAGTATATTCTTTGAATGATTCAAGGAGTAACCTCGGTTGTTGCACACCAGATAAAGAATTGTCAACATTTACACCAAGGAAGCTTTCATGTAGCACTTTCATTGCCTCATCAATCATCTCAACACTCTTTTGGTGAGTTTTAAAAATCTCCTTTCTTACGAAGGTGTGAAATGCATCACTACGTTGTAGTTTGTGCAAGGGGGATATCTTATCCATGTCAACTTGGCCTTGCTGCATTGGGATTTGTAGCAACTGTGATAATACTATTGGTTGAAATTGAAGTTGCATATCTAATAATATTTTCAAATAATCTCCAAAGTCTATAGAGGACTCACCAACCATCTTCACACTTTCTTCATCCTTCTTTTCATCAACATTTTCCTTGTCACTGATGCACCCTTTAGTTTTTATATCATCCTTATCCTTATTTCTATTAGCAGACTCATCTTCAATCTTCTTCTCTTCTTCAAATGATTTCACATTATATTTTTCCTTGTCACCAATGCTAGCGTCTTCCTTAACATTCTTCTCTTGTTTATCAAAATATTTAATATATCTTCCAGAAGAGGAAAGTCTTTAGTTTTGTGTGCCTTAGTATTCTTTGGGTTGTCTTGTATGACTTCTTCTTTCTATGTAGTTTTTTCTATGTCCGAAGGAGGTGTGTTACTCTGTGTGTGTGCTTCCTCCTTTAGCATTTCTCCATCCTTTTCTTCTCCAAAAATATTTTCTTCTACTAGAGGTGTATCATCAATAAAAAAAAATTACACATTTTCTCCTTCAGCTATATGCTCATGTTCTAGAGCATGCTCATACTGTGCATCTTCTAGTTCATTCACTTTAGGGATAGACAAATCATCATGCAATTATTCTTCACTGTCTGGAGACATTCCTAATTTGTTTGCCAGATTGGCAACCTTTCCCACTATCTCATTTCTCAACCTTTCTATATCTTCTTTGTCCTTGTTCATTAGGGTATTGACCCTTTGCTTAGTCCTAAATTCTTTATTATACAATTGAGCTAATTTAACCCTATGCTCATCTGAAAGAGAAGAACTAATCTTCTCCAAAAAAATATGTCCTTAACTTTGCATCTTCATTTATGGACTCTTTCCTTCTTTCATATAATACACTTTTCAAATCCTCAAGTAATTTAATCTTTATATCCTTCATGCTAACATCAAAAGAAACAATGTACTTGACAATAGTTTCTTCAATGGTGGATTTTTCAACATCATCTACAGTAGGGTCTAGTGCAATAGTTTCTTCTAGGTTCCCATATTTTGAAATACAACTCATCAAGGCCTAAAGCTTCATAGGGCTCTATTTCCAGACTAGAGAAGTCTTCTTCTTTCCTTTCCCTTTAGGTGATTTTCCTTCTTTTTTATACTTCTTCTCCCTCATATGAGTCATGAAATATTTTTTCTCCTCCACTTTTTCCTCACTATCAGTATCCACAATACCAATTTTTGCTTTCTTTACATTTGTCTCTACTTGAGAGACACTAGGTTTTCTCTTCCAAAACAACTATGTTCCTTCTTCTTCCTTATCATAAACATTTACACTCACATATTAACCTATTCTTGTCTTTTCTTCTCTTTTTTGGAACACTTTGTTGTTTTGTAGGAGCACTAAAATATTCTTTCCTTTTCAAATCAACTATAGGTTTAGTTTCAGAGGACTTAGTAGCAACTAGAGAGGGGGTATGGGTCCTTCTTGAACTTCTAGCACTGGGGAACCTTCTAGAGGACTGAATATTCCTTTGGATTTCTCCATAAGGCCCTTTAGTAGTCCCATCATCTCCACTACTTGTGCCTTGATCTTTTCTACATTCTTCTTGATTTCCTTTGATTTGTGCTACATATGCACAACACTAGATTTCTCCTCATATGTACCATATCCCTCTTCTTTGGGATCTCTTTGAATGATCAACATGTGATTAGCAAGATTGACAATCACACTCTCTTCTACCTCATATCCCATTTTAGAAATCTATATTGTCCTTGGATCCATAGTTTCCATCATACAATAGTCTTTGCTTACCATGAAAATAATGCCATTCTTATACTTTTCAACCACATTCCTAGGTATTTTTTCTCTTTCCTACATTTGGACTTGGAATGATTTGAAGAACCTCCACAAGTCTTCATCTTTAGATGCTAAATCCAGATATCTCAACATGCGATCTTTGATTTGTCCATCCATTGGTACATTATCTAACCATAATACATTTCTTACACCAAGAAACTCTCTAATAAAGTAAAATAATAGACATATGATCAAGTTCCCATAGCAAAAAGGGTATCATGAATCCTTAGTTTTCTATAGATTCTTCAACAATTGTTGCCTCAACAATTCACATAGGTCAAAATCTACACCTTTCTTCACCATTTCATATGTAGTATTAATTGTAGTAGTAGAAACATAGTTTTCTCTATATTTGAATAATTTTTTTATATCCAATCATCATGGATGCATATTTCACAATTGGGTCGTCAATGTTCTTGACCGTCATGGCTCTCTTATCAAATTTTGCATTGGATAATTTCATCGCCACTTCATTTTTCACCAATTAAAAGAGTTAGAATAGGTCCTTTAGAACATAACCATATCACAACCCCAATGGCTTCTTTATTGATCATATGTGGCAGATCTAACTAGATGAATCTATCATGAATTTTGCTCAAGGTATATCTAACCCATTCATCAACATAACAGAAATCATGAAAGTAATTCTACACATCTAATTTATTCTTCGTTAACTTCCATACTCAGGTTTCAACTCAAAATATTTTATGGTAAGCTTATCTACCCACAATTCTCTCAACTTTACATGATTGTATTCTTCCAATTTTGTATGAATAGACATCGTACATCCTTAGTATATAGAACCCCATAAGGAATGTGCATAAAAGCACCTTCCAAATCCACCACTTTTGATTTATCAGGGTGCTTCTTAAACTTGGGACAAGGTTAGTCCAAAAAATTTACTACTTGCAGGGAATACATCTTGCAATACTCTTGAAATGCTTTTGAAACTTAGGGAAAAGTGAAAAACTAAAAAAAAACTTTAGATCTCTATCAGCTAGGGTTTCACACACAAATTTTGAATTGCTTCAACTCATCTCTTCTTCGCTGTTCACTCTTCAAATGCTTGATCGCAAATGAACTTTTCATAAATGAAATCACTTATAAACACCTTTTGAATGACCTATAATGTATTGATTGCATTGATTTGATGTTAGGTCAAAATATGAAAAACCTTAATTGTGATGACATAGTCACCTTCAAACTCTTCACAAATCTTCATAACGAAATACTTTCCACTAGTGTCTTCACCAATAGGTCAAGAATTTCAACCTACAACTTGTATCAACATTCTTAAGGCATAAACACCATATCTTTGGAAAAGGCTTAATGATTTTCTATTAAAACTCCCCCTGATCCAAAGCTCTTTATTTAGTTTTCAGAGGAAACATCTACACCATAACCTGGCATAGACTCATTTTTTACCTCATTCTCTAGCCAAAATTCATTGCATGTATAACAATATCCATTGAAATATTGAAACCTTATGCCATTATTGTAACTATTCATTATTTTTTTTACATTCACTAGCCTTATGACCAAATCTATTGCATGTATAACACTAAATGGGAAATGATTGAACATTTTTATTCATTCTAATTCTAAAATCTATTGCCTTATGTCCAAAATTATTGTAAAAATAACAATAACCATTAAAAAATGGGTACCTCTATGCATTTGGTTGTCTGATAGGTGGTATTTTGAAGTCCTTCCTTTGATTCCAGACCTGCTTTCCATTGCTCTGCTTGTCTCCAATCTTTGTTTTTTCATTGTTCTTCTTTGGTGTCTGATATGCTTTTGAACTTTCTCCTTTTTCAAACCCCAATCCTCCTTTTTCTTTATAAGCCTTTTGATTTCCAAGCATATCGTCAATCATTGTAGAGCTCTTCTTGAATTTGTATTCTTGATTCTTTGCTTTCTCCAAATCTAATCTCAAAGTCACAACCTCTTCTTCAAGTCTTGAATGTTTTGCAGATTTTCTTTTCAATTTATCATTCAGGCATTCTTCAATTCTTTTTCCTTCTTCAACTTGTACTTTTAGACCGGTGATTGTCTCATTTGATTGCTTCAACTTCTCATTAGATTCCTTATGTCTTTCTCTAATTTTTTTTATTTTCTCCCTCAAATTTTTGATGCATCCATGTACTTGTTATTTTCTTTTAGATCTATGTTCTCATTTTTAGTTCTTTCCAGATCTTCAAGGGCTATCTTGAGTTTTCCATTCATATTGACCATGCAATATTCTTCAGTGAATCCTACCATAGGAATTTCTTGTGGAGGAGTAGGATATCTCCTAGTAGCCATGTGTTCAACCTCCAAGATCTTCCTCAAGTAGTTAAGCTTCTTCTGAGGAACCAAGCTCTAATACCAATTATTGAGCACCAAAAATATTGAGAGGGGGGTGAATCAATATTCTCTGAAACCACTTAAACATGCATTTACTACATTTAATTCAACTTATAGAAATGGAAAGATACAATTAAAGCATACATTGCATCACATAACACAAGAACACTAGATTTATGCGGAAAGCCATGATGAGGATTTGCTCACAATATATTATAACCAGCTACAAGATATTATAGAAATGCTGACTACCAAGTGGACTCACTATTTGGAGGACTCAATGCCTAGATAATAAGATTGAAAGAAGAAAGGGTGGCTCAATACCAAGATTTGAATTGATATAATGCATCTAAAATATGCTGGAGATAGTTCCATTGAAGCTCAATATATTGACTTAACACACTTCATTTTTATCAAAACTTACATCCACTCTACTCTTCTTCGCATCATATTCACATACTCTGCTTAGGAATTCACATCACACTTTTTTTACAACACACAAACATCATTCACATCATCTTTACATCACCAAAATAAACTTACATTTATATGCATTACATTTACAAACACTTACAACCTCAATTAGGTCGGCCTAATTAGATGAAACATGTAATACATCAACCTGTTGGTTCAAGATCCAACCATACATCCCTCGTGGCATAAAAAAAATCTTGTAACACATCAAAATAGGTCAGAAAGGACCTATAATTAATCCCTTAAGTTCTATCAATTTATAATTTAACTCTGCACAACCCAAAATTCTTTAATTCAACACTAGATAGTAAAGACTAGTGACATTAACCATATGTTCATTCACAACACAATATGTGAATCACCAAATCACTTCCCACTTGGAGCATAGAAAATTATGAAACCTGTAAGAACTTCCTCAAAACCACATAACCAAATATTTTTCCATGGTGGAATGCAAAGCATTCCAATCATGTACTCTACATCAGTAATGTTGTCACTTTCATATATAATGCTCTGTCAGCAATATCTTTGATACCAAAGGACATAAAGACATGAAAAATTCGATTTGGATTCCTCCAACATACACCAAAATTTTCTTAGAACTACATAACCTGATTCTGCATGGTGGACCAATACAAACCACAAAACTGGTTCACTGTACACTAAAAAATGTATTCTAGGGCTTAGACAAATATTTAACACATCTATTCTACACCAATCCAACTCATCTGCACCTCTATACTAGATTGGCATTACTGATAATACTACATTCAATCATGCTCATCAAACAAATGTACAACAATGTTGACATCAGTAAAAACACCATATATGCTCATGCTCATGTTGCCAACAATCTCATCAATGACAAGTAAACTTCCAACATTGGGTGCATGAGATGGATGTTATGTGTAAGAATCTTAGAGGTTTTGAGTTTCCTCTAGATATCTAGTTGGTGATACTCTTGTGAGAAAACTTTCTCTGCAAGTATATTGTAATCTTGTTGATTTATGTATAATATATTGGGCGGCTTTTAGAGTATGGGGATTTTCTCTCGAAAGTAGTTTCCCCACGTAAATCACTATGTTGCAGTATGAATATTTTATGTTTATTTCTATTTAATTTTAAGTAATTGTATCTAATTTTTTTTGCATAACTCTCCTCTCAAGATTAGTTTAAGAATTTGTTTCGATACCTTAGCTTTCTTACAAAAACCATAACCATTTTTTCTAGTTCTTCCTTCAGGACAACAACCAAATAGTTTCTCTTGGTCATTTTTTTCCCCAATGTCCCATGGTGGGATGAGTGATTTAGGTTATCCAATAGCTTTAGATCCCATTTCACTATATCACCATCAACTGTTTACTAAATGACCCTATTATATCTCCATATTAAATTATTTCTTTATATTGATTTATGGGAATTTATATTGGGCCCTCCACTCTTGAATTACAAGGGTTTATTCATGGGCCCACATCCCATACAAATCATTTGTAGTGATATAAATTTATCCAACACTCTACCATTTGGGGATACTACTCTAGTTATATTTTAAACTTTGACTCCTACAATACTCTCATGAATTGAATACCTCTCCTTCTTTCTCTTCATGTAGTGCTCCTACAATCTAAACACATCTCCTTATTTATTTATTTCTCCTCCTATAATGCTCCTACATTTTGAGTTCTTATATTTATTTCACTTCATGCAAGGCATCCACTTTTTCCTCCTTAGGGAAAATTGGACCTTGGTATCCAACATGAGAGCTAAGTGGTCCTACCAATTGACCACAATCCCTTTGGTTCTACATTAAATTGTTTACAATTAATAAAAAATAAAACTTTATTACTTTTCATGAGTGAAATAAATCTGACTATAAAGAGCATAACCATATTTCATAGCATTAGAAGAAAGGTTAGAGGGATAGTCCTAGGACTAATCCTTATATTTTTTGGAGGAAAATATCTAGCTATTATATGATATATAGGTCCATTAAGAAACACCAAATAATTGAAATGATAGAAAATTAATATAAATCTTCATTCATTTCATTATATTTTTTATAATGCTACTTCATTTATATTTTTAATTTGGAAGTTATCATTTAAAATTTAGAGAACATGAATTATATGGTATAAATATAAAAATAGAAAATTATTTTGATATTGTAATGTAGAAAAAGGGATCCTAGGCCCTAAATGCAAAGAACCTAGGATGAAATGGGATTTTTTCCAAGTTACATTAAGATGTAGATTAACAAGGTGAATAGATTGAATATCAACCATGAAGGTGAGCCAATCAGACTTGGATCTACATCTAATTGAAGATGGTAATGGATTTGAAATGATTTGGAATTATTAAACTAATGATCCTATATTCCCTAATATGAAAAATGCAAGATCCTGACAACTAAAAATTGAAACAATCGGGTCCCGACAGATCTAAAAGGTGTAGATGACTATGTACCTGCCTAGAAAAATTGGTTTGATTGTGCCCACACAAACTTATTCACCCAATGGTGAATGAGTCTTTGATATGGTGTTTTGCTCAACTTTTAGGGTCCTCTGATGGAAAATTTGAGATACCTATTTCCACTTTTAATGTTGTTAGAATATCATCAATAAATTATGTATATGAGTTTCTATGGTTTGATAAGGTTTATGGCTTCAAATGCAACAATGAAAAAATTATCTTCAAGATTCATCAATCCTCTTCAACTTGAGATCTACACATTCACAAAGAGAGGAAATGTTGGGCCATTTTAGGGGCTTGTATCGATCAAACACTTTGTAAGTGTTTCCACTTCCACAATGACAATGTCAATGATATAAATGATAATTTAAATGAAGGAATGATGAAATCACAAATGGGTTCAAATCACCACCCTTCAATTGCTTCTTTGAAGGACTAAAGTCATACACATCACCTCAAGGATTTGGATCTTGCCTGATTGAATGCTTGAATTCTTTGGATACCTACAACAAGGGTTAGCCTTCACAAAACCATGATAACATGATAACATAAACTCACAAAAACTTTGACATGATGCTTGGATCTTAAATTTCTGCAATAAACTTTGAAACGTTGCTCTTCACAATAATGCTTGATCATAAATTCTCTTCCAAATTGTGTTCTAGTTTCAAATGGTGAAAAGACTAGGTATTTATATGCATTCATTTAATTTCCTAAAAAATAGATCCCAATAGCCGACCTTTACAAGTGGGAATTCAAATGTTACAGTACCACCATCAACATGTCCAATTTTGGAGGGAAAGGAAGGAGCGAGACAGTGCCCCCATTGGGCATATAGGTCCCATTATGATGAATGAGTCCTGACCTTATTTTCTAGAATTTAAGGTGTCGAGGGAAAATAAAAATTGGTTGCATTTATTCAATGCTTGTAATCCTTTGGAAAATGGTAAAAATTAGGCATTGGAATGCATAATTTGGAAAATTAGGAGCTTAATTAAGTCCAATAAATTTGGGGGACAAAATATAATGTGAAATTATTTAGGGTGATAATTTTCTACACTATATTTAGGCTCCAATTTAGTGAGAGTATAAAATTATTCTTGGATACACACTAAAGTAGAAAAATATATGTCAAGAGGGTTCTAATTGTCCAACTATTGGAAAGATAGGATGAAAAGGGATCTAGGGGGAGAGAGCTCAAGCCCCCATGATCCAAGATCCCATGGAAAACCAAAATAAGAACAAAGGAACACACATGTGTATGATATGCAATAAGACAACATAACAAACATACATGACAGAAGGCATGAAGCATATATTCAAAGTTTGGGTAGATTGTTGAAGTTTTTCATTGATGATTCTATTTGGAAACATAAGCATAGTTGGCATGGATGGTACATAACAACATGATACAGTGTTGTCATTGATTTCAACATTGTTTTAGATCATTTTGAATAATCTTGACAGGTTTTTGAGATGTTAAGGAAGACATTTGTGTAAGTTGAGTTGGTACAAAAAAATTAGTTGCATAGAAATTTGACTAAGTGTCAATTTTGTAAGTTTAGTGTTTTAGTACATCATTTTTTGGGTCTACACCACTCCACAAATGAATGTTTCACTTTGTGCTTCTAACACCATTTTTTTGGATGTTAGATATACCTAATTCCAAGATTTCATCATGTTTGGACAAATGGATTGAGAGATATGAATAACAAAGTTTGACCTGGCAATTCATAGTTATCCTTTGTATAGTATGTTTGTGTGGGTGAATCCACACTTTTGTGTAGATGAGTTTTTGGCCTCGTTCTTTTAGAGACAAGTTTCCAAATGTTAGTAGAGCATGGATTCCAGATGGTATCAAGTTTTGAGTTCCATGTTTTGAGATGTGGATACATAGATGAATGTTTTTACTTTTAGGTCTTATATGGAGTTGACCTAACATGTTTGATGTTATGCGAAGGATAAATAAGTGTTTCCAACTTATGTAGGATCTATTATAGGTCTGTGCTGACCTATCCTAAGAAATTTTGAGTTTTGAATTATGGTGTGTTGTGTGGATGATAAGTTTTAGAGTCGACAAGTTATAGTTTGGGTATTACATCTAATTAGGCCGACCTAAGTGATTTTATACTTGATGCAGATATATAATTTGGATTATATTTGGTATTTTGATGCAATGAATGTGACATATATTGTGTGTGATGTGAATTTTATCAAAGAAGTGCAAAGTTAAGTTGTGAATGTTAAGTTGAAGATCAGAATTGTGTGAATGAAGAGTGAGGCAGAGTGTTGAATTAGAATCAAATAAAGATTGTTATTGTTCTTCAATGGAACTATAATTCATGAATATATAAGATAGAATTGTAATAGTTCAAATTAGGCTATGAGCCACCATCTCTCTTTTATCTTTTTCTCTATGGATAGTGAGCCCACTTGGAAAGTGAGTCCACCTGCAATGTGCATTTATGTAAATATTCTATAACCAGTTATAATATATTGTGATCTAACCCTCACCATGGTTTTTCCCATTTTAGGTTTTCCACATTAAAATCTTGGTGTTCATGTGTTATGTGATGTTGTGAATGTTTCATGCTTTCTTTCCTTACTATAGTTTAATATGCATTAGTGATTTGATGTTTAATGTTTGGAAAGTTTAAGGGAATACTGATTCACCCCCCTCTCAATATTTTTTGTGTTCAACAATTGGTATTAGAGCTTAGTTCCTAGGAAGGAGCTTAACCATTTTAGGAAGGTCTTGGAGATTGAACACATGATTGATAGAAAGTTTCCTAATCCTCTAGAAGAGATTCCTATTGTTGATTTTATAGAAGAAGGTTGCATGCTTGACAAAGATGGAGAACTCAATGGTGCTCTTGAATATCTAGATAAAATTGAAGGTGAAAACATAGATCTAAAGGAAAATGTCAAAGAAGCAAATGAATGTATCAAATATTTGAGAGAGTAGATCAAGAAGTTCAAAGAAAGGCATAAGGAAGTCATTGAAAAGATGAAATAAGAAAATGAAAACATCACTAGACTAAAAGTACAAGTTGAAGAAAAGAAAAGAGTTGAGGAGTGTCTAAATGAAATGGTGAAAACCAAATCTAATGAATGAATAAGGCTTGAAAAGAAGTGGTAAATCTGAGATCAGATCTGGAGAAATCAAGAAGTCATGAAGATAAATTCAAAATGAGTGCCACAAATTTTGTTGAGATGATTGTAGGATAGAAAGTATCAAAAAGAAAAGATGGCCTAGTATTTGAAAAAGGTGAAATATTAAAATTAGATCAGATGCCTAATTTAGAAGAGACAAACAATGAAACAAAGAAGGTTGAAGACAAGAAGAATAATGACAAGATCTAAAATCAAAGAAATGAAGTTAGAAGACCTTTGGTTAGACAATAAAATTTTCAAAGGTACTTGGATCTTTCAATGGTTTTTGTTACTCTTGCAATAAATTTGGATATAAAGTAATGGAATGTAGAAGAAGAATGATTTATAATGTTCCATCCTTTTCTAGTCAATGTTTTACATGAAAAAGATTTGGTCATAGAGCTAATGAATGCAAAATTCAAATGATGAATGCACATAACAATGGTAGAACGATTCAATCCTTCAATGGTTACTGTTATATATGCTATGGATTTGGACACAAAGATAATCAATACAAATCTAGAGTGAATGGAAGGAATACTATTAAGAAGAATATCACATGTCACAATTGCAGTAAACTTGGACACATTGCCAAATTTTGCGGAAGCATAAATACAAGGAAGGACAATCTAGTAAAAATGAATGAACTAGTTAAAAAGGTTGATTTAGTTGAATTAAAGAAGGAAATGGAAAACATTTGGAGAAAGAACGAAGAGATAGAAGACAAGGGAGAATTTGTACCATCCTCCACTGTAGATGTTTCCTCCAGAAATGAAGCCAGGAGCTATGGCTTTGGGGGAGCTTTAATGGGTATTTTTTATCCCCCACCAAAAAAGAGGTGTTGATGCCACATCATAAAGATATGTGATGTAGATCAATATGCTTGATCTATTGGTGAAGATTGTGGATAAAAATGTGTTAATGTGGAAATTTGCAAAGCTTCAAAAGTTGTTTGTATATACATATAAAGTTTTTCCAAATTTATGGGTTGAATCATTCAATGCAGGATTAGGTCAAATCAAATGGTTATAAGAAAATTCACTAAGGAAAATTCATTTTGCATAATAGTTCAAGAGGATCAAAGCTATGAGAAGAGAATTCAAAGTGCATAAGGTAATTTGAGTTTTATAGTATCAAAACCCTAGTTCAAGTTTTATAGTATCAAAACCCTAGTTCAATGGATGAGGTAAAAAGATATTTTGTGAATCTTGTGCACCCTAGTTTTCAAAAATATTTAGTTGAAAGTAGCTTAAATCTATGATGATGACCAAAATCCAAAAGGTATCCTACAAAAGCCATAGATGATGATCCATTAGGTGCATTCTCACTATAGTGTAGAAAAAAAGTAACCCTTTTTCACACTCAATTTGGAAATGATTAATATTAAAATGAACCTAATGTTTCCTTGATTTAGTGTTGTTCATTCACATTAAGTTTAAGGCCCCTTTAAACTAAATAGACCTAATTTTTTTCTTATTTAGGGTGTTGTAAAGTGTATCTTTACACTTTCACACTATTCTAGGGCTTTATTAATTAATCTAGCTTATTTATGCCTTAGTTGGTCCTATTTTTCATCTACAAGCCTTTAAATGCATTTTCTGAAAGATAATCCTGACATTTAATAAATGAAAAATCATAATTTAATGTTTGAGGTTGTGTGTTCTAGATTTAGTGATTTGGGACTCATACGCCACCTTGGGTGTATGAGTCCCACCTAGGTCTTGGGACTTGGTTTCAAATTGTACATTAAATAAGACACTCCTAGCAATCTGTGTCATAGGTTTTAGCTATTGGGACTCATACGCCACAACTAGTGTATGAGTCATTCTCTAACTAGGACCTATTTTGAATCAAATTCTTGGTGATATTTTATTATTGTAGATTTGATATAGGCTTGCAACGTTGTAATTTCAAGAATTTTTGCATAAACAAGTATAAATACAAGGTTTTTTCACATAATTTCTCCTAACAAGACCTAGCAATTTTGAGTGAAGCATTCTAAGACATCACAAGAGTATTATAGAGTATTCAAGAGTATTCAAGAAGGAATTCAAGGAAAAATTTGTAGAAGATTATTGCAGCAATCAAGATCCATTATCATGTCAAAGGCTTGATGCATCATGCATGTGGTTTTGAACTAATGTTGTAATGTATTGTTCAAGATTAGTTTAAGTATTCAAAGGAATTATCCTTCATCAAGAATTGTGATCAATATCTACATCCATTAAGGCCACTTCATGCTTGTTTGTAGATCTACAAAGTTTCAAACAAGGTTCTATTGTTTCACCTTATGTTTCATGTTTCTTTTCATTCATGCTTCATTTCTCACTAAGGTTTGATTACCAAAAGGGGGTTTTACCAAGGAAAAACCCCATTTCCTAACAAAAATACATTTTTCTCTTCTTTAGTGTGTGATTGCAGGTTTAGAGGTTGAAGAAAAAGTGGGTTGGAAGCCTTCAAAAGTACCAAAATTACAAAGTTACAAAAGTTGTTAAAGTTGTCATAAAAAGTTGTCAAGGCTCATGGAAACTTAAATCTTGAGAAATATATCCAACTTATTTACATGAAACTAGTGGGAAAGTGCTTATTTGATCCATCTTTAGAGGCTCAAAAAATTTTGATTCAGAATTATGCTCTTGGGACACTTTGCAACAAAACGAGACACTTTGCAATAGTCTAGGTGTATGAGTCCCAATACTGAATTTTTACCAAATTTTAGCATATCTAGATCAATCACTATGAGATTCCAAATCCTACCTAGAAACCCTAGACTGGGACTAAATTACCTAGTCTAGAATATGAGTCCTAGTGCACATCAAGATCAACAATTTTTAGGGTTTTTTAGGCCTTGCTTAGTCATCTTCATTTCTCTAGGTACTTATTTGTTTTATTTTGTTTATCAGTCTGATTACATGCTTTCAAATTCCATTTTCTAGGTCATATAGCTAGATTTGCATATTGCTTTATTTCCTTCTTTCTAAGCATTTACTTAGTGGTGAACCCCCTCATTAATCAAACCTAAGGAGACCTTGTAACAACCCCTTCTCTCAATTGAATCACTAGGTTGAGACCTCTAGGGTTTCCTTGAATGAACTAAGAGTGAAATATGTCCCTTAGTTCCATCTCCTAAAAGGTGGAACCCTATTTCCTTGTGTTCATTTTGGTGAACCTGACCTTTGGGCACTTGCATTTTTTATTTGGAGTACATTGTAGTCCTAGATCTAGCTTACATTAACTTTGCATTAGATTTGCATTAGTTAATTTGCATTTAGGGCTTCTAAATATCGCATTAGTGAAAAAGTGCATATAGGTTGCATTTTTGTATCTTGCATCATTGAATTCCATTGGAAAACTGTATTTGTAAATAGTCAAGACAACATACAAAACAAAGACCTTAACATTCACTCAAAATTTGCTAAATTTGGTGCAAAAACCCTAGTTGGGACTCACTCGCATATCTAGGTGATTTAGTCCCTGTAGAGGTGATTTTTCTAGATTTCTCATAATCTTATGTTATGTATTTTTCATTGTTTAAACTTTTCAAAAACCCTAACTAGGACTTATACACCCTCTGGGTGATTTAGTCCCAAATCAGACCTAAAACTACATTTTATAACATTGAAAACCTTGTTTCTATGCTTTTGTTTGTTGTTGTCAAATCTCTGTTTCAATTTGTTGATCTTCTGTTTCATTCATTTCATTAGATCTAGCTTTATTTGGTTCATTGATTGCATATCTTAAATTCAAAATGGCATTTACAACATTTCATTCTCAAATTTTTACATAGCATGATCAGTCAATTATCATGTTCGAAATCCGAAAATTGCATTATTCTTTTGCATGTTTGCTCTATCATTATCGCATTTCAAATTTGTAGGACAATTATTACATCATGTTTTCATTGTAAAAATATATGGTTATCATACTTCATGTCCTATTTTAAGATCTTGTTGAGTATTGTAAGATATTTTTGTTATGTTCATATGAATATGAAGTCCTCTCTCCTCTCTTTTTGTTCATCATTGATCCCTCTTCTAGTATCCCTCCTATGAGTGTGATTATTCTAGTGAAAGAGAATACAATCTTGGGAAATCATAACAATCATATTCGTTCTTCTCCCACTATCTATCCTATTTGTGAAGAAGATATTTTGGTGTTAGAAGAACCAATCAATGAGAGTTTTGAGAATCTTAGTTGTTTCTCTCCTCCTACCTCTCTTATTGGTCAAGAAATTGATGAACAAGAGGACACAACCATAGGTAGTCATGATGATCACATAACACAACAAAAAGAGACCATTAAAATCTACCTAAATATCACTTCAACTATTTTGCATTCATCCCCCAACATCTTCCCCTCTTGTGAGAATGTTTTGGTGAAAGAGAATGCAATTGTAAGTGAGGAGGATATGTTAGTGTTAGATGATCAAATCTTTAAGATCCATGACAACCCTATTTATTTTTCTTCCCTTACCTCTCCTAGTCTGGAAGACATTATGGGACAAAGGAATCTAATCCTAGATAACCATGATATTCATACTTGTTTTTCTCCTAATATCTCTCCTATTTGCAAAAAAGATATTTTGGTGTTAGAAGATTAAACCAATGAAGTTATGAGAGTCCTATTTGTCTCTCTTCCCCTAGGAAAAAACATTGTTGAATAAGAGAATGCTATCATTGATAAACAAGACAATCAACAATTGATAACTCCCCTACTTGTGATGAAGTCATTTTAGAAGAACCAACCTTTGAATTTCATGAACATCTAGTTTGTAGTTCTAAGAACTCTCCTACTAGGGAAGATATCTTGGTGCAAGAAAATGAGAACATTGACACATGTCTTTCAAACAATGGTGATGTGAATTCCTTAGATAAAGATGATGGAGTGACATTAGACTCTCATTCACTAAGAGAAGTTAATGTGATCCAACCTCAACTCGTCCTATACCCACCTTCAAACCAACCTCAAACTTTAAACAAACCCATTTTCATCCTTGAAATGCCTAAGAATAATGTTTCGCAGTAATCAAATTCTAATACTATTGCTCATAGATATAACACTAAAAACAATCCACAACCAAGAAAAACACCTTCAACATCCCTCCCATTGCCTCACCCTATCTTTCCTAGTGCCCCTCATTTTCCTTTGCATAATGGAAAGGAGTATGAACTTGTTGAACAACTTAAGAACACTCCTACTAAGATATCATTATGGGACCTTATTCAAGCCTCCCCTCATTTTCATAACATGATTCAAAGTACCTTACAACAAGTTCCTACCTCTCCTAATGTGCAATCAAATGATGTGGTAGTCCAAGTTCAAGCTATAACTTCGGTCAACTTAGAGATTACTTTCTATCAAGATGAGTTACCCTCACTAGAAGTGAAAAACCAATAGAAATATTTCATGATAATAGCTATTTTCAATAAGACATGGATAAAGTGAACCCTTGTTGACAATGGCTCAACTCTTAATGTTTGTAGTGTAACCCTTTGGGATAGAATATGTAGATAAATCAAGAATTCAACTCGCCTCTTTATGTATTAGTGGGTTTGATAATGTGGGAAAATGACCACTTGGTGTGATCACTTTTCCTATTAAAGTTGACAAAGTTACATTATAAACTACTATTCATGTTATTCCTCATGATCTTTCATACAATTTCCTTTTAGGAAGACGATGGATTCATGTAATTAATGTAGCACCTTCTACTCTTCATCGTAAAATGAAGTATGTCTACAACAACAAAGTGTAAACACTCAAAGATGATCTTGAGCTTTATAGTATTTTACAACTTGAGAAAGACAAAGAGTATTCTTTGAAAATATTGACACCAACTACACAAGTGCAACCTATGCAATTGAAATAAAAAGAAAAACATATTGAGGAAGTCACAAAGCTATTGGAAGATGATTGGGGTTCCTTGGATTTCACATCTACATTCATGGGAAAATACAAGATCATAATCAGAGAGTCTGAAAAGGGAAAAGAAAAAGTGGTAATTTCAACAAAAAATTCAAAAGCATCCACCTTAACCACTTTAGAAAGAGAAGAAAATTCACAACAAAATTTGATGAACTTGACTATGAACAACCATTGAATCCGAATGAAATGAAAAATATTTATGGAAAAGGTTATGAACTTATGAAACAACTTGGATATAGTGGAAAGGGATGTGGTGCTAGAGAACAATGTATCTATGTCCCTATAGAGCCTAACATGTGAGAAACAACTAGTGGTCTTGGTTATTGTCCCTCAAAAGAAACAAGCAAGCCTTCACTTAATATCAACACTCTTACAAAAGATTATTCAAAGTCAACTTTAACATTAGTGCATCTCGAATTGATAAACACTAGTGGTCTTGGTCATTGTCCTTCAAAATAAATGAAAGAAATAAATAAATCTTCACTTAACATAAATATCATCAGACAAAACACTAATGATTGGAGTTCATTATATTTTACACCTTCCTTTAAAGAAGAGTACAAAATCTCACAAACTAAAGAATCTTGTGTAAGTATGCCACCTTGTACTAAGCAACATATATCTTTATTGCAAAAGAAAGGGAAATCTTCTTCTATTAATCAAGAGAGCATCTTGTTGAGACTCCTCCAAGATTTTTTGATATCTCTCCCTCCAAGAACATGAAATAAATTTTACTACAAGAGTTCATTTTGTGCATATCATAGAGTTCATGGCCATTCTACTAATGAATGGAAGGATTCAAGTGATAAAATTTAACTTCTTAAGGATTGTGGTGCTCTTACTTGTATTGAAGCACCCAAATCCTCTAATTGATACTGATTTTCATGTTTCTTATCAATCACCTCGGCTTGCCCTTGTTTTGCACTAAGTGGGGGCAAGGGTTTAGGTTAGCCTTGTCCTCATATGACACTTTTTTTGGTCTCTTTTTGCTAGTTTATTTCCTTCCATGTGTATATAAGAGAAATTTTGGGATGTGGATGACACACCTTAAGTTGGATCACATATGACATACTGAGTTATCTTTACTATTGCATTCAAGGGACAAACCCTTATTCATGATGTAGCTTTATTCAGGAACAAATGACTTGGGATAGGGATTTCCAAATAACTTCTCATGTCTTTTCTACTTTAAAGAAATTGCTCACGGAAACAGTGTTAGCAACTGATTTAAAGTGGGGGCATACATCAATACTCATGTTTCATTGTGTGATTTTATTTCTTCTTGCGATGCGTCCTTTTCTTGGTGGTGTCATTGGATTTGATTTCCTCTAAGAGTGTGATATTTCTTTGATTTGTCCTCTCTTGGAGACATTAGGCACGATGTTCCCTAAGAAGAGACCTTACATGAATTAAGAAAAATCCCTTTGAACATACCTTACACTATTTTTCATTTACAATAACCGTTATATGGCCACCCTGCATAACAAACTTTGCTTGCTTGTGGCACTATCTTGTTTATTCATGGGTGTCAAGCATACAAAGTTTTGCTTTCCTCTTGAATCCTATTGTTTGTGTTGTGTGACACCTTATCAAAGTTATTAGGAGTTATGCATTTGGTATGGTTAGTATGATGAGAATCCTAAACGTGGGCATGAATTTCTCATTGTACAGTGAGAAGCTGATATAAAGGCATGAATTTCTCACTAAGCCACCCTTTTTAGATACTCACCCAGCAGACAACCTGAAGTTTTGTTGCCTCAGAGTGAGCATGCATTTTTAGACAAACAACTGAGGCCTGATCCACATTATGTTGGTCAAATATTCGAGGCTTGATCCACCCCTTTAGATACTCACCTTATGGATAGCCTGAAGTTTTGTTGCCTCAAAGTGAGCGTGCTTTTTTGGGAAAATAGCTTAGATATGATCTACATCACATTGAACAAATGGTCTAGGCTTGATCCACCTCTTTTTATTTTTGTTTTTTCTTATTTTTTTTCTTTCTTTTGGTCCTTGACATTGCATGTTTGTGTATCTTATTTTTTTGCATATCATATACCTTGTGTGTGTCGCTTTGTGCTTATGTTGGTTTGACATAGGATCTTGGATCCTAGGGGCTTGATCACCCTCCTTGATCTTAGTCATCCTATACTATCCACATTGGTACACTTGGACCCCTCTTGAATGTCTACTTTAGTGTGAGTTTGAAGCAAGTTCCTCCTCTCACTAAAGTGGGGGATAAATGTAGTGTAGAAAAAAAGTAACCCTTTTTAACACATAATTTGGGAATGATTAATATTAAAATGAACCTAATGTTGCCTTGTTTTAGTGTTGTAAATTCACAGTAAGTTTAGGGCCCCTTTAAAATAAATAGACCTAATTGTGCCTTATTTAGGGTGTTGTAAAGTGTATCTTTACACTTTCACACTAGTCCAGGGCGTTATTAGTTAATTTGGCTTATTTATGCCTTAATTGGTCCTATTTTGCATCCAAAAGATTTATTAAATGCATTTTTGAAAGATAATCCTGACATTTAATAAATGAAAAATCATAATTTAATGTTTGAGGTTGTGTGTTCTAGATTTAGTGATCTGGGACTCATATGCCACCTTGGGTGTATGAGTACCACCTAGGTCTTGGGACCTAATTTCAAATTGCACATTAAACAAGAAACTTCTAGAAATATATGTCCCAAGTTTTAGCTACTAAGACTCATACTCCACAACTGGCGTATGAGTCCCGCTTTGATAGGACCTATTTTGAATCAAATTCTTGGTAGGATTTTATTATCCTAGATTTGATGTTGCCTTGTAGTGTTGTAATTTCAAGAATTTTGGCATAAACAAGTATAAATACAAGCTTATTTCACACAATTTCTCCTAACAAGACCTTGCAATTTTGAGTCAACCATTCTAAGACTTCACAAGAGTATTATAGAGTATTCAAGAGCATTCAAGAAGGCATTCAAGGGAATATGTGTAGAAGATTATTGCAGAAATCAAGATCCATTATCATGTCAAAGGCTTGATGCATCATGCATGTGGTTTTGAGCTAATGTTGTGATGTATTGTTCAAGATCAATTCAAGTATTCAAAGGCATTATACTTCATCAAGAATCATGATCAAGATCTACATCCATTGAGGCCACTTCATGCTTGTTTGTAGATCTACAAAGTTTCAAACAAGGCTCTATTGTTTCACCATATATTTCATGTTTCATTTCATTTATGCTTCATTTCTCATTAAGGTTTGATTACCAAAAGGGGGTTTGACCAAGGAAAACCCCCATTCCATAACAACAAAAAAATGTTTTTCTTCTTTAATGTGTGAATGCAGTCTTAGAGGTTGAAGAAAATGTGGATTGGAAGCCTTTTGAAGTACCAAAATTGTAAAGTTACAAAAGTTGTCAAAGTTGTCATAAAAAGTTGTTAAGGCTCATAGAAACTCAGATCTAGAACATGATATCCAACTTATTTACATGAAACCAGTGAGAAAGTGCTTATTTGATCAATCTTTAGAGGCTCACAAAGTTTTGCTTCATAATTATGCTCCTAGGACACTTTGCGAAAAAATGGGACACTTTTCAACAGTTTGGGAATACAAGTCCAAGTAGTACCTTTTTACCAGATTCTAGTAGATCTAGATCAATCACTGTGAGATTTCAGATCCTTCCTAGAAACCCTAGACTGGGACTAAATCACCCAGTATGGCGTATGAGTCCTAGTGCACATCAAGATCAACAATTTTTAGGGTTTTCAGGCCTTGCTTAGTCATCTTCATTTCTCAAGTACTTCTCTAATTTATTCTATTTATCAGTATAATTACATACTTTCAAATTCCATTTTCTAGGTCATATAGCTAGATTTGCATATTGCTTTTATTTCCTTCTTTCTAATTATACTCTTAGTGGTGAACCCCCTCTTTAATCACACCTAAGGAGACCTTGTAACAAACCCTTATGCCAATTGAATCACTAGGTTGAGACTCTTAGGTTTTTCTTGAATGAGCTAAGAGTAAAACGGGTCCCTTAGTTCCATCTCCTACAAGGTGGAACCTTATTTCCTTGTGTACACTCACATATTCCATATGGGGTTTTATCGACTAAGGATATTAGGGCTTACATTCATGGAAAAATGGGAGAGAATTCTCCCACTAAGTTGAGTGATATATGAGCAAATGGATTAACTAGTGAGGACTTCCCTAAATCCAAAATATAAAAACCTAGTTGAGAAGAAACTAGATGTATGGCAATGGTTCCTTAATTTCTTTTATGATGTCAAGTGGATTAGAATGGGCTTGAGCAGAATACATGATTAGATTTTTTGGACTGATATGCCAAATATGATAACAATGGAAGTGATAAGGGAAGTCATCGGTCTATACTCCACCAAACCCATCCCTACTTTGATGTTCATTAAAAATGAAGTGGCTATGGAGAAAATAGGTGCAACTTATGAAAAAATAGCCCTTGCAATAAATCCTATCAAGAATCTAGCTGTAAGATATGTTGCTATGATAATTGGATACAATATGTATTATACAAACAAAGAAAATGCTATATCTACCACTACAATCAATGTGGCATATGAGATGGTTGAAAATGGTGCAGATTATGAGTTGCTTAGGAAACCATTGATGGAGAATCTAAAGACATTAAAGAGAAGAAATATGTGTTTAACTATGGAACTATGGTTATGTGCTCACTCTTTTATTTCTTGAAGGATCTTCCCATAATTGGAAAGGTAAATTGGATAAGTGGAAGGCTTGTTGCAAATAAAATTGTAGATCATATGAGGATCCTTGGAGATGTCAAAGTATAGGATGATTCCCTTACTGCTTTATTTGTAGTATTCGAGAAAAGAATGCATGAGAGAGAGAGAATCCCAAGGATTTTTTTTGAAAAATATAAAGATGATATCACATTCCTTGTATCTATAGATCAATGCATTATGGAGGTAGTGGAACCAAGAACTATTTGGGTTCTTGAAATCTTGATGGTTATTTTGATATCTTGTTGAAGAGTCCCAAATACACCACAAAAAAAAGATATGGGACTTATTGATGAGGGCCACACTGCCCAAAACCCACACACAACATAATAAAAAATATCAACATAGAAAATGCAAGATATAAAACAACCCACTTTCAATTATTTTTAGAAAATGAAATTATAGATTCAAAAATTACAAGGCTACAACCTCATGGGTTTGATTTATTACATCCAAATCAACTCTATAAAGAATTGTTATTCAGAGCCACAATTTTCACTAATGGATCCATCTTCAATAACCTCCACTTAACCCTTTTATTTTTCACAATAACTGCCCTAGAATGTTCTAGAAAGTGTAATTTTCCCTTTTGTTTTGGTGTGAAAAGTTTTGTTGTTTGATTTCATGTCCAGGAAGATATTTTAATGAAATTCACCTTTTAGTGGGGAAGATTCTCAGAGCTATAACTTTTGACTCAGGTTTTTGATTTTCTATTATCGTTGGAAATCTCTTGAAGAGATCTACAACACTGAAATGATCTAAAGATCATTTTGTCCATTTTTTGAGATTTTTTAGGGCTTCTAAGGTTTTCAAATTTTAACTTGAAGCTACATTGGAGAATTTGCTTGAGATGGAAACTTTAATATCTCCCAAACCATATAGGGTATTGAGATGATTCTTCTGCCACTAGAAATATTTTTCAATTCCACTCCTTGGGGTAAATTTTCAGGTCCATGGAAGCCCATTTAGACTGAATTACTAAAAATAGTAAGTTACCATTTTTCACCTTTTTTGACTTCTAACTATCTTACACCCCTTAAGTTCCTTCATGGGACTCAAAAAAACTAAATAAAATATGGAAAAATATTTTTTTAGGTGATACAAGATTGCCCCTACACCATTAGATGCTCCTGCATCACTTATGAGGAAAATTCCATGGAAGTTCACATGGAACAAAATAAACCGTAGATCAAGAAGAATGTTGATGCTATGGTTGATGTATATGCCAAGGAAATGGGTCTTTCTAAGGAAAGAGTGCAATATGAAAGGAAAATATCTAGAGTAGATATGAGTGCTAGAGAAGCATCTAAGAGTGCAAGGAGATCTAGTAGAACAAGTAACACTCCACCATATGTCCAAAAGTCCTCTAGAGCTTTACCTTCTATGGAGAGAAAAGGAAGACAACTACCAATCCTTCAGTAAGGGAGAAATCCCCTCTGATTATGCATGCTACTAGGATAGAAAAGAAGAATTATGTTGTCAATACACCTCCTACTACCCCTATAAAAAGAAGAATTTAGCAAAAATAAATGAGAGAGAAGGACATAGGTATAAATTTTGTAGAATTAGAAGAATTGGAAGAAGATGTAGTCCCACTGGTCTACAAAAGAAGAAGTGATGCTTCACAAGGTGAAGCTAACACCAAAAGAAGAATTGAATAATTGATACTGAAAATGAAGAAGAGATCAAGAAAGAAAAGGAAGCATTCAAGATCCATATAAGGGAGAAGAAGAAGAAATCCATGAGGGTTTCTCTAAAGAAGAAAAAGAATGCAAAATTGAAGAAGACTTTGAGTAAAAGAAAAGGTAAAGAGAAAAAGGAACTAGTAAGGCTTCATTCCCCCATGAAGTTAGAGGCATTCTATAAAAGTATTTTGCAAAATGACATGCTAGGAGAGACCATATCTCTTTATAAGGATGAAAATGAGGTAGACAAGGCTGCTGTTATTGAAGCTATAGTCAAGTATATTGTTCTACTTGAAGTTGATATGTAGAACATCAAGAAACATGTTCTTGATTATTTTTGGAATATTTTGTTGAAAAGAAGATAAGAGGCAATAAAAGAACATGAAAGGCTTAAAGAAGAGGCTTTTGAGAGAGTGAGTGCTCCATTATTCGAGGATGAAAAAGCCACATTGGCTACTATATTTAGCAAGGAGATGAGAAAAAAATAGAGTTACCACCCTTATTGGAAAGGGTCAAGATGACCTTGAAAGGATCTAGAAGGAGAGCAATGATAAAGTAGAGGAAATAACTCAAAAAATAGGGATGTTATCAATGGACAAAGAGGTGAATGATGATACCACTACTCCATAACCTAATGTAGAAGAAGAAGTATAGAAAAATGATGCTCACTATGAGCATGATACAAATGAGGAAATTGCACAGGATAACACTCCTTTGGAAGTGGAGGACATGACAGAGAGAAATGTTGAGGAGGCAATGGTTAGAGAAGACATTGCAAAGGAAAATACCACCACTCCTCTAGTACAAAAAGATGAACTTAATTCTCTGGAAAACATTGAAGACATTACAGAGGAAGAGAAAAAAAACAAGGTTGATGATGTTAAGAATGATGATGCAAAGAATGAAGAAGAAAAAATTGACAAAGAAAAAGAAGAAAAGCATGAAGTGGAAGATGAAGGAAATATCAAGGATAAATTCAGAGATGTACAAACAAAAAAACCAATAGAATACGATATTGTAGAGGACAATAGAAAGGCTATGGAAATTGGTAAGGGTTCTGGTGAATCTTTTGACTCCTCTGGAGATTCCTTGAAGAATATTTTTAGCATACAGTCTAAATTTCAACTTGTTGTATCATCCCAATTGATACAGTTGTCAACGCAATTGTTGGTGTTTTTTAAAGAACCAAGCAGATCTCACCAAGCATCTATGAATTCACCAAATTCAATTCTTGAATGTACTTAGGAGATGATTGGCCAATGAATGAGAGAAAGCTCTAAGTATTTCCTCCTGCACTTTGGGCTTTGCAAAACTCGAGAGGGTGATCCCACGATGTGTATCCTGGAAATCTTTTAGACAATTATTTCACATACTGTATAACAAAGTAGATAATTCCCATAAAGTACAAATAGACAACATTCATCAAAGATTCGGTTGACCTTTAAAAAAATTACTATCTATTGCAAGGAATGGAATGATACTTCATATTGGTATGTTATAATTGAAAGTGTTTTGAATTATTTTTATTATCGTTCTAAGCCCTTGGTGAAGTGCATGAAAAAATAATTTATCTTTAGGATAACCTGATGAAAATACCAATGCCTCATCCAATGGGCTAATGGAGTCACATCTGTAATAACCAGTAATAACTTAGCAATTTAACTCAATAATCAGTGGGCTATTGATATACTACCTTGTAGTATTCAACTCAATATGCCTAAAACATAACTACTTATCGATCCTATGTTCTTTCCTCCCAAACCTGTGACCTTATTTTAGTATTTAATCAATTCCTTGAATTGAAGCAAAAAAAACTCTCATTCAATCAAAACAATTGAAGACAAATAAAAGATCATTAACCATTTTCATTCATAATTCAAAAGAAAATTACACTAAGAGTATATACTTTAGAATTGACACTCTCTTCTATTACTACTACTACTGTAAAACTATATTAAGATCATTACATAAAAATTACATACCCTAGATTCCTCTCAATTTGTCAATAGTTCATCTATTTACAATTTTCTCCTTCATGAGCTTAGTTGTTTCCACCTAGACCATTATGAGACCTCAAACTCTAACCCTTGTAACCAGCCTTGAAATCCCTTTTATAGAATAAGGGCGCAACAAGCAACGAGTTGGATTACAATTACATTTCATTTGCATTTGAATGTTAATTTCTTCTAAATTTGAAATATTCCCCAGACAGTTACATGTAACCATTTGTAGAACAAGGGAAAGAAAAAGAAACAAAATTCCACACGTTTTGTTGAAGAAGACCATTCAAACCACCAAAAGGTATCATAAGTCATTGCAACATCCTCCAAATTTCACGTCCATGTTGAGCAAAAAGATTCTCCATCATACCAGCCAGAAGGCCTCCAAATTTGTACTAAGGACAAAACCAAGCATATACTAAGAAGGATGAAACTTCCACCAAGGAAATATTATCATCAAAAGCTAGGACCACAATGCTACCCTACTCAATCAAAACCTGAATACACATGCTGACTCTGAGTCTTTTTAGAAACTAGAGAAACCACCACTTCACCTTCATCAGAGTCCATCAAATTAGCCATGGTGAGTAAGTACTGGAGGTAGCTAGAATTAGTTTCAATCTCAGTACCTGAGGGACTATTTGAGATTTCAATGGGAAGTTATGTTGTCCCATGCAAGCCCAGTGATACTTATTCTTCCTTTTTGCCTCCCTCATAGACTTCATCAGCTCCTCTTTAAACTCAGTTGACTCTCCCATAACAACCTTGCTCCTCAGATGATAAGTGCTCTTGACGCCATCTCGCAAAAATTTCTTTCTACGAGCACTCTTATTTCCCTTTTCCTTTAGAGTTATAAGAACTTCGGGTATGCCTTGCTCATATTCAAGTATATCTTCATGGGACTTAAGCAAACTGGGTCTCCTAGACCTTCTAACTGGGGATGTAGATACCTTGGGTGTACTCATTTTCAATGAGAATAAGATGGGAACAATAAGACTTCACAATTGCAGACAGAACCTTGACTAATTTCTCCCTTGGAACATTTTGTAGAGTAGAAACACTCAAATCTTCACAATTCTTAGCAAGCTATAAAGAAATTGCAGAATATAAAACTGTTACCACCCCTTTCTCAGACTTAGAAAATTTCAGCTTTCAATTGCAATTGTGAGAAAAAAAGGCTATCAAATCCCATTTTTCAAGCAACTTGAGCATGTCGATCATCAATGCTCGAAGGAGGCTAGCACAAGTGAGCATACAATCAACCGTTGGATGTTGAATCACAACCGTTAATTACCCAAATGCTTCAAAAGTTGTGTATCATATTCAATCATTTCTAAAAAGCAATCATTCATACTCATCAGGAGTGAGCTTGGGTAATCTTGATGTGTCTTATGCCATTAATGCTTGCTCACACGAGACAAAGTAGCTCTCATTTCCATATCTTCAATTTTGAATGACAATCACAGATCCCTGTGTATGAGATGACACATTGAACGAATCAAATTGAGTCAACATGTTTTGAATTTCCATCACCACCACTCACCAATCCTTCGGCCAATAAAAATTTTCTGACTAGGATGCCAACTCATCCATTGGTGGGCTCCACCATCCTTTTCCAAGTGGAGGAAGAGATCCACGTGTCATTCACCTGTTGACCCCACTGCCTTTTGAAAACACTATTTTAATCCCACGGGGTGAGCGGGGAATGGTTGAAACCTCAACATTGCATCACCACCATTGATTCAAAACTTCAAGGCGTTAGGTAGGTGAGTGGATAGTGGGTCCCAAACCTCTAGTGGTACATGTGTCAACAACCCACTGACCCGGCTACACTTGAGAAAGTATTATTTTAATTGAACGGGGTTGGTAGACAACAATGGGGATTTAATCCTTCAATCTGACGGTTGACAAGCCTGCACATGTGTAAAAGGTTGGTTTTAAAAGGGGACCCAACTAGGTCGACAAGACTTAGACCCTTGGGAATGAATGAATTAAGACAAGTCATTTTTGAATTAGGAAATATTTTGCTCGACTATAGCAAGTATTAAAAAAATGGAAAATATTTGGTGACCAACAGACCTAGACGAAGGGGCCAATGAAAATAACACTTTTGATGGCTCAAGTGGTAACTCAAATGATCGGCGATTGGGTATAACAAGTCACCAAAGAATTAGAATTCCCAAGGGTTTAAGAAAAGTACAAAATTTGAAATGAGGGCCTTTAAACAAAAACCCTAAACCCTACCCTTCGGCACAAAGGCAAATAAATCATGATAAGGGAAGAACCAAGCTCTAAAATTCTTAGAATTTTACAAGCTCTACCAGTGGCTCATGCTCAGGGACGCATACCCCTGGTGGGTATGGAGAGAATTCAAGTCTCGTGGTTGAAGCAGACTAGCCGAGAGACAAAAACTCAGGATCTTTCCAGGACAGGGCAAGCAGACACAACCAAAAGCAAACAAACCAAACCTATATACAATATTTACATAATTTACATGTCTTCCTTTTCAAATTTTCAAAAGCCTCTTCTTATGTGCAAACCTTTAAGCCTTCCTCATGCAATCCTACAAGCTTCAATCCTGAAATTGGTGGCCCCAGGCCCCCAAAACTTGAAGCCAACTCTTATCTCTATCAAATACTTTACTCTCTACTATCTATAATGGATCAACAGTTATAAAAAGAATTTCCCAACAATCAACTCCATTGTGATTAACACAATCAATTATACATGCCATGCTTTCAAAACTATCCTCATCATCATAAAATGTTCTTGACTAAAAAATACAATCAAACAACATTTGGAACCCATACATTATGTAGCATATATAACCAATCTACTCATTAGCTTGCTCCACTACAAGCTTATTTGATTGAATTGAAAAAGTGAAACATTTGTAGTCCACTTAATCATTAACATCATAAAATTTGATATCATATTCAATTTTTACATCAAACTGAAAGCGTTCATAAATATTTTTTTGTGCACTATTCAAACAACCCCCAAGTGCATCAAAAAGAAAAAAATGCATATTCAGGAGTCTCCTTGAATTTGGAATCATAGCATAAGAACACATCTAGGAATTTTGATTCAAATGCATCATAACACTCCTTGGTTTCATGGAATTAAATATCATATGCATCATCAACATCCAAAAACAAAGTAAATGCACTCATCTCAGGTTCATAATCATATTCCGATTCATTATTTGAGCCATCATTCAGCTCAATGCAAAATACCTCAAAAGTAGGCTCAAAAAATTCAACACCAATAGGGTCAGCAAAAAGACACTCATGTGCATTGGTAAATTAATGTGCACTATCAGTTGATAGGTGTGCCCACCCAAATGTGAAGGAATCGTTGTAATCTAAAATTTGTTCATTAACAATTGAACAAGCATCTTTGTTTTCCTCCACACAAATGCTTTCCTCATTAGATGAAAGCATGTACATATCCATACTGTGCAGATAAGGAACATCAACAAAGAATAAATCATACTCAACTTCACATTCACTAACATGAGATCCACCATTATGTTCATCATTTGGTTTCTCTTCACATGGATCAAGAAGTTCTGCAACATCAACATAATCTAAAATTTTATAGTCATATAGATCAACAAATTTTCAATATTATCAATGGGTAATAATATTGATTCAAGATCCATATGCTTGTCACAATGTTCAACTTGATCATTCAAAAATGAACCCTTTCCTTCATCAATGTGTACATCATCATCCTCTTCATGTATGGCTATCATTTCCATCTCTACTTCATATAAACAATCATGATCAACAGGGACATAAACACATTCATCAACATCTTTATCATTCATAACTTTTGTGCTCAGGATTAGTGTATTGAACACACACATTCTTATTTCTTATCTTCAAATTCCTCATCATTCACACAATTAATATGCTCCATTGATGGCAAACCTGAACTACATTCTAGGTATTCATCATATGTAATTTGTTCATTCACTTGTAGACAAGTGACTCCATGAGCATTTGTATCATTGCATCCTTCATGTGAAGAAAATACCTTTAGATCATCCCCATAAGAGAAGTCACAATCTTCAAAGAAACAATCAGAAGCTTCAATCTCATCATGATCCTTATCACAAGAAAATTCATCACTACATAAACTATGCTAAATTTTTTTAGAATGAATGCTTAAAGTTGCATTTTCAAGATCATGCTTACTAGTTTGCAATGAGATATCAACAATACTTGCATTATTTTCATTGATCAAAAACATGGCATGGGATGACATCTTGCATCTCTTTTACTTCTTCATCACCTAAGATATGACAAGAAGAGATTTCATGCATATCTATTTTTTCACCATACATGTATCTTTGTCTTTATCAATTTTGTGTAGCTTTGCATATGTATTGTTTATGGATTGGTTACAATCATTATCCTTATCCATATAACATGGAACTGATATACCCTTTTCAATTGATTGCATTATTTTCTGATTTTCTTCAATAGGACAATTGCCATCAGCATTTTGAGACATCATAATTTGTGCATAATTATGTCAGGCTTGTTCAACAATATTTATACAATCAAGTACCTGGTCAAAACTGTGAGGTTTCAACTCATTTGGCAAGGTACTTGGTGCAGGAGCACCATTCAAGGGTATTGATCCATTTAGGTATATGAGATCTAGGTTATAGTTTTTTGATTTGACTATGTTTAAATAAGGTATATGAGACCATTTTTGAATGTAAATGATCATATTTGATTTTTATTAGGTGTCTAGGGGTTTTAGTTTTCAAAACAATGTTAAGTGTTCATTTGGAATAATACAAGTTGATAAAGTTGTAATAAGGCAAGATTGGAAGGCTAACGGTCAAGGCCTTTTAGAAGTTGGTTTTGGAAGTTGAGGAGGTTTTTTTAGGTAGGAAAAAATTATAAAAGGCATGAAGAACTCAAATACAAGGTTGTTGAATAACTTGGAAGGCATTTTTGAAGTTGAGGATTGAATAAAAGGCCGATTTTCTTCATTTTCCAGATTTCTTTGTTGTAGTAGCAAAGTTCCCAGTCCGTACAAGACCTTTTGGTTACAATTTTTTTTTTAATTTTGTAGTGTATTGTTTTAACTTTCATTTGAATCCATTGTGAGGATTTTATCTTGAATTTTGTTTATTTAATCTTAAAATCTCTCCAACCGGCCTAAACAGGGCATCCTTTGGTTTGAAGAGTTAAAAAGCATGTTATAAGCCATCCCACCTTTCTGTACGACCTATTACTTGGTGGGATGGATTTGATTCATTAGGGAAAGGTGAAATAATTAACAATTTGAGTGGGGAAGGTCTAAGAGAGGGTTGGGTGTGAAGCCCAAGGAGGAAAACTATGAAATTCCTTATGAAAATTGAGGTTTTTATGAGTCAAATTGAGTTTTGATGTAGGGAAATGTTATTTTATGTTGGAAATATCATGAGAAGGGAATTTCTAGTCTGTTTGCAGAGTTGTTAAGGTTTGGAGAGTTTTTAAAGTTGGAATTTCATTAAACCCTAGGGTTTCTAGGCTCCTTGAGAGGGTTTTATGGTTTGTCCACTAGGAGGTTGAATCTCTGAGGTCTTATTTAGGAATTTGGTGTTTTGAGACATATGATTTGCTTCCCCAATGTTTCATGGTGTTTTTCAATGTTTAAAGGGTGGTCCCTTTGTAATTTTGGGCTAATTTGAGCCCTTAAAAGCGTTGGAAGCCTAGTTTTAGCAATTTGTTTAAAAAAAACCTAAGGTGATTGTTTGATATGTTATTTAGCACTGAAATAGGTCCCTAATGTGAGTTGTGTTGTGAATTGGAAGGGTGTGAGAGTGGAGCAATACCCAATTTAGTGGTTTTGTTGTGCTACAAGCAAATAGTGTGAAGTTGTTGAATGGTTGATTCAGGGTAATTTGTGAATTGAAATTTGTTGTCATTGTTTGGTTTTGTGATTGGTGAGTTTGTAGGCCTTCCCCTAATACATAAAAGTGGTATCAGAGAAAAGGTACCAGATCCCTGTAGAAGAGGATTGAGTATTGTGAAAGAGTGATTAGAAAGTGAAGAGGCATGTTTGCAAGATTCCTCCAAAAGAAAAGAACACAACGAAGATGAATGACATGAGAAACCAGTATATGAAGGAGATCATAGAATTGAAAGAGATATTGGTAGCCCTAGAGACCAACAAGAGAAGATAAGCAGTTGAGAGCAGTGAGTCAGAAGAAGAAGATGATGAAGACTTTGAGGATGTTGAAGAAGATCTTGAACTAGAAGACCAAAGAATAGCCAAGTTAATAAAGGCTGTAAATGGTGATAAATACAAGGTAAAGATTGATGTGCAAAAGTTTGGTGGTAGTTTGAATGAAGAGGAATTGTTAGATTGGATAGCTTGTTTGGATAACTATTTTGAATGTGAAGAGATTCCTGAAGAACAGAGAGTGAAGATTGCCAAAACAAAGCTTAAGGGTCATGCACTTGTATGGTGGGATTACCTACAGCCAGAAAGAAGAAAACAAGGAAAGTCTAAGATTGTGGATTGGGACAAGATGGTGGCTAAGTTGAAAGGTAAGTTTCTCCCTTCATATTATCAAGTTCAAATGTTTAAGAAGTTGCAAAATTTGAGACAAAAGGAAATGGATGTAAAGGATTGCACTAAAGAATTTTATAGATTGAGCATGAGGTCTAATCACAATGAAAATGAAGATAAGAAAATTGCTAGGTACTTGGGAAGTTTAAGAATGAATACACAAGATGAGTTGGCTTTGACTAACCCTAGAAATGTAGAAGAATGTTACAAAATGGCATTGAAGGTAGAAGAGAAAGTGAAGAGAAGACAAGAGAAAATAGTAAGAGGAAGAGGCATCACCATGAGAGGAAGAGGAACATTTTCTACTCCAAGGCAAGCAACTAAAAATCAAGGAGAAGAATCAAGCAAGAGAGATGAACAAGTTATTGATTCCAGAGGTGGATATAGAGGCACAAGGGGCAGATTTGGTGGTGGAAGTTCTAACACTTTTATAGGAATATGTTATCATTGCCAAGAATTTGGACATCCTGCTTGGAGGTGCCCTGAGAAGGCTAGTTCATCAAGTTCTAACACTTTCATAGGAAGATGTTATCATTTCCATGAATTTGGAAATCCTGCTTGGAGGTGCCCTGAGAAGGCTAGTTCATCAACAAGTGGAGGAGAAAAAATGTTTGAAAGAAGAGCACAAATAGTCCATAAAGATGAGGCTGAGAGTTCAAATTATAATTTGCTTTGTGTTGCTGCTGAGGTGGGTGAAATGTTGATGATGAAGATTCAATTGTTGAAGACCACAAAGGAAAGAGAGTTGCTTCAAAGAAGCACCTTGTTCAAGACAACTTGTAGATGCAAGGATAAGGTATGTAGAGTCATTGTTGATTCAAGTTGCACAGATCATATTGTGTCAAATGAGATGGTAGAAAAGTTACATTTACAAAGAGTTCCTAGGGAGAGACCTTATAAGGTGTCATGGGTCAGTGATAAGAAAACCTTGGTAGTGAATGAACAAGTAAAAGTGGAGTTTCAAATAGGTCATTATAGAGATGAAGTCCTTTGTGACATTCTACCAATGAATTGTTGCCACATGTTGCTGGGTAGGCCCTAACAATTTGGCAGATAAACTATATACCATGGTAGAAAAAATACTTATACTATAGAGAAGAGTGGGAAAACATTCTTGTTAACTCCATTGAATGAAGGAGTAAATGAATATGGTGAGTTAATTATGCTTGGGAGAAAGGAGTACACTACTGTTGGTGAAGGCAAGAGAAAGTGTGTGGATCTAGAAGTTAAGGTGCAGGCAGTAAGTAAGGAGACTCAAGGTAATAGGTAGACAGTGCCTAAGGAGAATATTCAAGGTTGACAAAGTAAAGTAAATGAGATAGTGTCTCAGAATGGTAAAGGAAAAATTGAGAGAAGAGAGCCTTTGGAAATGCAAGAGTACAAGGATAGCACCATGATTAGGGAAGTGGAATGTCCTATACCACATAATAAATTAAAGAATTAGTCAAAGGGTGATGCAAGGACAGTTGTTGGTGATAAGGAAGGGACAATAGGATAGTTGAAGAATGGTGGGACTGATGTAATAGTTAGTAATACAAAGTATGAGGCAAGTACAGGTCTGAGAAAGACTAACAATTACAAGAACACAATGGATAGTGATGGAGATATAAGAGGAAGGAACCAAGGATAGAGATTTGGACAAGAGACCATGATTATGAAAGTTGTAAAAAGATAGATTACAGATGTAAAGAATATGGTTCGACAAAGTTTGAAGTTAATAGTGATGAAAAACACCCCTTAGCACAGTATGCATAGTTGGAGTCTAAAGCAAAGGAAGATGAGATTGCCAAGGGTAGTAAAGAAAAAAAGGAGTTTGATAAAGAAGATTAAAGTGGAAAAAAACATCGAGCATATCAAGGAGGACATGTTACATTGCACTTTCTAAGAGACTTGGAAAAGCTTCAAGCTGGGGTGTATGGTGCAAGAGCACCATTCAAGGGTATTGATCCATTTAGGTATATGAGATCTAGGTTATAGGTTTTTGATTGGACTATGTTTAAATAAGGTTTATGAGACCATTTTTTAATGTAAATGATCATATTTGAGTTGTATTAGGTGTCTAGGGGTTTTAGTTTTCAAAACAATGTTAAGTGTTCATTTGGAATAATACAAGTTGATAAAGTTGTAATAAGGCAAGATTGGAAGGCCAACAGTCAAGGCCTTTTAAAATCTGGTTTTGGAAGTTGAGGATGTTTTTTAAGGTAGGCAAACATTATTGAAGAACTCAAATACAAGGTTGTTGAATAACTTGGAAGGAATTTTTGAAGTTGAGGATTGAATAAAAGGTTGTTTTTCTTCATTTTCTAGATTTATTTGTTGTAGCAGAAGAGTTCCCAGTCTGTACAGGACCTTTTGGTCACAAATTTGTTTTGGATTCTGTAGTGTAGTGTTTTAAATTTCATTTGAATCCATTATGAGGCTTTTATCTTGATTTTTGTTTATTTAATATTAAAATCTCTCCAACCGGCCTAAATAGGGCATCCTTTGGTTTGAAGAGTTAAAAAGCATGTTATAAGCCATCCCACCTTTCTATATGACTTGTTACTTGGTGGGATGGATTTGATTCATTAGGGAAAGGTGAAATAATTAACAATTTGAGTGGGGAAGGTTTGAGAGAGGGTTGGGTGTGAAGCCCAAGGAGGAAAACTATGAAATTCCTTATGAAAATTGAGGTTTTTATGAGTCAAATTGAGTTTTGATGTAGGGAAATGTTATTTTATGTTGGAAATAGCATGAGTATGGAATTTTGAGTCTATTTTCAAAGTTTTTAAGGTTCAGAGAGTTTGGAAAGTTGGAGTTTCATTAAACCCTAGGGTTTCTAGGCTCCTTGAGAGGGTTTTATGGTTTGGCCATTAGGAGGTTGAATCTCTGAGGTCTGATGGAGGAATTTGGGGTTTTGAGACATATTATTTTCTTCCCCAAGGTTTCATGGTGTTTGGAAGTGTTTCAAGGGTGGTCCCTTTATAATTTTGGGCTAATTTGAGCCCTTAAAAGAGTTAGAAGCCTGATTTTAGAAATTTGTTTCAAAACAACCTAAGGTGATTATTTGATATGTTATTTAGCACTGAAATGGGTCTCTAATATGAGTGGTGTTGTGAATTGGAAGGGTGTGAGAGTGGAGCAATACCCGATTTAGTGGTTTTGTTGTGCTATAAGCGAATAGTGTGAAGTTGCTAAATAGTTGATTCAGGGTAATTTGTGAATTAAAATTGTTGTTATTGTTTGGTTTTGTGTTTGGTGAGTTTGTAGGCCTTCCACTACTACATCAGTACTCATCCTAGACTCATAAATCTCATACAACAGATCAATGGACATTGAATTCTCGGGTTAAATTTTTTGGGAACCTCCAACAAGGCATCCAAAAACCTCAAAAACAAATCATATGGTGATTCTCCCTTATGCCTCTTCATGTTAGACAATCCTTGAACAAAAAAAAAATGATCATCTTTGCTCAAATTTTGTTGATGTTCAACTTGGAGCTCACTATGATTTGCATGTTGTGATGATGGACAAGTCAGAACAGTAGAAGCATTATCATCTTGACAAGCATTTTTATTGCATGATCCTTGAATTCCATTTGCATGAGATGTGTTGGGATAACCAACACTTGCAGCCATGTATCCTTTCATCATTGAATATTTCAGGTTGTTCTCAATATTCATGGCAATTTGATATGCCTAGTATAATGTTGTAGGCTCTTTATCTCTTAGCAGATAACCCATTTCTCCCTCAAATTCACCTAAGTACACCACCAAACATGTTGCATCATTTGGTCTTAGACTTTCTGGAATATCCCTTACTGCCTTTGTGAATCTAAGATTGAATGCTTGGACTAGCTCATCCTCTTCTTTCTCAATGTTCATAAGTTTTTATCTCATTGAAATGGGATCAACCCTTTCACCAAACTGTTCCATGAATGCTACTTTCAACTCCTCCTAGGAATAAATAGAGGATGTTGGTAAATAAGAGAACCAATCCCTTGAATCTCCCTTCAAATATTGAACAAACAACTTCATGACAACATCCTCAAAATCAAGTTCATAGTTTCCCACCACATCAACAAACTCTTACAGATGTCCATTTGTTGATTCAAAATTATCACCATTGAATTTTGGTTTTTTATTTCTGATTTTAGGTGGTATGACATTTGGGAAACCATAAGTGCCACTAAAATTTATGGTTCTATATCTTTTAGTGCTGAAATTTCTTTGAGAACCTGGCTAGGGCTGATCACAAACCATGGTTGCACTAGGAACCATACAAGGATGCATATATTGGTACATTTTGATATGCCTTTTCAAACTTCAAATATCAACTCTATAGTTGATCATTCATTGCCCTATTTTTGGCTTTCTTCATGACCTCAGAATACCATAAAGCGTAACTCAAATGCATCTACACTTAAGATCTAATTAGTGGGAATATTTCAAGAACAAGCATACTTCTTTAGTATAATATGTAGGCTATAGGTTATAACTCAGAAGTATGCAAACTTAGTATTACTATCCTTTCCCTTTCTTAGTGATATTTCACTCAATAGGGAACCAATTTTTTTGAAGACTTGAAGACTTCTCATAAACATCTTTCAAACATAATAATAATTTCTTTAAGTTTATGAGGATACTTGGAAACTTGTAGCAACTGCTAACCTTTCTTCCTGACTAGAAATATTTGTAGATTTGAAACTTTATTCACATCTTCATCAAGTTCTTTTGACAGATTCACCACCTCTCTTTATAGAGGACTGAACTTCAAATAGTATGAAGCTATTTCAAAGATAAATCTTCTTTTGAGTTCCTTTCACTAGCAGAGAACCATAGATCATGAAACTTTCAGGTTTACTACAACAATTTCTTTCTCTAGGTATGAATTCCTTCAATATTTGAAAAAAATGTTCAAATTCACAAAATGCTTGACTCTGTGATATAATAGTTTGCAAATGGAGATTAAAAGTTTTCCCTAGTAGATTCACTGATCTATTGGTGTTTTTTAAAGAACCAAGCAGATCTCACCAAGCATCTATGAATTCGCCAAATTCAATTCTTGAATACTTAGGAGATGATTGGCCAATGAATGAGAGAAAGTTGTAAGGCTTTCCTCCTACACTTTGGGCTCTACAAAACCAGGGAGGGTGATCCCACAATGTGTATCTTGTAATTATTCTAGACAATTATTTCACACATTGTATAAGAAAGTAGATATATTCCCATAAAGTGCAAATAGACAACATTCATAAAATATTTGGTTGACCTTTAAACAAATTACTATCTATTGCAAGGAATGGAATGATACTTCATATTGGTACGTTATAATTGAAAGTGTTTTGAATGATTTTTATTCTCGTTCTAAGCCCTTGGTCAAGTGCATGACTAACTCATTTATCTTTAGGATAACCTGATGAAAAGACTAGTGCCTCATCCATTGGGCTAATGGAGCCACATCTGTAATAACTAGTAATACTTTAGCAATTTAACTCAGTAATTAGTGGGCTATTGATACACTACCTTGCAGTATTCAACTCACTATGCCTAAAACACAACTACTTATCGATCCTATGTTCTTTTCTCCCAAACCTATGACCTTATTTTAGCATTTAATCAATTCTTTGAATTGAAGCAAAAAAAAATCACTCATTCAATCAAAACAATTGAAGACAAACAAAAATATCATTAACCATTTTCATTCATAATTCAAAATAAAATTACATTGGTGAGTATATGCTTTAGAATTGATACTTTCTTCTATTACTGCTACTACTGTAAAACTATATTAAGATCATTACATAAAAATTCCATACCCTAGACTCCTCTCGATTTGTTCATCAATTCATCTATTTATAATTTTCTCCTTCATGAGCTTAGTTTTTTCCACCTAGACCATTTTGAGACCTCAAACTCTAACCCTTGCGACCAGCCTTGATATCCCTTTTATAGAATAAGGGCACAACAACCAATAGGGTGGATTACAATTACATTTCATTTGCATTTGAATGCTAATTTCATCTAAATTTGAAATATTCCCCGGATAGTTACATGTAATCATTTGTAGAACACGAGAAAGAAAAAGAAACTAAATTTCACACGATTTTTTGAAGAAGACCATTCAAACCACCAAAAGGTATCGTAAGTTGTTGCAACATCCTCCAAATTTCACATCCACATTGAGCAAAAATATTCTCCATCATACTATTCAGAAGGCATCCAAATTTGCACCAAGGAAAAAACCAAGCATATACTGAGAAGGACGAAATTGCCACCAAGGGAATATTATCATAAAAAACTAGGACCATGATGCTACCCTGCTCAATCAGCACCTAAATACACAAGCCCACTTCGTGTCTTTGCAGAAACTAGAGAAACCACCATTTCATATTCATTAGAGTCCATTAGATTAGCCATGGTGAATAAGTATTGGTGGTATCTAGAATCAGTTTCAATCTCAATACCCAAGGGACTTTCTGAGATTTCAATGGAAGAGTTATGTTGTCCCATGCAAGCCTGGTGATACTTATTCTTCCTTTTTTCCTCCCTCACAGACTTCATCGACTCCTTCGCTTTAAACTTGGTCAACTCTCCCATAACAACCCTGCTCCTTAGATGATAAGTGCTCTTGACACCATCTTGCACATATTTCTTAGCATGGGCACTCTTCTTTCCCTTTTCATTTGGAGTTATAAGAACTCTAGGTATGGCTTTCTCATTTTCAGGGATATCTTCATGGGACTTAAGCAAACTAAGTCTCCTATACCTTCTAAAAGTGGAGGCAGATACCTTGGGCGTACTTATTTTCAATGAGAATAAGATGGGAACAATAAGACTTCACAATCGTAGACAGTCCCTTGACTAATTTCTCCCTTGGAAGATTTTGTAGAGTAGAAACACTCAAATCCTCAAAATTCTTATCAACCTACGAAGAAATTGCAGAATATAAAACTCTTACCACCCCTTTATCAGACTTAGAATTTTTCAACTTCTGATTGCAATTGTGAAAAAAACAAAGGATATCAACTCCCATTTATTGAGAAACTTGAGCATTTCGATCATCAATTCTCCAAGGAGGCTAGAATGAGTGAGTAGATGATCAACCGTTAGATGTTGAATCACAACCGTTAATCACCTAGATGCTTCAAAATTTGTGTACCATATTCAATAATTTCTGAAAAGAAATCATTCACACTCATCAGGATTGGGCTTGGGTAATCTTGCATGTGTCTTATGCCATTAATTCTCACTCACATGATACAAAGCAAATCTCATGTCCATATCTTCAGTTTTGAATGTCAATTGTAGATCCCTGTGTATGAGATGATGTGTTAAATGAATTAGATTGAGTCAAGAGGTTTTGAATTTCCATCGCCATCGCTCGCCAATCCTTCAACCAACAAAAAATTTCCAGCTAGGATGCCAACTCATCCATCCATGGGCTCCACCATCCTATTCCAAGTGGAGGAAGAGATCCACGTGTTGTTCGCTTGCTGACCTCACTACCTTTTGAAAACACTATTTTAATCTCATGGGGTGAGGGGGAAAAGGTTGAGATTAAACCTCAATGTTGCATCACCACCATTGATTTGAAACTTCAAGGCACTAGGTATGTGAGTGGATACTGGGTTCCACACCTGCAATGGTAGACGTGTCAACAACCCACTGACCCCGCTACACTTTAGAAAGTATTATTTTAATTGAGCGAGGATGACAAGCAATGGATATGATTTAATCCTTTGATCTAATGCTTGACAATCCTGCACATGCATAGAAGGTTAGTTTTAAAAGGGGACCTGACTAGGTCGATGGGACCTAGACCCTTGGGAATGAATGGCTTAAGACATAATTCATTTTTTACTTAGGAAATATTTCGCCCTTCTATAGGAAGTATTAAAAAAATGGAAAATATTCAGCGACTGACAGACCTAGACCAAGGGGCTGATGAAAATAACACTTTTGATGGCTCAAGTGGTAACTCAAATGACCAATGACTGGGTATAAAAAAACACGAAAGAATTAGAACGCCCAAGGGTTTAAGACTTAGAAAATTTGACACAAGGGATTTTAAACCAAAACCCTAAACCCTACCCTTGGGAACAGAGGAAAATAAATCATGATAAGGGAAGAACCAAGCTCTAAAATTATAAAAAATTTAGAAGCTCTACCAACAACAAGGGAATGTTGATTTGGAAAAGATATCTCCGATCCACAAGCTACAATCGGGAGACATATTTCATGCATGCACAAGAAGGGAAATAATTGAAACATATCAAAAGAGTGGAGAACTTATGGAAGAAGCAGTTAAGGCATTGCATGAGACCATTCCTAGATCAAATGTTGACACCACAATCTTTGGCATGGAAAAATTGATAGTACTAATTCATTCATTCAAATTTTATTCATCTGGATTAAAGGAAGAAGCAAAGAAGGCAGTAGTGAAAAGGTTAAGTGATAAGAGGATGTTGGAGATGTTAGAGAAATGTGCAATTTCACATAAAAAGTTTTCAAAGTTGTTAAAGGATGTAGAAGGATGTGTAGATGAGACAAATTCCTTGTACCAATATGGCATGAAGTGGCCTAGAGCCACACAAAGCATAAGATAGGATATGGACTCTATTGAGTCTCAAATTGATGCTACCTCAAGTTCCTATGATCTAACACTCGACCTCATAGGTATAACAAGGAATTCCATTGAATACATGCACATGAAGTTCTTCTAGCTAAAAGCACAAAAAGAACACATTATTTTGTAATTTGGAGAGGTAAGGGATTTGGTCAATTACAAGTTCTTACTCATTTCAAAATATCTCCTAAGTGCGGACAAAGCTAAGAAGATGAATCTGGTACCTACTACTCTAGAAGAGGGAGAAGAACTATTATTAGTGTTTGAAATGTAGAGCAGGTTTCTTGCAGAGCCTAAAAGAGAATGGGATAATTGAAGGCAAGCCTAGGAAGATCACCTAAAGAAGCCGCAGGCATCAACCACGTCTGATTGATTCATTATTTATATTTTCATGCATTTATGTTCAGATTATTTGTATATATGCGGACAATATAAAGAAAATTTTCAATACCTTTTTGGTTTTTTCTCTAGTACATGACTCAGAGGGAGTCAATTCATTATTTCCCAATTATATATATGACTACATCATTGAGGGGGAGTTCTGAAAAGAATCAAAATAGTTTATATAGGAACCCATTTCCCTTGATGTCAAAGGGGGAGAGTATTTTTTGGATATTTTTGGCATGTTTCCATCAATGAAAAAGGGTGATATTGTTAGAAGTTTGGGGAGATTGTTGAAGTTTTTCATTGATGATGTTGCCTAGCAACATTAACATGGTTGGAATGGATCGTACATAACAACATGATATAGTGTTGTCATTGATGTCAACATTATTGTGTATCACTTTGATTAATCCAAACAAGTTTTTGAGATGATAAGGAAGAAATTTGTGCAAGTTGAGTTGGTTCGAAAAGATTAGTTGCATAGAAATTTGATTGTGTCAATTATACAAGTTCAGTGTTGTAGTACATCATTTTTTGGATCTACACCACTCTGCAAGTGAAGATTTCACTCTAAGATTATAAGATCATTTTGTTGGATGTTAGATATACCTAATTCCAACATTTCATCATGTTTGGACAAGTGGATTGAGAGATATGAGTAACAAAGTTCAACTTGGAAATTCATAGTTATTCTCTATACAATGTGTTTGTGTGGGAGAATCTGCACTTCTCTACGAATGAGTTTTTGGCCTTGTGGTTTTGAAGATAAGTTGGAATATGTTAGTATAGTATGGATTATAGATGGTATCGAGTTTTGAGGTCCACACATTGAGATGTGGATACACAAATGAAGGTTTTTTTCTTTTAGGTCTTATATGGAGCTGACCTAACATGTTTGATGTTATGCAAAGGATAAATAAGTGTTGTTGACTTATGTAGGATCTATCATAGGACTATGCCAACCTATCCTAAGAAATTTTGAGTTTTGAATTATGGTGCACTGTGTGGATGATAATTTTTTGAGCTGACAAGTTATAATTTTGGTATTACATCTAACTAGGCCGACCTAATTGATGTTATACTTGATGCAGATATATAAGTTGGATTGTTTTTTGTGTTTTGATGCAATGAATGCAATATTTATTATGTGTGATGAAGATTTGATTAGAGAAGTGTGAAGTTAAGTTGCAAATGTTAATTTGAAGATAAAAATTGTGTGAATGAAGAGCAAGGTAGAGTGTTGAATCAAAATTAGATAAAGACTGTTATTGTGCTTTAATGGAATTGTAATTCATGCATACATAAGATGCAATTGTAATAGTTCAAACTAGGTTGTGAGCCACCATATCTCTTATATATTTTTCTCTATGGATAGTGAGTCCACTTGTAGGGAGAATTTATGTAAAGATACTATAATTGGTTATAATATATTGTGAGCTAACCCTCACCATGGTTTTTCCCATTTTGGGTTTTCCACGTAAAATCCCAGTGTTCATGTGTTATGTGATGTTGTGAATGTTTAAGAGAATGTTTATGTGATGCTGTCAAATATGCATTAGTGATTGGATGTTTAATGTTTGGATGGTTTAAGAGAATACTGATTCACCCCCCCTCTCAGTATTATGGGTATTCAACAACATACCCGATGAAGACACATGACATGATGGAACATAAAGATGAAAACATAATTAAAAAAAATGATGTAAACATGATTTAAAAAAAAGAAGACATAAGAAAAACACATGACAATCAACAAAACACAAGGTTAGTACTAAAAAATTTGAGTCAGTAAGGAAAGAGACCTTAGTCTTAAATTTTTCAAATACCAAACATCATCCATCGAATAAAGAAAAAATACTCCATGAGGACTAAATTCATAGACATCACTCATAAAACACATGGCTCTACTGGCAAGAAAGTTGTATTATGCTAGGGGGAAATGTTAAAAGACGTTCATGACACACAATAGAAAAGTATGATATTTTCTAGGTGAACCATAAACTGGAAGGCACACGGGCTAGTGAAGTTCAATATTCACTAGGTGAGCCCCCAAGGCAAGGTAAAATGAGAGACACACACTATATATAGAGGGTGCACCTGTAACAAGGTGGAAAAATGAGAAACACGCACTAGGTCTACAAGGTGTTCCCATTAAAACCATACCAAGAGTTATACTCCTTAATAACCATGATAAGGTGCCACAAAATGATCAAGATTATATGCCAACACTACACTAAGTCCAACTCCCATGAACAAAGTGAAGCAAAAATGATAAGGTTTAACATCATGAGGGATGAATGTGATGAGGTTTAACAAAGGGGTATTGCTCAGTACATGAATGTCACTCCTTAGGGAACATCACACATGACATCACCACCAACATAGGACTAGTCGAGGAACATAAAATCACACCTTAGGTAATACTAGACATAGTGTTACCACCAAGGAGAATGTCATATGCCAAGAAAGATCACACTCTTGGATGACATCAAGCCCAATATTACCACAAAGGAGACATGTGGATTAAGAAAGCCACACTTTGGTTGATAGGGCCACACTTCCCAGGAGATGTATGCTATCATCTCTAAGAAGGGACCATTTCCTATGCAAAGAATGAGTAGGGGACTATATTCCCCCCCTTAAAATTTCAACATACTTGTTGTGTTGGTATTTTAAGGAGAAAGAGGGGAAGAGGGGATCCTTGGAAAGAATGCACGCCTCTCCAAATTAAGTTATCCTTGCCCCCAAGCATAGAGAAAAGGTCAACCACACCAATGACCATCATGTTATTCCCATGAAAAATATGGTTACACTTAAGATTTTACCACCATGAATGGTAATGAGAAAAATACATAAAGCTACAAATGCCACATAGTGATGAGCAACATGATAGGATGAAGATCATTAAATTGATTAGAGGAATTTGGTGCATCAACACATGGATGAGCACCACAATCCTTAATATTTATCTTATTACTCAAGGCCTTACATTCATTGGTAAAATGAAAATGCACTCGATGATATGCACAAAATGAATCTTTGTTGTAGAATTTCTTTCATGTTCTTTGAGGAAGTGCAATCAGGCAGGATTTGAGAAGCCTTGACAAGATATTCTCTTGATCCTTAGTAGGGGTCATTTCTTTCTTTTGTGAAGAAAATATTTTCTTTCTTATCACAAGATGTCATATATAATGTAGATGATAAATCATTAGATGAAGATGGGGAGGAATTTTGGAAACCTAGACCTGCTTGGAAAAGAACGGTATAGAATTCACTTGATCCCTATCATTTTTTTTTCATGTTTTCATTACATCCATGGTTAGAAATAGTTTTGTATCCAAGACCATAACATGCTTCCAAATCAAATGAAGAGATTTTATCTACATGCTTCTAAGAAAGATTGACCTCCTCTTGAGTATGCAAATCCTTTTTAATTTTTATTAAAGTTATGCATCTTCCTCTCATGGGGGATAGATCCAAGTTGAAAAAATTAGACACATGCCTATTTTGGTTTAGATTGTGATATTTTTTACTCTCTTAAAGAAGGGTGTACAATCTAATGAACCACAATTGTCATATAAGAGTTTTTTGTAGGTGAAAGACAATTAGAAGTATCATCAAATTGTATAGGTTCTACCTTTGAAGTTAGAATCAAAGTATTAAGAGAGTTGGAAGTGTTATGATCATGTTGAACTTGTACATTATAACTTTGTTCATCTGCTTCAACCATGTATATCTTTCTATTATATTCATACTTCATCTCTTGGTGAAGAGTAGATGGGACTCCCTTCATGGCATGCATCCATGGTCTACCTAGGATAAGGTTGTATAAAAGAGGTCTTGACATGATATGGACAAGAGTGGGCTGAACCACAGGTCCAACCTCGATGGGAAATGTGATAGTTCCTAATTGTTTCTTATTAACATTGTCAAAGCCAAAAATATTAACATCATTAGGTTGTTTAAGATTCTTGAACACACCAATTTTATCTAAGAGGTCAATGAGATTCACTCCATTATCTATGAGAGTACGCCTAACTATAGTTTCATTAATGATCACCTTTATCATTAAGGCATCATGTTTATTTTGGATCTCAAGCAAGGGTAATTCATGTTGAGGGAATGTAATTTCCAAATTTGTCACGTGTATACAATAAAATGAGGTCTAGCTAAATCATTTGGTTTAACAAAATATTGGACATTAGTCTTCTATAAAATCTTTGGAGCATCCAATTTTATATAGGTGATGTTTGAATCAAATTCCAAAGGGAGATGTTTTTCAGAGTACAATGAAGTTTCTCAACAAGATCATTATCTCCACTACACTGAGGAAAATTATGTGTGAGAAACTATTTGATAACTTGGTTTTTGTGACAGATGCTTACTAGTAGTTTCCTTGCAAAGTTCAAGATACCACCCAAAGGTTTAGGAGGTCTTATAATAGGAGGTGGTTTAGGAGGTTCACTAACTAAAGGATATCCAATTGTTACTTGCATGTTCATAGCCTCAATTGAGTTATCTACTCATTGATGACCTTCTATTGGGGGGATCTAATGTAAACTTAGCATCTTCATCTATGTCATCCATCTTATTGTCTTTTGAAAGAAACGTATATGTGTATCGCCTATTGCGCATTGCTTCATGACTGCTAGCCTTGTATTGGCGATGAGTGATGAATGTTTCTCTTTGTATCATGGATTTTATTTGCATCGAAGGTAGTAAAAGGACCTCAAGTCTCATATTAGCGATGCATGATGTGAATCATTTTCTTTGTATCAATGGTAGGTCTTGTATCACTAATTTCTCTAATGCTCTAAGTTCTAAATTGGTGATGAGCGATAACACTTTATCCCTTTGTATCACTGGCTCATCGCTCATTTTGCATCATCTCCTGTTGTCCAATTTCCTATTGGTGATGAGTGATGAAGGAAGAATGGGAAGATGATATGATCTAACATCTAGGATATCATCACATGTGTTTCTCACATCATTGATGGAATATGCGAAGGAAAATGAATATCAACGATAAGCGATGGATGGTTTAGCCTTATGTCCATTGCTTCACCTCAAGCCATTGTGGTTGTAGTTAAAGGAGAAAAAAATGGCAATGAGAGATGGAGAAAGTATGAGATATTCAATGAAATATTTCCCCCATCGATGGGCTCTAATGCATCACAGATTCATTCGCAAAAGAAAGGCACCAAACACCGATGAGTGATGGAACGATGGAGCCACATTGGGATGACAATGGAGTTTCAATGAGACTATGTCAAGAGTCTCTTCAACATGCCAATATGGTGATGTTTGCAATGATATAAGGATGCCCTTTGCAGGGCATAAATTATTTTCTTCAAGCAATGTGTAAAGGAATTTTGTCTTATTCGAATTTTTCCTCCCTATGTTGCAAATATAACTACATTGGGGAATATTTTTGTATCGGTCAAATATGAATTGGACATGAGTAAATTCTGGCCCGAGGCTTGTTTTGCTCCTTCGTTTCTATAAGAAGGAATCGATGGACAAATGTATGTGGTTATTGATTGATCATAGAGAAATTTTTTGTAATGAGAATACAGAGAGTAGTTCAAAGTTCTATCTTAGGTTTTTAAGTCTAGTTGATATGCAAATGTAATTTTCAATAACAATACTAGGATTTGAATAGACAATGGTACAAATTCAAGGCCATTTCTCTCCTAGTGTATTTGTTATATGGTTTATGAATAAAATGATCAATAGTTTTTTTATTGGTCATCATTACGTTCCAATGATGTATGACTTTCATCTTTGTTTTAATTCAAAGAATTAATTAGATTACTTAGGTGAAGCTCTAGGTTCATGTAATTTGAGTATCAGGATCTCTATAAGAAGTTTTGGTTTAGGATACAATGGTATGATACTATAATGCAGTGTTGTAGAATCTTGGTAATGCTAAGTATCAACCTGTTATCCAATTATATTTATGTTGAGATTGATTCCATTCCTTGGGATAAGGCACTGGTCTGGGTTTTGTATTCATGATGCATTTTCTTGATCATTCAGAAGAAAATCAAATTCAATTATCAAATTTCTATTTTAGTCAATTTTTTCTACCTAGAGGTGTAATGCACTTCTATATTCTCATGCTCTAAATGTTGAGTGTTGTGAAGGATTAACCATCATTTTGAAATATTCTATTTATTGAGTGCTCACATAAGAATTCATTTGCTATTTGCAATGTACATTGTTATTGGCTGCATAAATTCATAGGTATGTTGTGTCAGATCACCCTCTTGGGTTTTGAAAAGCCCAAAGTGTAGGAGAGAAAAGTGTAGAATGAATCATCCATTCATTTGCCACTAATCTTGAAGTTCTTAGCATAAGGACTAGCTATCCTTTAGAGGATTTTCAAGGTTCAGCTAGAAAAAAAAACCAACATGAGTAAATATAACTATTTTTTTCGTTGGCATATTCCATCCATGAGCAAGTAGTTCCACATGTGTTTCTGAAATTTAAATGAATGTCAAATGAAAATATGACATGTGTAAATGACCTGAAGCTTGTTGCTACTTTGTTTTATAAAAGGAAATTCAAGGTCATTTGCACAAGATGATTAATCAATTTTGGAGAGCTTTGTAATACAGACATAGAGAAATTATGTTTCATTCATTTTCAAGGTTGTTGAGTCTGGTCTTTGTAAATTTTGAGAGAATTGTATGATCGTACAATAATTTCTTAATATAATGGCATACTTCTAAAGCTAATATTCTCCTTTTGTATATTTCACACTAGTTATGAATGAAATGAATCAAATATCTTTCAATTCATCTCCATTGTCTTTCCTTTCGATGTTTATCTTCTTTTAATGCACTTATTCAAAGAAAAAGTTAAACATTTTAATAGAGATAAAGATTTGTGTGGATGTATACAAGGACTTGATAAGTACTGTTGGTTAGGATTTTTGAGTTTAATGGTGTAATGCATCATTAAATAGCTATGTTATATGATAGAGGGAATATTTTTGTGCACTTCCAATTATATTGGTTATGACTCCATGCCCTATATTAAGGCACTAATCGCTAAACTTGTGTCTATGTTGTGTCTCCATGGTCTTTCACACACATAAACATTATAAATATTTAAATTCAATTGTGTTTGTTGTTAAAAAGTATAATGAAGTAGCATTCTCTACTATTGTAAAATGTTAAACGCTTGGATAAATACTAGATCTTTACATTTATATAATTGTCAAGCAATTATGTGTAGGACATATTTGTTGTTTACAATGTTTAGGATAATTTGGCACAAGAGATGTTGAGAACATTGTATGGGATCAGGTTCCTAGGTTTTGCACAACCCAAAGTTTTAGAGGGAAATTTATTTTAACTTTCACATATTCATTGGCCAATCCCTCCAGATAATTGAATATTGGTCATGGTGAAACCGTAGATTATCTGTGAGATCTGGTTGGTAATGAAGAACAATGGGATTCCAAGTTCTCTTAAACAAGAGCATGATGAGGGATATGAATTGAACATAATTTTTGGAGAGGAGATATGTGATGAACAGTGCTATGGTACACTTGGTCATACCAATTCTACACATGTTGAGTGTAGCATTGGTGCAAGCCTTCATGGTAATGAGACAAAGGAGTATAATGATTTGTGGAATACTCTTGAAAATGGTGGTATATTAGATGCAAATGACAAAGCGTAAAAAGAATTTCAGTTAGAGAAATTATCTGTGAGTAGATGCAATGAAGAAACAAATGATGTTTTTCAGTTTGACAGGGAAGAATATGTCCCTTTTGATTATTACAACAGGATGGACAAAGAAGAATATATATGTGCAAGAGATTTATTGGATGAATCAATTCAAGAAGCTGATTATGTAGAGCATGCATATGTGGGTGATGTGAGTGATGAATAAGGGACTCCTTCCTTTTTTTATTTTTCACCTTCATCCATTCATTTTTCTACCTTTCAAGCTATCACTAATTGTTTGTATGAGGAAAACATAGATATAGTTATACAAGAATGTGAAAATTTAAAGACAAATGTTGGTATAGTTGATGAAGCTCTTTATGATGAATATTCACCTGAAGAATGTGATTGTGTCAATCACACGGATGCATATCATAACTTTTTTTCTAGGTGTGCTAATTCTAGTTTTACCCATGATCAATATACTTCAAATAAGTCATCAGAGGGTAGCGTTGCTGAATTAAGCATGATAGATATGTGTCACAGGTTTGATTTTTATGGCACATATATCTCAATTGATTTCAAAGAGATTGAAATAGAGAGACAATCCAAGGAGTATGGATCCTCACACAAAATGTCTCATGATATGAATGGAGGCATTGATGAGGTTCGCATTAGCATAAGTGACCCCAAGATGTGTTGGTCATCCATGGTCCTTGTTTTGAGTGAAGTTGAGTATGATGCATCCATTTGTGATGAAAAATTAGTTTCTCACAATGTGGACTCCAATGTTCCTAAATTTGAGTACTTCACTTGGATCCAAGATACATCTTGTAGTGATGATGTGCAGCGACAAGTTGTCTAGGTTGGTGATTTTCTATCTGCTCATGTTTCTCATATGCCTAAGCTTCAAAGTTTTAAGTTTGACATGTTAGAGGATGATTTTCTTTGTCCTAGTCAACATAATGAAGGGGCATATTTCTCTTTTCCATGTGTATTGGAGGTTTTTTTTTTTTCGTGATTCATCTAAGGAGGTCAATAGGTATGAGTGTTCCATGGTTTCATATGGTGTTGATAAGAGTTGTCAAGTTTTGTCACTACTTGCTACAAAGATGATTTTTTTTTGCATAACACTGTGGGGACCTATGTTATATGGTTTCCATGCAATAGTGGGATCAAACATAAAGCAAGTCTTCACTTGTTTAGTGGTAATCACATATTTGTGCTTATAAGAAGAGGGCTATACTTGTTGCACTGGTGTGGCATAGGTAAATGTGGGTTGAGGGTAATCAATTCCTTTAATAGGTTGGTGTTTGATAGAGGAAAAAATTGGTTCTTCTTTTCATTTGGTAGCCTAGGGCCATCAAATGAGGTGTAAAAACTTGAACAAAGGATAAATTATAGAGCACCTAATGGATTTGGTACTTGGTCCGCTTCAACCTTGAGATTTTGTGATCTCACTCTGTTATCGAAGAACAAACATCCCCAACTAGAGCCACTAGTGGAATCCCTCAAAAAAATTGTGTTCCACTGATAATTATTGCAAAATATGGATGTTGTCCTGATCTGGGCATGTTCTAAGGTTTAGGGTTTTAGTTTTTCTCATGTTCTAAGGTTTGTGTGTATCTTAAACCCTCTAAAAAAAATAAGCATCAATCTTTTTGCCTATGTTCTAATTGACTATTGACTAGCTATCACTAGTTCCTATTTTCTTAAGTTGCCACTTGAGATTTTAAGTATGTTTGGTTACCAACCCCTTATTCCTAGGGTTTCCCTTTTTCCTTGTCATGTAGTATTTTCTTCTCATTTTGGTTCAGGGGTTGATATTTTATAAAGCCGAAGCTTTCAAATATTTTTATCTTTATACCCTAGGTTGAGTATGGTCTTAAGTATCTTTTAAGTCCCCATGCTTCATTGTACCTAGGTGGCCCCCTTCTTTATAAACAACTTATGTGCATGTGCAAATTTTTCCTGTTTAAGTCATGGCCTTTCTCTCAATGTATCACCTATTAGACATTTCTTGATGATCGCTAGCCTTGTATTGGCAATGAGCGATGAACATTTTCCTTTATATCATGGCTTTTCTTTGCATCACGGGTAGGTAAAGGACCTCAAGTTTTATATTAGCGATGTGTGATGTGAGTCATTTTCTTTGTATCACTAGAAAGTATTGTATCACTAATTGCTATAATGCTCTAAGTTTCAAAATGACGATGAGCGATAACAGTTTATCCTTTTGTATTGTTGGCTCATCACTCATCATGTATCGTATCTTGTTGTTCATTTTCCTATTGGCGATGAGTGATGAAGGAACAAAAGGAAGATGATTTGATTTGATGGCTAGGATTTCATCACATGTGTTGGTCACATCATTGATAGAATATGCAAAGGAAAATGAATATCAGCTATAAGCGATGGATGGTTTAGCCTTATGTCCATCGCTTCAGCTCAAGCCATCATGGTTGTAGTCAAAGGATTGAAGAAAACATTGGTGAAGAGCGATGGAGAAAGTATAGGATATTCGATGGAATATTTCCCCCATCATTGGGCTTTAATACCTCATGGATTCATTTGAAAAGGCAAGGCATGAAATAGTGATGAGCGATGGAAAGATGGATTCACATCGAGGTGATAGTGGAGTTTCAGTGAGACTATCTCACAAGTCTCTTCGACATGTTGATATGGTGAAGTTTGTTGCAATGATAAAAGGATGACCTTTGGAGGGCAGTAATTATTTTCTTCAAGCAATGTGCAAAGGAATTTTGTCTCATCTGAATTTTCCCTCCCTGTGTTGTAAATATAAATACTTTGGGGAATATTTTTGTATTGGTCAAATAGGAATTGGACATGTGTACATTCTTTCTTGAGGCTTGTTTTACTCCTTCATTTCTATAAGAAGGAATTCATGGGAAAATTTGCGTGGTTGTTGATTGATCACATAGAAAAAATTTGTAATGACAATACAGAGAGTAGTTCAAGGTTTTTTTCTTAGGTTTGTAAGTCTAGTTGATATGCAAATGTAATTTTTGATAATAGTACTAGCATTTGAATAGATAACGGTTCAAATTAAAGGCCATTTCTCTCTTGGTGTATTCACTATATGAGTTATGAATAAAATGATCAAGGGTTGTTTTATTGGTCATCATTGCATTCCAATGATTTATGACTTTCAACTCTTTTTTAATTCAAATAATTAATTAGATTACTCAGGTGAAGCTATAGGTTCATGTAATTTGAGTATCAAGATCTTTATAAGAAGTTTTCATTTAGGATACAATGGTATGATACTATAATACAGTGTTGTAGAAGCTTGGTAATGCTAAGTATGAACCTCTTGTCCAATTATATTTGTGTTGAGATTGAATTTGTTTCTTAGGTTAAGGAACTGGTCCAAGTTTTGTATTCATGATGCATTTTCTTGATCATTCAATAGGAAATCAAATTCAATTTTCAAATTTCTATTTCAGTCGAAGTTTTCTGCCCAGAAGGGTAATGCACTTCTATATTCTCATGCTCTAAATGTTGAGTGTTGTGAAGGATTAGCCATCCTTTTGAAATATTATGTTTATTGAGTGCTCACATGAGAATTCATATGTTATTTGAAATGTACATGGTTATTGGCTACATGAATTCATAGGTACATTGTGTGGGATCAGCCTCACGAGTTTTGTAAATCCCAAAGTGCAAAGGAGAAAAGTGTAGAATCCATCTCCCATTCATTGGCCACTAATCTTGAAGTTCTTAGCATAAAGACTAGTTATCATTTTGAGGATTTTCAAGGTTCAACTAGAAAAAACACCAACATGAGTAAATATAACTATTTTTGTCCTTGGCATATTCCTTCCACAAGCAAGTAGTTGCACGTGTTTTTGAAATGTAAATGAATCTCAAATAAAAATATGACATGTGTAAATGACTTGAAGCTTGTTGCTCCCTTGTTTTATAAAAGGGAATTCAAGGTCATTTGCATGAGATGATTGATCAATTTTGGAGAGCTTCGTAATACCAACATATAGAAATTAATTTTGAGTCATTTCCAAGGTTGTTGAGTCTGGTCTTTGTAAATTTTGAGAGAATTGTATGATAGTACAATCATTTCTGAATATAATGGCATACTTCTAAGGCTAATATTCTCGTTTTGTATATTTCACACTAGTTATGAATGAAATGAATCAAAGATCATTCAATTCATCTTCATTGTCTTTCCTTTGGATGTTTATCTTCTTTTAATGCTCTTATTCAAAGAAAAAGTTAAACATTTTAATAGAGATAAATATTTGTGTGGATGTATACAAGGATTTGATAAGTACTATTGGTTAGGATTTTTGAGTTTAATGGTGTAATGCATCATTAAATAGCTTTGTTATGATAGAGGGAATATTTTTGTCTACTTCCAATTATATTGGTTATGATCCCATGCCCTATATTAAGGCACTAATCACTAAGTTGTGTCTATTTTGCATCTCTAGGGCCTTTCACACACAAAAAAAATATAAATATTTAAATTAAATTGTGTTTGTTGTTAAAAAGTCTAATGAAGTAGCATGTTCTACTGCTATAAAATGTTAAATGCTTGGAGAAATTTCCATATCTTTGCATTTTTATAATTGTCAAGCAATTATGTGTAGGACATATTTGTTGTTTACAATGTTTGGGGTAATTTGGCACAAGAGATCTTAAGAACATTGTATGGGATCACCTTTTTGGTTTTTGCACAACCCAAAGTTTTAGAGGGAAAGTTATTTTAACTTTCACATATTCATTGGCCAATCCCTCGAGATAATTGAATATTGGTCATGGAAAAAGCATAGATTATCTGTGAGATCTGGTTGGTAATGAAGAACAATGGGATTCCAAGTTCTCTTAGACAAGAGCATGATGAGGTCTGTGAATTGAACATACTTTTTGGAGAGGAGATATGTGATCAATAGTGCTATGGTACAATTGGTCATTCCAATTCTACACATGCTGAGTGTAGAATTGGTGCAAGCCTTCATGGTAATGAGACAAAGAAGTCTAAGGATTTGTGTTTGAAAATGGTGGTATATTAGATGCAAATGAAAAATAATGCAATGAATTTCAGTTAGAGCAATCATCTATGAGAATCTGCAACAAAGAAAAAAATGATGTTTTTCATTTTGACAAGAAAGAATATGACCCTATTGATTATTACAAGTGGGCAAAGAAGAAGATATATGTTCAAGAGATTTATTGAACGAATCAATACAAGAAGCTGATTATGTAGAGCATGTATGTGTGGGTGATGTGAGTGATGAATAAGGGACTCCTTCCTTGTTTTATTTTTCCCCTTTGTCCATTCCTTTTTCTACCTTTAAAGATATCACTAATTGTTTGCATGAGGAAAACATAGATATAGCTATACAAGAATTTTAATTTTTTTTTTTAAATGTTGGTATAGTTGATGAAGCTCTTTATGATGAATTTGCACCTAAAGAATGTGATTGTGTCAATCACATGGATGCATATCATAACTTTTTTTCTAGGTGTACTATTTCTAGTTTTCCTAATGATCAGTATACTTCAAATAAGTCATCAAAGGGTAGCGTTGCTAAATTAAGCATGATACATATGTGTCATAGGTATGATTTTTATGGAACATATATCTTAATTTATTTTCAAGAGATTGAAATAGAGAGACAATCCGAGGAGTATGGATCCTCACACAAAATATCTCATGATATGAATGGAGGTGTTGATGAGGTTTGCATCAACATATAAGTGACCCAAAGATGTGTTGGTCATCCATGGTCCCTATTTTGAGTGAAGTTGAGTATGATGCATCCATTTGTGAGGAAGAATTAGTTTCTCACAATGTGGACTCCAATGTTCCTAAATTTGAGTACTTCACTTGGATCTAGCATACATCTTGTAGTTATGATGGGCAACAACAAGTTGTCTAGGTTAGTGATTTTCTATCTACACATGTTTCTCATATGCCTAAGCTTCAAAGTTTTAAGTTTGACATGTTAGAGGATTATTTTCTCTATCCTAGTCAACATAATGAAGGGGCATATTTCTCTTTCCCATGTGAATTGGATGTATTTTCTTTTTTCCTTGATTCATCTAAGGAGGTTAGTAGGTATGAATTTTTCATGGTTTCATATGGTGTTGATCAAAGTTTTCAAGTTTTGTCACCACCTGCTACAAAGATGAAAAATTTGCTGCCTAACACTATGGGGACCTGTGTTATATGGTTGTCATTCAATAGTGGGATCAAACATGGAGAAAATATTTACTTGTTTAGTGGTAATCACATATTTTTGTGTATAAGAAGAGGGCTATACTTGTTGTACTGGTGTGGCATAGGTAAATGTGGGTTGAGGGTAATCAGTTCCTTTAATAGGATGGTGTTTGATAGAGGAAAACATTGGTTCTTATTTTCATTTAGTGGCCTGGGGCCATCAAATGAGGTTTAAAATTTTGAACAAAGGAGCAATTATAGAGCACCTAATGGATTTGGCACTTGGTCTACTTCAACCTTAAGATTTTGTGATCTCACTTGTTATGAAAGAACAAACATCCCCAATTGGAGCCACTGGCAGAACCCCTCAAAATTTTTGTGTTCCACTGATAATTATTACAAAATATGGTTGTTGCCTTGATCTGGGCATGTCCTAAGACTTGGGGTTTTAGTTTTTGGCATGTTCTAAGGTTTATGTGTACCTTAAATCCTCTAAAAAAATAATAAGCATCAATATTTTTGCGTATGTTCTAATTCACTATTGACTGGTTATCACCAGTTCCTAGTTTATTAAGTTCCCACTTGAGCCATTAGGTTTGTTTGGTTACGAACCCCTTATGCCTATGATTTCCCTTTTTCCTCGTCACATAGTATTTTCTTCTCATTTTGGTTCAGGGGTTGAAATTTTATAAAGTTGGAGCTTTCAAATATTTTATCTTTATACCCTAGGTTGAGTATGGTCTTAAGTCCCTTTTAAGTCTACATGCTTCATTGTACCTAGGTTGCCTCTTCATTATAAACAACTTATGTGCAAGTGCAAATTATCCACATTTAAGTCATGGCCTATCGCTCGGTGTATCACCTATTGTCCATTGCTTCATGACTGCTAGCCTTGTATTGGTGATGGGCGATGGAATTTTTCCTTTGTATCATGGCTTTTCTTTGCATCACAAGTAGGAAAAGGACCTCAAGTTTTGTATTAGCAATGTGTGATGTGATTCATTTGCTTTGTATCACTAGAAGGTCTTATATCACTAATTTCTATATTGCTCTAAGTTTTGAATTGGCGATGAGCAGTAACACTTTAGCCATTTGTATTGCTAGCTCATCACTCATCGTGCATCATCTCTTTTTTTTCATTTTCCTATTGGCGATGACCGATGAAGGAAGAAAGGGAATATGATTTGATCTGATGGCTAGGATTTCATTGCATGTGTTGCTCACATCGTTGATAGAATACACAAAGGAAAATGAATATCAATGATAAGTGATGGATGGTTTAGCCTTATGTCAATCACTTCACCTCAAGCCATCATGGTTGTAGTCAAAGGATTGAAGAATACTTGGTGAAGAGAAATGGAGAAAGTACAAGATATTTGATGGAATGTTTCCCCCATCGTTGGGCTCTAATGCATCATGGATTCATTTGCAAAAGCAAGGCACTAAATAGTGATGAGCGATGGAACGAGGGATTCACATCAGGATGATAGTGGAGTTTCGATGAGACTATCTCATGAGTCTCTTCAACATACTAATATGGTGAAGTTTGCTGCAACAATAAAAGAATGCCCTTTGGAGGGAAGGAATTATTTTCTTCAAGCAATATACAAAGGAATTTTGTCTCATCTAAATTTTTCCTCCCTATGTTGCAAATATAACTACATTAGGAAATACTTTTTTATCCATCAAATAGGAATTAGACATGTGTACATTCTAGCCTAAGGCTTGTTTCGCTCCTTCATTTCTATAAGAAGGAATTCATGGCCAAATGTACATGGTTGTTGATTGATGATATAACAAAATTTTGTAATGAGAATACATAGAGTAGTTCAAGGTTTTTGTCTTAGGTTTTTAAGTATAGTTGATATGCAAATGTAATTTTTGATAACAATACTAGCATTTGAATAGACAATGGTGCAAATTAAAGGCCATTTCTCTCATGGTGTATTCACTATATGATTTATGAATAAAATGATCAAGGGTTTTTTATTTTTCATCATTGCGTTCCAATGATTCATGGCATTCATCTTTGTTTTAATTCAAAGAATTGTTTAGATTATTCAGGTGAAGCTATAGGTTCATGTAATTTGAGTATCAAGATCTTTATAAGAATTTTTGGTTTAGGATATAATCGTATGATACTATAATGCAGTGTTGTAGAAGCTTGTTAATGCTAAGTATGAACTCATTGTCCAATTATATTTGTGTTGATATTGACTTTGTTTCCTGGGTTAATGCATTGGTCCAATTTTTGTATTCATGATACATTTTCTTGATCATTCAATAGCAAATCAAATTCAATTTTCAAATTTCTATTTCAATCAAATTTTTCTACCTAGAAGTGTAATGCACTTCTATATTCTCATGCTCAAAATGTTGAGTGTTGTGAAGGATTAGCCATCCTTTTGAAACATTTCATTTATTGAGTGCTCACATTAGAATTCATCTATTATTTTCAATGTACATGGTTATTGGTTGCATAAATTCATAGGTACATTGTGTGGGATCACCGTCATGGGTTTTGTAAAGCCCGAAGTGCAAGGGAGAAAAGTGTAGATTCCATCTCCCATTCATTGGCCACTAATCTTGAAGTTCTTAGCATAAAGACTAGTTATCCTTTAGAGTATTTTCAAGGTTTAGCTAGAAAAAACACCAACATGAGTAAATATAACTATTTTTGTCCTTGGAATATTCCTTCCATAAGAAAGTAGTTGCACATGTGTTTTTGAAATGTAAATGAATGTCAAATGAAAATATGACATGTGTAAATGACTTGAAGCTTGTTGCTCCCTTGTTTTATAAAATGGAATTCAAGGTCATTTTCATTAGATGATTGATCAATTTTGGAGAGCCTTATAATACAAACGTATAGAAATTAAGTTTGAGTCATTTTCAAGGTTGTCGAGTTTGGTCTTTGTAAATTTTGAGAGAATTGTATGATAGTAAAATCATTTATGAATATAATGGCATACTTCTAAAGCCAATATTCTCCTTTTGTATATTTTAGACTAGTTATGAATGAAATGAATCAAATATATTTCAATTTATCTCCATTGTATTTCCTTTGGATGTTTATCTTCATTTAATGTTCTTATTCAAAGAATAAGTTAAACATTTTAATAGAGATAAAGATTTTTGTGGATGTATACATGGATTTGATAAGTACTATTGGCTAGGATTTTTGAGTTTAATGGTGTAATGCATCATTAAATAACTCTGTTATGATAGAGGGAATATTGTTGTGCACTTCCAATTATATTGGTTATGACTCCATACCCTATATTAAGGCACTAATCACTAAAGTTGTGTCTATGTTGTGTTTCTAGGGTCTTTCACACACACAAACATTATAAATATTTAAATTAAATTGTGTTTGTTGTTAAAAAGTCTAATGAAGTAGCATGTTCTACTGCTGTGAAATATTAAATACTTAGAGAGATTGCCAGATCTTTGCATTTTTATAATTTTCAAGCAATTATGTGTAGGACATATCTATTGTTTACAATGTTTAGGATAATTTTGCACAAGAGATCTTGCAAACATTGTATGGGATCACCCTCCTAGGTTTTGCACAACCCAAAGTTTTAGAGGGAAGGTTATTTTAACTTTCACCTATTCATTGGCCAATCTCTCCAGATAATTGAATATTGGTAATTGTGAAACCATAGATTATCTATGAGATTTAGTTGGGAATTAAAAACAACCAATGGGTCTAATTATGGAGCTCTTTTGTGGGATCTCAAATAATATTATTATGTTGTTGACATTGAGTACATTTCTTGATAAATTCAAATGAGTCTTGCTCCCAATAATATCTCATATGAATCAATTTATGCATTAAGGATTTACCATCGAAATTTCCACCCTAGAGCTTGAATGAGCTTGTTGAAGGTGAAGGGGTATTTCAACCTTAGTGATACATCGAAGAAAAATAACATTGTAATTTCTAATAAAGAATATTAGATAAAACAATGTATTGAGATAAAAGATTTGGTATCCAAATGTGGGTATTCTTAGTAGCATCATCAAAAAAATTTCTAGTGTTCAAATAATTATAAATGTGAGAATACAATTCCCTTGATTCTATGTGATCACATAGGAGAATATTAGGTTTAGGTTGATTTGAGATAGTAAGAGAGGGGAGAATCTGAACCACAAAGTGGTACTCATCTACATAATCGTTCAAGGGTACATGGGAAGTTGCTCTTGCTATCACATATGTGTGATGGTTTTCTCTCCTAGGGACACTATATATGGTAAAATAAGATAATTCATGAAGGATAAAGCTAAATCCCTATACTAAGATAGCTTGCTCTTCTTCACTTATTATGCTCTCATGATTTAATTTATAATGAGCTTATAATCACCATGAATATGGATATGTTTAATGTTCAATGCTATTGTAGTATGTAAGCCAAGAATGAGGTATTCATACTCAATGATATTATTCATACAATAAAATTCTAATAAAAAAGATAGAGGAACCAACTTCCCTTCGGTTGAGATTAAAAATACACCTACCTTGAAGCTGATTTGACATCTATATCCATCAAAACACATTTCCCACATGGGTTCTTGATCTAACACGTTCATCTAAAAATAAGTCCAAGTTAGGAAAGGATTGAGATGAGGGAGCTTTTTCTAATTTATTAGCAACATCTTTTCCTTCAATTTCTTTTTGAGCTACAAACTTGATATCAAACTTAGAGAGCAACATCACCCATTTCGCTAACCTTCCAAAAAGACCAGTTCTAGTAAATAGGTGTTTAAGAAGATCACATTTTATAATCACATGAATCTTTGCATGTAGGAGGTAATGCCATAACTACCATGTCACAAAAATGAAAGTGACACATTTTTTTTCCATAATAGAGTATTGAGTTTCATAATCAACTAGAATACAACAAATATAGTAGACTATTCTTTCTTGACCATCATCATCATGTTAAACTAATAAAGTTTCCAAAGAATTAGGTGATGTAAAAATATAAAGTAAAAAGGGTCTATCTTGCATAGTTGGAATCAAGATGGGATGATTATCTAAATAAAATATACATCTTTATTCAACAAACATGTGAATGGAAGGGTACAATCAGTCAATTGAGACAAAAATCTATGAATTTCCTAAGTCTTCCCCTACAAACTACGTAGTTGAGAGATGTTTTTAGTTGGAGGAATGTTGTAAAGGATGGGATTCACTACTCTCAAGATGTAAGACAAGGAAAGTCTTCAAGGATTAAATAGCCCTTTGTTATCTCAAGGAATAAAGCTCATGCGATAAGATAAATAAATAAGAATATGTACAACTTGGATAAACTAAAATGCTAAGCTATCAAGGAAAAGAATAATAAGATTTCCTGATAACATAAATTGATAATAAGGTTAGAATCTATATCTTATAGAAAAAGAAACTTTAGAACTTACAGATTCCACCCCTAGGAGGGTTAAGCTTCAGCCATGGACGATAGCGCACAACAGGGATGTCTGTGCCCCACACTATCATCCCTATTAAAATAGAGAATAAAATCCTTAGATCTACAATTTCTAGCATCTCAAATTTGTATATTTTCACATAGAACATAGAGGGAAAAATGTTGGGGTTATTTTCAGGGAATACCTCAGTCAAACCCTTGTTTTGGTGTTTCCACCTCCACGGAAAACTAGATAGATAGAGATAGAAAAAAAAGACATGAAATGTAGATATGTGTGATAGAAAGAAACCCCAAAAAGGAAGAGATCCCCTATCATGATTATAAAGAAATGTAATAGAAACAATCCTTGTTAAGGAGGAAAACCTCTATTATCAATAAAGTAGATGGGATTAAATAGATAGTAGTAAATAGACAAGACAAATAGATAAGAGAGTGTTACTAACAACTTGTGGCTCCTCTCTTGGCTTGATAGACGTGATGTATTTTCATGCAAGTGAGCCTTTTCTATTGCTTTGATATAAGTCTGACAAAGATTCACTATAAAGAGAGAGAGAGAGAGAATGAGAAAATATGTAGAAGATAGAGTAGAATGGGAGAGAGAGCAAGATCAAACAAGAGAGAGTGAGCATGAATGAGAATGCGAGTGTAAAGAGGAGTTTTGTGAGGTTGCATGGGTAGGAGGAGCCATTACATCTGTGTTTTTGCCACAATGATACGTTCCATAGCAAAAGGATGTGAAATATTCTCATTTGAATCTTGGAAAGTTTGAGAAAGCCAATTCATCGTGCAGACATCTATACATTGTGTAGTTGTCCTACTCAAATCTTTGCAAGAATGAGGTGTCTAGGCTGCGAGTGATTCATCATTGTCCCTTATGAAGTAGGAGTTGTGAAATTTTGACTTACAAGTTTTTTTCATTAATACAATGGGTTGCCATAAATGTGGCAGTCTAGATGTGCAAGTGTGAAATTGCCACAGGCTGCAATTTTACGACACTACATTTTTCCCCCACTTTAGTGAGCTAAATTTTTGGGAAAAATTAGCTACACTAAAATAGTTAAGAAGACATGAATGCTAAAATTGAATTTTTTAAAATTTTGTAGATTTATGCAAAAAACAATTACTGTAGAGGTCCCAAAGGTCAAGCAAGTAGATACTAATGATTCCCTTGGTGTTCAAGCTCAACGAGAAACTACAGTTCCTAACGTGAAGTTTCATTCTGCAAAACTCAAATTGGGTTAGTTTGGAAATCAAAAGAAGCTACCATGGTGAGAAGAATGCTTAAGAAAATTTTGGTCAATCAAAAGAAAAATATGATGAAGATGTGGGTATATGCCCCTTCCTATTTTTTCCCCCAACTAGGTATAGTGAAAATAAGAAGGATGGAAGGAATATTTTCATCATGAAAGATGGGAAAAATTGAGCGTACATATGGAAAGGTGGGCCCATGGAAGGGTCATTTTCACTATTCATAGTGATGAGTTTGTTGACCTTTCAAGAGAGTTTTCAGCAAAATCCATTGTAGATGAAATTTCAAACCATCATAGATCAACTAGTTGTGCGCCAATGTGGCGAGGGGTGACCCACTTGATGAGGTACGCAAAAAAAATTCACCCAACTTATCATTTTATCTCATTTTCTAGCATTTTAATTTCTTTTAGTAGTGCAGGAATCTAGGAGATACACTAGCATCCTTTCAAAATTTCAAGGGCCTCTAGTAGATTTGGTCTCCAAAAATCACATTTTCATTGGCATATTGTTCAACCTCAAACAACAATGTGCAATGTAGACATTTGTGTGACACAATATAGTATTAGAGGAAGACTTAGGAAAATTAGAAAAAATATGATTTTGAATGGTGATCCTAGACCTACACAAACACAAACAACAAACACAATATTAGTCCATTATGCAAATCAAATCACCATTCCCCATAAGATTCATTTGAAATATCAAGAACAAGAAATAACAAGAAGAACACAAATAAAAGCTATCTAATCTTGCTCAAAATAAAAAAACTTTCAATCCCATGGGGGAATTGGTGCTATTTTGATGTGGGAAATAGCCCTTTCCCAATTCCTAGTCAAGCTTGATGATGAAATTTGAAGATTGATGCTCCTTGATGAAATTTCTCCATAACCTAGCTAGGAAATGATGAAAAACTTTGAAAATAGATGACAATGGATGAACTTTGCTCAAAACATGAAGATAATGATGTTGCATGAAGTTGTGGATCCAAAATCAATATGAGAGCCTTCTATTTATAGAAGAGAATGATAGAAGATCGAGAAAAATGGATGAATGTGGGATCAAACACCAACCAGTAGTACAATGCCACTTGTCAACATGTGAGTGGACAAAGGTGGAGCACATTTGGATGAATGTGCACATTAATACTATTAGGTGGAATTTGAAAATTGGAGAAGTGACATGTTGGAGGGAGATGAAAGAAGAGTTAAATGCCACTTGGCTCAAGAAAAGGACATGTAAGAGGCCTTTAATGCCTTGTTGGATGGACAAGTCCTTTGGAGGGGGATTTTCAACTTTGAGGAATATTCCAACTTTGATGCCTTTTTGAATGAAAATAGGAGATTTAATAAATCAATAAATTGATTTACTTGCACAAGTTGCAAAATCTAGAGGATTGGATGGATTAGAGTTAGTGTTAATCAAGATTTAATTTACTTAAATGGAGATTAGCTAATTTAACATTGTGATATTAGACTTAATTAAATAAAGTTTGATTTATTTAATCAAAGGGGATGGTGTTAGATTCAAATCAAATAAAGATTGATTTATTTAATTGAAAAGAGATGACATTAGAGTTTAATTAAATAAAATGAATTATTTAATTAAAGAAGGGACTATAGGATTAATTAAACAAAATAATTTATTTAATCAATAGAAGAGAATGATTTAATCAAATAAAATTGATTTATTTAATTAAAAGAAGAATTATGATGAATTTAATCAAATAAGGGTTATTCGATTAAATGTTTAGTAAAGGAGATGATTTAGGATGAACTGGTGTTAGTAAATCAGGATAAGATGTATGTGATCAATCGGTATAATTTACTTGTCTACATTTTCCCCCTCTTTGAAGAAATGTACCTACTGCATTGGTTGAAAGAATAACCTTGCCAAGATCAAAATTAAAAAAAAAAAATTGATTTTTCAAATGTCTCATTGTTTCCCTAGTGAAAGAAGTATGCTGGTACACTACCCCCTCAAGACATTAGGAAAAAATTTCAAATTTGTAGGGTCAATCTCATGACAAAGAGGTTCAAGATTAGCTCAACTTGAATATTTGATGTAGAAAAATTTGTAGATAGTTCATCGGCCATGGGTAGCCTCATGTATATTTTGATATATTGCACACACTTGATACTTGGATACAAATGTTAGTAAAGATAGAAGAATAAGAAGAATAAGATGAAGACAAGATGATCCAACAAGCCCATCATCTATGAGACTTTATTAGAGATGATGATGATAATGATGATGATGCTTTGCTTCTTAGGAATTGGGATTTTAAAAGGGCTATTTACCTTATGTTTGATAACACACATAGGTGTGGTGCATCAATGTATAAAGAACCAGGATGGTGTTGCACCTAGTGTGATGGACTTTGACTCAAAAATTAGATAGGAGTACTCTTGTTCACACCTAACATACAAAACCTCATCCAAAATATAATTCAGATATTTTAAATATCTCATACCAAAACATAGAAAGGAAAGTCTTCCTATGTGGTCAACAAGACATCTAAAACACCCTTCGTACACCTAAACAATGCATGCACGACCAAGGTTATATTACAAGAATATCCAACAAGAATAACAGATAAAAGATAATTATTGTTGCCCCATTCCTTTCACTCTAAATCCTTTTGTTTGGACATCATCGAGAGGTCATTGGAATGAGCGCAATAAGATAAGACAAAAGCCAAAGATTAAGTAAACACACATGCTAATGTTCTTCATACCACTAGCCAAGACTAAACTACGGTGATGCCTAATGTTGATGTCCATTGTAGGAAGGATGCATCCTAGGACATGATGTTATCAGATGATTTGGGACAAACTAGATGATAATTTATTAGTACCAAGAGTTGACCAACTTGTTAACTTACTGACCTAGACTTGAGACCTTGACGTTTTGAATTTTCACTTTTGAACTACTAGACTTGTTTCCGATTGTCTCACCCAAGGTTGAGGTTAATGATTGTTTATTATGAGTGATGTTTATTGCAGGTGATTGCGAGATGGGATGGATGAATTTTTTCAAATATTTGGATATTTTTTGATGTTTTGCAAATGTTTTGATTTTCAAATTTTCTAATGTTTTGGGGTTTTCTAAGATTTTGACCAAGAGACTAACCTAAAGACCTAGGGGCCTCGGGGGTTGATCAACAAATGAGCCTTGCCTACGTTATACACCTAGATACCATGTAGTTCGACTAGCACAACCTCGATTATTGATGAGATATGAACAAATGGATTGCCAATTTAATATGACAGATTCCTAAAGGACTGACCTAAGTGTCTTAGGGGATGATCCAAGATCAACCTTTCCTACATTCAAAGATCAGAGACCTGTAGTTTGACAAGATGACTCTATTTTTTACTTTTTAACTGACTTTTTGACCTATTTTTGGGATTTTGATATGTTTTGAATGCTTTTGTATTTTTTGTTTTTATGAATGTTTTTGGATTCATCGATTTTCTAATGTTTTTGGATTATTCAATTTTGGGGAGACTTCAAGAATATACACGAACCCAATCCGATGAGAAAATGCCCCCAACATGATGCAATAGACTACTCCAATATAGGCAAGACAAACTGACCTTAAGAATGGGTCGAGTAGTACTAGGAGGGATCATGACACAAACACATGATCAAGCTATGATACACATGTGGATGGGTGATGGATGGAGATAGATGGATGATGGAGTGTGATGGATGAATGATGCAAAATGAACCATGAAGATCTTGGTGGATGGAAGGTGTTTATTTACACAAGGCACCTCTTTGCCAGGTTTTCACCAAGGTACTTGCCCAAAGTGCCACCAAAGTGGTTTTCACTATAGGACAATTTTTCTCTTTACTATTTTTAATCCTTTTTTTGATTTTTTTGTATTTTTTGGCTTTACACCTTGAAAGATTAGGCATAATTTTTTTTGAGATGGGAGCTATTCATAGGCTCCTACAAAGGTTTTCCTTCTGGTGTTGATAAGTGATATGCCCCTGACTTGTAGCTTGTAGTGATGATGAAGGGTCCCAACCAATTGGGTTCAAAATTTCCCTTACTAGCTGGATTTGGAACATTCTTATAATTTTCCTTCAGCACAATCTCTCTAGCTTGGAAGGTATGACTCGTGATCTTCTTGTTGTAACTCCTCTTGAGATGGTTTTGGTAGACTTGCAAATGGTTTAAGACATCCATGCACCATTCATCCAATAGTTCCTGCTCATTCAATCATGATACCTAGTATTCTTTATCTGTGATGAGATTCTGTAATGATATTCTCAACGATGGGAGCTCGATCTCAATAGGGAGTATGACTTTTGATCCATAGACCAGGGAGAAAAGTGTGGCACCTATTGGTGTGTGGATACTTGTTCGGTAGGCCCATAAGGTGGGATTCAGCTGCAAGTGCCTATCACGATCAACTTCATTGATTGTTTTCTTGAGGATTTGTAAGATGGTCTTATTTGTAGCCTCAACTTGGTCATTTCCTTGGGGTAGTATAGGGTGGAAAAGCGATGTTGGATATTAAACTTTTGGCATATGTCACGGACATCCTAGTTTTTGAAAGGTGTCTTGTTATCTTAGATAATGGCTTGAGGTACACCATAGCGGAAAATTAGGTAGTTTAGGATGAACTTTGATATCTGATTTCCTGTGATATAGGTCATAGGGATGGATTCCACCCAATGGATTCCACCCACTTGGTGAAGTACTCAGTGGCAGTGATGATGAACTTATATCCACTAGATGAGGTGGGGGTGATTTTTCCAATGAGATCGAGCCCCCATTGTGAAAAGGGCCAAGGTGTAACGATTGGGTGGAGCTCCTAAGTTGGTGCATGGATGAGATCCCCATGCTCCTGACACTGCAAACACCTTTTGACATAATTGTGAGCTTCCCTTTCCATTGTAGGCCAATAGTACCTAGTTCTCATCAGTTTCTTAGCCAAGGTCATACCACTCGAATGTGAACCATAAAGGTCATTATGTACCTTAGTTAAAGCGGTCAAAGCTTCCTCAACATTTAGGAATTGTAAAAGGGTTCCTTTAATGCTTCTATGGTATAGGGTATCTCCTAGGATGGAAAAATAGAATGAATTTTTGACAAAGTATCTTTTGAGGTTTGGGGTTATGTTTGTAGGGAAGATGCCTATTCTCAAGTAGGTGTATATATCATGATACCGGGGATCACCTGGACCAATGATTTCACACACAAATTCAGACTCTAGTACCTCAAATGTTGGTATGAGAAGCTACTCTACAAGGAATTCTTATTTTGGGATGTTACATGGGACCTCCAGGAGTGATCTGATTGTTTCCATGACATCTGCCACTCTATTATTTGCTCTAGGTATATGCTCAAATGTGACATCAATGAAGAACTCCTTGAGGCTTTCGACCAGTTTCTTATATGGATTCAACTTGTTGTCCTTTGTTTGATACTCGTCATTTACTTGGTTGATTACGAGCTGTGAGTTTCCATAGACTTTGAGTGACATGATCTACCACTGTACAACAATTTTCAATCCTATGACAAGAGTCTCATATTCTGCAATGTTATTTGTGCATGAAAATGACAACTTGTAGATAAAGAAGATTCCCACTCCTAACCCATGTTATGTGTAGGATCCATCAAAGTACATTTTCTAGTGATCTACCACACTTAAGTTAAAGATGGATTCATCAGGGAACTCTGATACAAGTGGATTATCTGAGTATATTGGTGCCTCTGCCAACTAATCTGCAATTTTTTTCCCTTTAATAGCCTTGTGTTCCAAATACTCAATGTCATGCTCTGTCAGGATCATAACCCATTTAGCCATTCACCCTGTGAGTGTTTCTTTAGAACGAAGGCACTTGAGTGGATCTATCTTTGTAATGAGATTTATTTGATGTGCTAGCTTGTAATGCCTAAATTTTTTCACAGAAAACACAACTAATAAGCAAGCTTTCTCAATGGATGTGTAATTCAGTTCATTCCCCACCATGGTTCTACTGATGTAGTACATAGCTCTATTTTTCCCATTTTCATCATGTTGTGCTAGGAGAGCGCCAAGGGCTTCTGCTATTGTTGATATGTACTGAATCAAGGGTTTTCTTGGAATTGGTGGCATGAGAACCGGCGATGCAAGTACTCCTTGATCTTGTTGAAGGCCTAATCACATTTCTCATCCCATTTGTATGCTACCCCCTTGTGGAGCAGATGAGAATATGGGATAGCCTTGTTTGCTAGTTGCATTATGAATCAATAGATGGACTGGAGTCTTCCTTGTAGGAATCTTAGTTGCTTCAATGTTTTTGGTGCCTCCATTTTGAGGATTGCTTTGACTTTGGCAGGGTCTACCTCAATTCCTATCATGTATACAATGTACCCTAGGAGCTTGCATGATTGTACCCTGAAGACACACTTTTTTAGATTTAGTCAGACCTTGTAATTTTCCAACCTATCAAAGATGGAGCTTAGAGCCGATATGTCATTCTGATGTTTCTTTGACTTAGCCAATATATCATCCACATAATCTTCCACAGTCTTGTGAATTATATTGTGAAATATTAGTGTCATGGCCCTCTGATAGGAGCTCCCACATTTTTCAATCCAAATGACATCATATTCTAGCAATATGTTCCCCATGGACAAGTGAAAGCTGTTTTGTGTTGGTCATCTTTTGCTATCATGATCTGGTTGTAACATGAGAACCTGTCCATCAAGGATAACATCTCATGTCCTATTGTCATATCCATAATTGTGCCAATGTTTGGTAGAGGGAAATCATCCTTGGGACATGCTTTGTTAAGGTCTCTAAAGTTCGTGTAGATGTGGATGCCCCTAGTGGTCTTTGAAACCAGTAAGAGATTGGAGACACACTCTAGATAATCTATCAGGCGTATGAACCCTGCATCTAGGAGTTTTTGTAATTCCATTTTGACCAATAATGCTATCTAGGGATGCATTTTTCTTAGCTTTTTCCTCACTAGCTTTGCTTTTGGATATACAGCTAGGTGGTGAACCACAACTTACGGATCATGGCCCGACATGTTGGCATAGGTCCATGCAAAGTTTATATTTCTTTCTTTTAGGAATGCAACTAGGAGTTCTTGCTCTTTTGTCAGAAGGGATTCTGCATAGAATGTGATATGTGACATTTCTTCTATTCCCAGGTTGACTGGATTGCACTTCTCTGCTAAGACCACTGACTTCTCCTGATGAATGGCACTGAGAGGAAGATTGAACCCTTCATCCTTTGGTGCCTCAAAGAGCTTTTCACCGTTGGATGCATCCTTTATTTTTACTCTTTTTGGGTCAAAGAGTGCCACAATGTGGTTTTCACTCAAAGACCTAGAGATTATTCTCATATTTTCACTCTTGTGACTGAAGGATTCAATCGTTTCCTTGTAATAGGCATGTGTATCCAATATGATGTTGAACCCAACTTTGTGATCTCTGTATGGTATCGTATCCTAAAATCCTATGAATTTCGAGAGTGCCTCATCATTTTCAAATGTGTCCAAAATTGGTTGTCCTCATTGGTTGTAATCGATGAGTTGGGGATAGACTAAGTTTATCTCATGGGTTTGATTAGTTAACTCAAAAGATAGGTTACTAATCATGAGAAGGGAGGAATCCTCGAAAAGCATGGGTAAGTCAATTATAAGATCCTCATCACTACTACACACATTAGTTATGTCGAAGGTAAAGTTGTCTATGACTCAACTTGTGGATACTGGTAATCAAATGGTGGATGCTAATAGTTGAGGGGGAGTTTTGACCTTTCTAACCGAGGCCCCTTTTCCAAGTATAGTCAATTTTGGAGGGGTGCATCCAAGGCCAATATTTCTCACACACTTCTCTGGAATGTGTTGGGACTTAAAATTTCATGTAAATTTTAGGTCCCCATATTGAAAAAGAGGATTTTAACACTCAGAAATTCAAGTGTAAAAGCAATCTCAGGAGCACATTTTGAAAAATTATAATTTGGATCTGTTCAATTTCAAGCAAAATCACTTTGTAGAAATGTTCATTTATCATATGTGAGTGTCTCTGCAAATTTTTAGCCTCATACAATCTGATTTGACAAAGTTTCAAAGCAACAAGTTGATGGGTTTTCTAGAAAATCTGATGTCAGCATAGTGGAATTTGTTAAAATGGTCAACTTTGAGGGTGAATATTAAGAAAATGGATGATGATAATCACAAATAGATTGGTTCCTTCAATTCTCTACACCAAATTCTACCTCCATGCCAATTTTCAGGGTGTTTGGACGTCATTTGGTATTTTTTCAAAATGAAAATCAAATGAGTTTTACACAGTTTGACAGGTGCAATTTTTTGAAAAATGTTGAATGGGAAACTTTGAGCATTAACAGTTTTTAGTCTGGATCATTTTGTGCCAAATCATCTAGTAAACATGTTCCCCTATCATGGCTTAACATACTAGTGCATTTTCATGGCTTTTCGACACCATTTGATTAGTTTTCAAAATCCATTTTTGAGGCTACCTGGCTCATTTTCGTCACTGTGCAGCAAAGAAAAAGTTCATCAGCAAGACAGGTTTGAGGTCTTGCCGAATCTGCAAGACATATTTGAGGTCTTTCTGAATCGGCAAGACATGAATGAGTTTTCAAATGTCTTGGCGAATTCATGTCTCAGCGATATCTGCAAGAGAGGTTTGATGTCTTGGTGATATATTCAAGACATGAATGATGTCTTGGCGATATCTGCAAGACATGAATGATGTCTTGGCGATATCTGCAAGACATGAATGATGTCTTGGCGATATCTGCAAGACATGAATGATGTCTTGGCGATATCTGCAAGACATGAATGATTTCTTGGCGATATCTACAAGACATGAATGAGGTTTCAAATATCTTGGCAACTTCATATGTCTCACAGATATTTGCAAGACTATTAGCGATATCTGCAAGACATGAATAAGTTTTTCAAATGTCTTGGCGACTTCATATGTCTCAGCGATATCTGCAAGAGTGGTTTGATGTCTTGGCGATATCTACAAGACATGAATGATGTCTTGGAGATACAATCTTCCTACAACAATTTGAATCGACAAGACTTTTTGATATCGATGTAAGATAAAATAATGCTTCCTGATGCTTTATGTCGCCCAGATGTGAGTGTGTATGGTCATAATGCAAGCAGAAAATTGAATGAAATATGCTTATGATGGAAATCGATAATACTTTGAGGAAAAATAAATTTTATTCATTTTATTGAGGGGATTTAAAAGTGGAGAATTTTTTTATTCACAAGAAGCATAAAGGGTAAAAGATTATGAAATATTTGCATTAGAAGGAAATATATTTTTTACCAAAGGTGTAAGAGTGTTTTGGGAGGTAAAATATTTTTATGGAAGAATTAACCAATTAGGTAATTATTTTACCTAAAAAAATATTTTTATGTGAAAGGGTAAATAAATCAATTTGCATCAAGAGGACAAAAGGGGATAATTATTTTACCTGAAGAACATATTGGAGAGACATACCGGTAAAAAAGTGAAGTGAAGATTTCCAGCAAAGGAAGATTTTTTTTAATTAATTTTCATGGGAGACAAAGATAACAAAGATTAAAATATTTAATTTGCAAAGGGAAATTAATTAAATATTTTTGTCAAAAGAAGAAAATTACTGAAGCATTGCAACAAACAGATATGAAGGGTTGTAACCCTAAAATAGCAATGTATATATGTACAGTAAAATCATGAAGGATTAGATTTTAGGAGAAATCAGTAGGTTAGGTAGTTGGATAGGGTGAATTGTTACCAAAATAAATATCATGTTGTACATTGTAAAATATTTTCAAATTATGTAATGGAGAAGAATGCATAAATTTGGCAATCCAATTATGGTGTCAGTTGTTTGTTGAATTTCTTTGAAAATATTATTTGGTTGTCTCCAAGGTTGTCACTTCTTGATTATTTAAATTGAAATATCAAGGATATTCTTCAATTTATCAAAGCACACTTATTTCTTTTGTGTGGTTCAATTAATTGGTTTTTGCAAGACAGGATTAAATCCTTCTAATTAATCACAGTAATTTGGAAAAGGACATTTGGATTATTAAGAAGAATCTGATAATTACACTCTTGCTTGTTTATACAAGTTATAAACATAAAAGTGCCAAACAATTTGAATTGTATCTAGAAATAGGACACAAATATTATTTACCTCTTGACTCCATTAGCCCAACAGAAGTAGGCACTTGTCACACCATCCACATTTTAGAATTTCATAAAATCTTATTAAAACATCCATATCTCAATTTCAATACTAGGAGTAGGAATAGTTAGCAAGCTTTCGTCTATTACATTTGTGCCATTGTAATAGATCCATCAAATCAATCAAGTCATACAACTTTAAGTCTTCTTTATTCATATAGGTACACCCGCCTAGGTCTAGCAGCACCTGAGGAGAAGAAGGTCTAAACCATTTGGCCTTGTTTGTTACCCTAAAATGTATCAAGAGATTGGCAACCTCTTGAGGTATTTTACCTGCATTTTTGAGAGCTAACAGAATGAGAGGTAGTAGAAGACAAATATCATTTTGTCCAAGTTTCTTGTTTCTGTTATAGCCCATATGAAGCATCATTTGTAACCCTTTGCTGCTCTCATCCATGGGAAGATTAGGCGTTCATCTTGGTATAGCAAGCTTGATATGTCTTTTTCATCCACCACTTCCTAATTTAGATCTCCCCAACATTTAAATCTAGAAGGGTCTGCTCTGAAGGTTTGGGATGATGTTTCAGCTAGTTGGGGTTGCCCATGAGTCCTAGGAGATTGAGGTAACTCTCCTATTACGAAAGAACTTTTCTTCATTTTATAATCCCCACAACTACTGTCTTGGATAATGACCTTGATTTCAGAGATATCAGGAATGACAGGTGTCTTTGTCTCAGAAGTGGAAGCCAAGGTAGCTAGGTCTACATATGGAGTCATAGGCCCTTCATCGTTCTTTGGGACATGAGGGATTTTATAGTATTTTTCTTCCATGTTCTTGCAATAAGCAAAGGGCTCAGGGTCACCATGGACCGTGACCTCTTGATTTTGATATGGGAATTTGACGCACTGATGGAAGGTTGAGGCAACAACTTGCATCCCATGGATTCACAGACACCCCAAGAGGATGTTATAAGGTAAATCAAGGTTAAGGACCTAGCATGTGGTTTCCATAGTAGCTAGTCCTACTTGAATAAGGAGATGAATAGTTCCTTGAGACACTCTTTCTTGATTATCATATGCTCTGATTGTAATACCCTTTCCCTTTTCAATGGAATCCTCAAAGAATCCTAGATTCTTTACTAGTTTGAGCGAACATATATTTAGACCTACACCCCCGTCCACCAAAACCATTTTGACTTTGTTTTTATGAACTAGGACTTCAAGATGGAGCACATGGTTATGAGATGGTTGGGTGGGGAAATATTGATTGGAAAATGTTAGGAGACTTGGGGTGGTGATGTGTCCAATCATAGCTTGAAACTGATCAACATCAAGATCTGTGGAGATGGTGGATGAAGCCAATGCTTCCTATAGGATTTTTCTATGTGTGGGTGATATCTTCAGCAACTCCATGATTGAGATTTGAGCAGGGGTTCTTTTCAATTGTTCCAAGACATTGTAACCATTAGGAATGGATTTCAGATTTGAGGTGGATGCTCTAGGTGGCTATGAGGACCCAACAATGGTAACTTTGCCACCGCATGTGGTGACTCCACAATAAACTTTGGCTCCCTTGATGTTAACAATAGTGACCCATTCATTTACAGATGAAATAACATGATCATACACATGGTTCACATTGGCATGCTTGGTCTTTCCATGGTTGTTCCCTTTGTTATGATCTGACATCAAATTCATGTATATTTTAAGGTCTTGATTTCCAGCTGGTTGTTCAACATTTATGACCTTGTCATTGATGAGGTCTTGCATTAGTTTATTCAACCTTATGCAACTGGCTGTTGTGTGCCCCTTAATTTTATGAAAATCAGAAAGGTGATTTTCATTGTATCAAGATGGTTTCACTTGGGGCTCTTGATAATTCTCATAAGTGGGAATTTTGATGAGATTTTCGTTTATTAGTTTCTTCATAACCGATTCAATTGGTTCCCCAAGGGCAGTGTATTTTCACTTGGGGGAATATTTTTTTCACGGAGGTGGTCCCCCTTGATTATTCAGATTGTTGACTTGATTGTTGGGGGGTCGTTGTGATACCACGTTAGGTTACGTGTTGTTTCAATTGTTGCCTTGCGGTTTTTGGTATGATTGTGTGTTTTGTTTTGGAGCATTGACTATGACCTTGGCATCCACCACCCCATCATTAGTGATGTTCTTGTTCTTCACCCATGTGCAAGGTTTTTCGTTATAGCTAGTGGATGGGTGGTTGTCTTGATGTTCTGGATATGTGGGTGTCCCCCTTTATGTAATAAGGGCTCATTCAATGTTGAGCACCTTAGGGATCAAATGGTCATACATGGTGATACATTGAATTTTAAGATGGAATGCCAAGATTTTCTCAAGATTGGAAATGATGGTGTAGACTTCTTGTTCCTCTGGCATGGTCCATTTGCTCCTGTTGGTCTTGGATCACCATTGTTGCAAGAAGGAAGTGAATGATTCCCCCTTAGCTTTTTTAAGAGCAGATAGTTCTTGTAGACTCACATCCATACTTATATTGAATGTGTAGTTCTTTATGAATGCATCTACAATCTCTTGGAACTTTTTGATTCTAGGAGGAAGGTAAGAGAACCATTCCATGACAGGACTAGCCAAAATTTGAGGGAATAGCCACATCAGATATGTATCGTCATATGTGAGCTCCATGCAATGTACTTGGAATTCCCTAATGTGATCTTCAGGGTTTCCCATCCCACGATATTTGTCAAATTTAGAGATTTCAAACCCCTTTGGGAATGGTACCATTGCAAGGCTCCTGTCGAATGGATAGGGGCACAAATTGCTTGGTGTCTTTATTGTTTTCCTAGATTGGAGATCTAGCACTTGTTGCGACAGAAACTTGATTTATGTCATCACATTTTTTTGCGGATTGGGAGCTAGAGTAAATGTGTTTTGAAGTGGTTGGCTTGCTTGAGTGATGGGTGGAGTGTTGGGTATGTTGGTGGGATTTTTTTGCAAGCTCTATTATGCGATCAAGGCTTGCTGATATGTCTGCATTTGTTGTTGTGCCAACAAAACTTGTTGTTGGTCTTGCTCTTGCTATGCCAACAATGGTTTTTGTTGGGCTAATAGTTGGGCTTCTTCTTGTTGCACTTGATACTATTGTAGGGCTTGTTGATATGCTTGCTGTTGGGCAGCTTGATACTGTGCTTGTGCTTGTGCTTTCTGAGCTTGGTATTGCACCTGAGCTTGAGCTTGCACTTGTTGGGAAGATTATGTAGTCTGGGAAACTTGTGTAGCTTGTGTAGCTTGAGTTGCTTGAGCAGCTTGTGTAGCTTGAGTTGCTTGAGCAGCTTGTGTAGCTTGAGTTGCTTGAGTAGCTTGGGTAGCTTGGGTGGCTTGTAGTTATTCCAACAAAGCTTGAGCTTGGGAAGCTTGTTGTGCTTGTTGTGTGGCTTGAGCTGCTTACACTTGTTGAGCAACTTGTTGTGTAGCTTACGTGTTTTTTACTTGGTGAGCTTGGAACTGCTGAAGTTCCTTTTGATAGGCTTGTTGAGTTGCTTGCAACATGATGCTATATTGGTTAGCCACATTTGGTCTTGGTGGTGGTGGTGGTGGCGGGTTCAAAATAGTGGTTGTTGTTGTGATGAGATGTGTCATTGTATTGATGATGGGGATTTGTGTAGTGGATTGTGCGATTGATATGCTTGGTCCTTGAGAGACCGCATTTATGGATGGTGAAGTGTTTGCTTGGGTTGCTTGGATGGTTGCCACCTATTGTTGTGATATCGACAACAAGATTGGAGGATTTGGTATGATGATTTGATTTATGATTGGTGGGTTGTTTTTGACTTTGTTGATTGAGGAGTGGTAAAGGGGGTTTCCCTAAACTAAGAAGTGGTGGAAAAATGGGTGGTATGTTCCATTGAGGAAATGATGATGATAATGAGGGGTCAAAGATCCCCCCTTGTCCAAATATCCTACCTTCTCCTTGCGAGGTCATATGGAGAGAGGTTTGTGTGTTGAGAGGATATGTCGGTGTTGTGTGAAAAGAGGATGGGTTGTTGGGGTCATGAAAGGTGAGTGGAACATATAGGTGTAGTGGATTCAATGAGACAAATTGATTCAAGATGGTGTTTGCATCCAAATATTTGTTGTTAACAAGGGGATGTGTTTGAAGAGCATGGAGCAATGAGCTTTCGTTGTTGACAATAGGTTGAGTTGGAGAAATGGATGATGTGATTTGTGGGATGGTTTGAGTGATGCTTTGGAATGGAGGTGTAGATGATATCAGGGGCATAATCCCAAGAGGTTTCTCCACAATAGTGATTACATCAAAATCATAAGGGAGTTTAGCCCCTTCTTTGGCCAATTCTAGCATGTATTGTGAGGGATTGAGTTTCATCATGGTATTGACAATTTTTTGAGTCTCAGGATTTTGGACCATTTCAATAATCTCACCTTGAGTCATCCCTAAAATATTGTTGGTGATGTCCTCCACTTGGCCAACTTCCTCTTGATGATCTTGTGGAAGTGGAGGGAGATTGAGAGTGGGATTGCTAGACCCAATGGGACTTATTTTGGGAATGGTTTGACTCAAGTCACTCGAAGTGGATGTTTCTTTGTTTTTTTCCATGTTCTTCTTGTGTTGAGATCTAGTTTGGACCATAAAATGAGGATCAATTTTCAAGATTATGGGAGGTGAACCTCTTAATTCCTTGGATTGATGAAAACTTTAGGTACAAAAAAGAAAGTCTAAGATATTAAGGATCAAAGGATGGATGATTGGTGAATGATTGGAATTCTTAGGAAACCTTGAAGAGGATGCTAAACTTTAGGACTTTTGGATTGATGTTTGATTTGATTTTGGATTGATTTGATTTGATTTTGATTGGATTTGGTTTGGATAATGAACTCATAAACTCAAAGAGGTTGGATGTTGTCCTAGAGTAAACTTGTTCACAAGATGATAATTTAACTAAGTGTGTAAAGAAGGATTCATCTACACACACCTAGTTTTAAACAAGATGATTTTGATTTTGATTTCAAGAGGATTTTCCCAAATTTTAGCGTGAAGGATTTTTTCAAGATTTCCAAGAGTTTTTTGTGAGGTGATTTCGATTTTGATGTTTGAAGATGGATGATGGTGTTTTTATTTTGATCCTAAGAGACTTAGAGAGACTTTTTTTACTAGACCTAGGTGTTGAAGAACATGCTAATACTTCCTATGTGAGATACTCAAACCTTTGAAAAAGTGTTAGATTTTGAAAATAGTAAAATGAATACAAATTTAGATTGTTCTTTGATGCACGTTTGTAAAAGTTGAAGGTCAATCTTTCTCCAAATTCATAAAGCATAGACAAATGTTTCTTGTGAGTTTTTTGACTAAGACCTTTGGAATTTGGTTTTCGGATTTTGATCTTTTAGGAAATCATTTGGAAGAGCACATGCATGGGGTCCAATTGTTTCTTATCTTTACTTAATGATTTCCTTTTACCACAAACACTTTCTTGATTAAGTTTTCAAACTAAATGTCTAATGTCCCAATTTCTTCTTATCCCACAAAGTCCCTTATGTGGAAATCAAGGAAATTAAGGAAATAGTTCCCTAATGTTGACTTTAGTGAGAGAAAATTGAGATATAAATTCAAATTGTTAGAAGCCTCTAAGGATAGAATCCCTAGGGAAAGTAATAACACTTGGATTTTGTCAAAGATATGTGCTTCCTCTAAAAGGTTTGAAATTTGATGATCATGGTTGAATGTTTGTTTTCCAATGTTTTAGATCCAAGAAAATGCACAACCCTATGGATAGTCGAGAGAAAATATTTTTTGAATCCCCACTTGGTTAAATCAATGGTGCTTATTCTTGGCAGATGATTAAAAGCTTGACCACACTAACTCCCCTACATGACACTCACTTCTATGGGTTAGCCAAACTTTAGTACCCATGAAAATCCCATGGCATAATTTTCATCTCTACCAAGAATTTCAAAAATGTGGGGCAGCTTCAAAATGACTGTTCTTGCACCAACAAACAGATAAGGATTTGGGATTCTAAACAAATTGGTTCCTAATTAGGGTGATCAGGGACATGACACCTTGCAAGCGTCCAACAAGACAATAAAGGCTTTGATCAATCCTACTAGGGGCTCTTATAATTTTTATGGTAGTACCCCATTCTGAAAGACACTGTATGACTAAGGCCTACATATCATTGGACTTAACGATTTAGTCTTATCCTTTTATATACTAGTCCAAGTGAAAAACCGGTTGGATTATCCTTCGAGTTCTCCTTTCGGATGTGTCTCTTAGGTAGGCCCCTCTAAGGGTAAACAAAAGTGAGCAAGCACATATGTAGTTTGATTGATAATTTTTTTACATGAACAAAGAGAGAACACACGCGATATACTCCACTCTCACTAGCAAGATTTTGTTCAATTTTAAGAATCCAAATTGAAGTGTGGAGGAAATATTTTATACAACTTAATATCACCAAAAGAATTTTGATTCTCAAGATTTCCGTGAGGCATGAGAGAAGTGCATACACCTTTTAAATGATATTACTTTGTACAAAATATTACAAAGCACAAAATACACAAGTTCATTTTAACCTTCAAAGCAAGCATGAATTCTTTTTAAGCACCAAAATTGAAATGTGAAATTTGCTTGTTCAATTTTTAAAACCCCAAAACAAACTCGAGTAAGTTCCTAAAGTTATTCTTAATTCCTTTGATTTGTTCTTTTTTTAAGCCTAAATCAAAATTATTGAGTCCTAGAAAGCTTGAAGATGACAAAGTCCTTAGAAATGGGATTATAATTGCTCCCCAAAGTGTTTAAAAACACTTGATACAATAGAATAAAGATGCCATAGGAAGCATTCCTTTTGTTTCCTCCTTCCCCCTTTGATCACAAAACCCTACAAAACTTGGTTAAAACTACAGAAACAAAGGCCAAAAACCAGTTAGAAGTCAAAGGTGATCAAAATAAAAAAAATTACATGTTGAAAAAACTTGAAATATACCTGTTACCCCACCCTAATGGCACAATCTAGAACAGTGACATAGTTTGAAGAGGGTCAGCAGTACTTTGGTGAGACCAATGGTGCTCTATGGTGAGACAGTGACCACAATTACAATGTTATTTTACCTAGTGGTGGACTTTGGAGTTTGAGTTGGCTGGGTTGAGTGGAAATGACAGAAGTGGCATAGTTTGAAGTTTGATAGCATCACTAGACTAATAGTGATGTTGTTTTACTTTGGAAGAACGCACTTTCCTTTAGACACACAAAAAATCAAAAAACAACAAAATTTTGGTGAAAAAATGTGATAATTTTTTCAGATTCGCCCTCCATCTAGCACCAAAAAGTGAATGGTGATCCTAGACTTGCACAAACACAAACAAAGAACACAACATTAATCCATTATGCAAATAAAATCATCATTCCCCATAAGATTCATTTGAAATATCAAGAACAAGAAATAACATGAAGAACACAAATAAAAGCTATCTAATCTTGCTCAAAATAAACAAACTCTCAATCCCATGGGGGAATTGGTGTTATTTTGATGTGGAAAATAGCCCTTTCCCAATTTATAGTCAAGCTTGATGATGAAATTTGAAGATTGATGCTCCTTGATGAAATTTATCCATAACCTAGCTATGAAATGATGAAAAACTATGAAAATGGATGACAATGGATGAACTTTGCTCAAAACATGAAGATAATGATGTTGCATGAAGTCATGGATCCAAAATCAATATGAGAGCCTTCTATTTATAGAAGATAATGATAGAAGATCAAGAAAAATGGATGAATGTGGGATCAAACACCAACCAATAGCACAATGCCACTTGTCAACATATGAGTGGACAAAGGTGGAGCACATTTGGATGAATGTGCACATTAATACTATTAGGTGGAATTTGAAAATTGGAGAAGTGACATGTTGGAGGGAGATGAAAGAAGAATTGAATGCCACTTGGCTCAAGAAAAGGACATGTAAGAGGCCTTTAATGCCTTGTTGGATGGACAACTCCTTTGAAGGGAGATTTTCAAATTTGAGGAATATTCCAACTTTGATGCCTTTTTGAATGAAAATAGGAGATTTAATAAATCAATAAATTGATTTACTTACACAAGTTGCAAAATCTAGAGGATTGGATGGATTAGAGTTAGTGTTAATCAAGATTTGATTAACTTAAATGGAGATTAGTTGATTTGACATTGTGATTTATATTTTAGGATTTAAATAAATCGAAATGAGATGCGTATGTGCAAGATCATAATGGGCCAAAAAGTGGCAATATGATGGGTATTTGTAGGGTATGTGGCTGACGACTTTTTTTTACCCAAAATTGATGAAATGAAAAGGTTTTTAAAGGAGATTCTCAGCTTTCCACCAATATAAATTATGCTTTACTTTGAATTTAATAAATAATTATTATTCATTTTCTATTTGAATTACGACTAAAGTATTGATTGATAGGCTGATTGAAAATCATCTATAGCTTTCAAACGGTATCACATTTTTGAATCCAAAACATGCATCACATTCTATGCTTCACATACGATAGGATTAAAAAAAGAAAAATTGAATTTCATGAAGTTTTGACTAAGTTAAGGTGGTTAGACATACGAGTTTTTATATTTTTAAAAGTTGTAATAAAAAAATCATAATTAATTATTTACTTGGAAAAAAAATTACAAAAAAATATGCATCACATTGGGACATGAGTCCTCTAATTACATCTAAAATCTTATAAAAAAATATTATCATTTTATTGTGGTTAGGGTGGTCAAATAGACACCTACTTCTTATTTCTTCCCTAAAATTTAAGTACTTGCATTGAAATTTCAAATTTTCACCAAATAGATTTTTTTTTAAAATAAACCTAGTAGTTTAGAAACTACATTCAATTTTCTACATATTCTATTCAAACATATTTTTGAAATAATATGGATAACTTATTCAAATTTTTACATCAAGTTTCCTAACTCTGATTTTTCTAAATTTTTTGCCACCTAAGGGCCTAATTTTTCCTTGATGGTCCTGCACATACCCAAAGGAATAATGATATTACACTTAATTAAATAAATTTTGATTTATTTAATCAAAAGTGATGATGTTAGATTCAAATCAAATAAAGATTGATTTATTTAATTTAAAAGAGATGACATTAGAGTTTAATTAAATAAAATAAATTATTTAATTAAAAGAGGGACTATAGGATTAATTAAACAAAATGATTTATTTAATTAATAGAAGATAATGATTTAATCAAATAAAATTGATTTATTTAATTATAAGAATAATTGTTATGAATTTAATCAAATAAGGGTTATTAGATTAAATGGTTAGTAAAGGAGATGATTTAGGATGAGCTAGTGTTAGTAAATTAGGATCAGGTGTATGTGATCAATCGGTATAATTTACGTGTCTACAATGATGATGTAGGGTTATAATATTTTTGATATGTAGATTATTTTGACATGATATTTTATGTTTTTTAAGGAGTGGCCCAAGGTCCGAGAGCATAGAGGTGGGGCCATTCTATCATTGTTGTAAAGTCGCAACAATGATATCAACACTGATGACTATGGCCTACTATAGCACATCAGGCTTTGGTGGGTCTATGCAATACTAGAGATGCACTTCCACACTCCCATGCTCATGACCCTCATGAAGAGGTTGGACATGAGTACATATGCATTTCATCTCCCTATCAGGGAGATGACAGTGACCTTGGAGGATGTCTATTGCATCTTGCATTGTTGGAAGTTTGGAGATGTTAGAAGCTTGAGTTGTTTCTGAGTTGCTTGGGTGTTGCCATTTATGTCAACCCCTTGTATAAAGAGAGTGTTGGAATGTTACTATTTTTGATAATTTCAACCCCTACCATTGGATTTCTCAAAAGTTAGGAGTTGTTGGTATTGATGTGAACACAATGTTGTTAGTGTTGCCATTGATGTCTTACTTCAGTATAGTTGTAGAGGTTATTTTTTTGACTTGTGTTTGAGGATATTGTTGTATTTGGAAAGTTTTGCATGTTGTAGATGGTTTTGATGTGTTGTAGATATGTTAGTAACGTTTCTAATGAAGTTGGTTCACTTGGTTTCCAAGTGCTTCTAAGAAAAATTGAATAAAAGAGAGTTTAGTATGATAGAGTGGTGTTCAGTGTTTTGCTCTAAATTTTTTCATGGTTGAAGATATGCTCATGTGGTTTGGACAAGATGATTAAATGTTTTAAGAGGTGTCATCTCCATAGTTTCAGGTTCTAGATCATTCTACAGTGGAAGATTTGTTTGACAGTATGATTGTCTAGTGAAACAAGGTGTCTAGGAGAAATGAGATTGCTTTGCATTTCTCCGTAGTGAAGGTTTTGGTACTGTGGATCTTGGAACATAATTCTATTGACTATATCTACCTTCCCTTGAAGTTTTAGGTACTGATTTATTCTATAAAGTTTTTTTGTGTGTTGTATGTTTGTGCTCGTATGTCTAGTTGCACATAATGAAGGTTTTCTTGAGTTTTAGATGGTTGCAGTAGTTGTGCAGAATATTCTAATGATGCTAGAATATTCTAGGATACTGTATGGATATTTTAGAGTTTTTCTATGTGGTCCACAATATTATTTTAAACCTTGAGAGGTGTGTTTGGATTTGCTTGGTAGTCTTAGTATAGGTTTGGTTGACCTGGTGTGCTAGCACTAATTGCGAAGGCTAATTGTTTTTGAGGAAGTGTTGAGAAGCGTGTTTGTGTAGATTTGGGTCCCATTTAAGTAGTGGCATGGTTTCGATTCACTTCTTTATATGGTGGAAGTGTTTGGTGCCGACCAATTTGGTGTTGCACAGTTGAGGTGTATATGTTTCTTTAAGGCTGACCTAAGTGAGATTGTTTTAGGTCCCAAATGGTATAAATGCAAGGATAATTGGTGCGTGCACTAATATTAGAGTGTTCAATGTGAAATATGTGAAAGTGGTCAAGTGTAGTGATCTGAGTGCGAGTATTAATTCCTATGACTTCCTAATACAGTGAGCAGAAGGTGTTTACATTTTAGTTTATTTGATGAGTTATTTGTGCTTCAGTGGAATTGTACCTTTGACATATGAGAGATGCACTGCTAGTAGTTCAAATTGGTAGTGAGCCACCCATTCTTCTATTATTCTTCCTTTTGGATAGTGATTCCTTTGGTAGTGAGCCCTTAGCAGTGAGCCTTATTATATTTGGTGTTCCAATTCATATATTAATAAGATAATCCTCACCATGGTTTTTTCCTTCTTGGGTTTTCCATGTAAATTTGGTTTTCTTATGTGTTTGAATGTGTTTGCATTACTACTTTAGATGTTTAAATTTTTTTAATACATGTTAAGGGTTTAAAGGCTAATGTAAATCTAAATGTTAATGAGGGTTTTTGATGTTTTAAAAGTATACAACAGATTCACCCCCCTCTTAGTTGTCCCGTGCATCTAACAATTAGTATCAATGTTGTGGTTACTAATAAGAAACTTAAATAATTGAGGTAGATCCAAATGGTGCACAGGAAAGGTGTCAAAGCCCCCTAGTTCAATGTAATAGATTTTACCTACTAGAAGCTAGGATGGAATCCTTTTTGGATTCTCTTGGATTTGGAGTTAGGATTTTATTGGAAAAGGTTATACCATGCTTGTAAATGGTCCATCAAGTGATGATGAGATCAAGGATTATGAAAAAAATGGAAAAGTGATTTAAGCAAAGGAAGAAAAACAACTCTCATGAATACAAACTTATCAATTAGGGACTCAATCCCTTTTTGTTACTTCAAGTTTACAAACAAACTTCTCAAGACCTTGACCTTCACAAAAGCACTATTTTGAACTTCAACTCCTCAGGCCCCAAACAATACTTCTTAAACTCTTCAAACTCCTTAGAAACTTTAACTCAAATAGAATAAACACTTAACAAAGTCTTTCTTCTCTCATAACCAACCATTCCTTCATTCACTGTCCTAACTCTAATAACATCTGTTTTGGAAACTGTTAGAAATATAGTTTCATTCAAACCCTTAAACATGACTTTAATTATCATCTTGAGTACTCATTTTAGTGTTTTAAAACATAACTAAAAACCATCATATGTTACTTTGGAAAATAGTGATCAGATTGTGACTGATAACGTGCAAATTAGGCCTATTAGGCCTTGCTCCAACTAGGGCTTATTGAATCTACTAACTCCATCCACCAATACTCTTCATCAAAACTTGGAACATGATAAACATGACTCACTCAAGCTTATTAAGCCATTATAATTCCATTTCCTTATGTATTTTTGCAAACCCTAGGTGTGAACTTCTTGAAACTCTATTTTCCTTGACTGTAATTTAGTTTTAGACAGAAACTTCACTTATTTACACATTAGCCTTAGCCCTTGGTGTAAAAAATTAAGATTATGAAAACACATGTAACAAAGAGTAACTTCTCCAAAGCTTAGGAACTTTCACCGGTTACAAGGGAAGAAACACAATTTTCTATATCTTTATTTACCCTAATCAGGGTTTTCCACAATTTTCAAAAAATTACAAATATCTTGCTCAAACAGTAGCCAAATTGCATTAAAAAAAAAGTAGAGGGAAGGTGATTGATTGTAAAATTACTCACACACCATTATACATGCATATAATCCTGTACAAATCTGTACACTATCAGAAAATAGAATATTTTTGAGAAATAATGCAAGAAATAGTGATTTCATTTATTCAAATTCTCATCTTCAATCACCCACATCAATACAAATGAATATTTGTGGAATTTTAAAGGAATTTGCACTTGCCTAATCATCTTCCAACTACCTCCTAATGGCCTAGGAAAAGAGTGACCTTTCATCTTCCCTTTTTTGTATTGTGCAATTTCTTGCACTTTTACATTTTTACATCTTTTGCATTTTTTTGATTTTTTTTTGTAAACTTTCATTTTTTCACCTCCTAGACACCTATAAAGACTAAATTACAATTGAATGGGCCCTCACATGGTCATTTACAATGCTTTACATCTGAAAATCCAAATTTTACAAAAAAAATTGATGGAGACATAAAAGCATAAGGTGCTCCTGCAACACAAAGAAAGGAATGCAATCCTGAGTGGTCTTTCTAATTCAAAACTTGTGAAGTTTATGAGCTACAAGTCTACTAAAGATATATGGAAGAAGTTGGAAAGTATCTATGAAAGAGATGACAAGGTCAAACAAGTAAATATGCAAAACTACAAATCCAAATTTGAAATCCTAAGGATGTCTTAAGATGAAGATATTGCTTCCTACATGCTCATAGTTGATGAATTTGTCAATGCCATCAATGGTCTTGGTGGAAAGTTGGATGAAAGTGAATTTGTGAAAAGGTATTAAGAAATCCACCTAAAAATTATTGTCATAAAGTATTTGCTATTGAGGAAGCTTAGAATTTGGATAATTATTCAAGAGATCAGATGTTTGGTTCTTTAACTTCTTTTGAAATGATAAAGTTTGGTCAAGATGCTACAAACAAAGAAACTACTTTTAAAGTCTACAAAGTGGAAAAGGATGATGGATCATATACAAATGATCTTGATGAAGTGGAAGAAAAATTTGTGAGAATATTGATAAAGGGTACTAGAAAATATAGAGGTATGTTGGAAGAATGAAGAAGAAGCCCTCTGGTGTGTTGTCATTGATGCGTGACAATTTTTGTCCATCCGGTAAATAACACTTTTGTTACTCTAATCCAGTAATCTGATCCATAATTGCTCATATTAAAAGATCAATCTATGTGGTTTTAATATTTTATTTATGACTATTAATTGCATCTATGGACATGTTTTCAGCAATTTTGGTTAAATGGGTTGAAAGGTATAAATGACAAAATTTTGGAATACAAGATTTGTGTATTCCTCTAGCCAACATGGATAAGTGGTACAAAGATATGCTTCATGTATGTTAATGAGATATTTCTTGGGTCTGAGCCGACCTAATTTATGTCTTGGACCTTTTTTTTTTAGTGCGAATTTTTTTTTGGTTTGTGTCGACAAGATATTTTGAATATATTTTGTATACACCTAATTAGGCCGATCTAATTGATGTATGCAGATGTAACAGTGTATATATATATATATATATATATATATATATATATATATATATATATATATGAAACATTTTTGTATTGAAGAAGAGATGACATATGTGATATAGGCGACAAGTAATAAGAAGTGATACATGATAGTGCTATATTGTGCGAAGTTGTTGGTAGTTGCTATGAACCTACAAACTGGTGCAGGATTTTGTATTGCAGAGCTTAATTGGAACTGAACTCAACACATAGAAGGTGTATTCATCAATTCATATTTTTCCAGTGAGCCACACTCCTATTTTGTAATCTTTTTAGGTTGTGATCCTTTCAAGGATAGTGTGTCCTAGCAGTGTGCCCTTGTAATATCTTATGACCAGTTATAATATATAGTGATCTAATCATCATTGTGGTTTTTCTCATTTTGGGTTTTCCACGTAAAAATCTTGGTGTTCATGTGTCATGTGGCATTATGATTCCTATAATGTCCTTGTTTATAGTTGCAGTTAGATATGTTTTAATTATTGAATGGTTAGCAATTAAATGGTCCCTCTCAATATTCTATGTGTTCAACAATTGGTATCGGAGCTTGGTTCATTCAAAAAAGTTCAACAACTTAAGGAATATCTTGAAGTTTAAAAACATGGTTGACAAAAGGTGTCTTGTTCCTCTGGAAGAGATCTCTACAACTGAAAACTCCATGTTTCTCTTGAATATCTAGAAAAAATTCAAAATGAGAAAGAAATTCTAAGGGAGAACCTAAAAGAAGCAAATGAGTGCATCAAGAAACTAAGAGAAAAAATCAAGAAATTCAAAGAAAGGCATAAAGAAGTTAGTGATCAGTTGAAGAAAGAAAGAAAAGACATCACTAGACTAAATGTGCAAGTGGAAGAAAAGAAAAGAATTGAGGACTACTAGAAATCTAAAATTCAGAGCAATGTTGATGAGTGTACAAAGCTTGAACAAGAAATGGTAACCCTAAGGTATGACTTGGAGAAGGAAAGGGATCATGAGGACAAATTCAAAAAAAGTTCTACAATGCTTGATTAGTTGATTGTGTTTCAGAAACCTTCTAAGGATAAAGGTGGTTTAGGACTTGAAGAAGGGCAAAACTCAAAATAAAATCAAACTCCTAACAAAGTTGACAATCAAAGGAAAATGTAGACAAATCAAGAATCAAAGAACCAATACCAGAAGGATTCCTATCAAACAACTTAATGCTCAAGGTTACCCATATTTCAATGGTTTTTTTTTTCATGAAATAAATTTTGTCATAGAGCAAAAAAAAAAAGAAGTAGAATGTTGGATTCTTTTCTGGACAATGTTTTGCTTTCAAAAAGTTTAGGCATAAAGCTGCTAAGTGCAGAAGTCAAATAATGATGAATAGATTCACTATTGGTAGAATGATTCAATCTTTTCAAGGTTATTTCTACATACTTTATGCATTTGGAAATAAAGCTAACTAGTGTAAAACAAGGTTAAATGCAAATCAGTTTGGTCAGAAAAATGTTGTGTGCTACACCGATAATAAACCAGGACATATTTCAAGATTCTGTAAAAGTAAAAATGGGAAGAAAACTAATCCAAAACAAAGGAATAAACCTATGAATAAAGTGGATCTTGCTGAAGTTAAGAAGGAAATGGATAAAATTTGGAAGAAAAAGGAAGAACCTGAGAATAAGGATGAATCGAATGCATCTGTACCTACATCTGGTGCAAATATTTCTTCTAAAAACTGAACCTAGTAGTGGATTTAGGGGGATAAATTATAGAGAAATATAATAAACCACTATTATAAGAGGTTTCAAGTAATGACACAAAGATATGTGATGAGAAATATTATTCTAAATATGTTGATAAAGTTTTTGATATAAAACATGCAAATTTAGAGATTTGTAGAGCATTTTAGGGTTTACAGTGTATTCATAAAGTGTTTATCAATTTTTTGTGGGTGGAATGCATTAAATTTGAAATTAGGGAAAATTGGTAAGGCATAAAGTGAAAACTCAAATCAATTTAAATCACTTTTACACATTCAAAAGAAAGGAGAGCAAGTTGAAGCAAGTTGAAGTTGATTTAGAATATTTGGCATCAAACCCTAGTTTTTGTTGAAGTGTGGAAAATGTATTTATAGCTATCTTTACTTTGTGGGTTTTAATTAGAAGTAATTTCCATAATCTTATATAAGAGAATTGAGGAAAAATGGCTACTCCCACTGTGGTTGAGACTTCTGAGAGACCCTGACCAAAATTTAGAAGGTTTTCATGGAAGGTTTATGAAATGGATCCCATGGGTGTGTATTCACAAATTCCAAATCATGTCTTACCCACTAAGGATACTAGAACCTACATTCATGGGAAATTAGAATAATTTGATCACCAAGAACTCATAGATATATGGCTAAAGGAGATAATTGGAGATAATTCCTTAGTGAAGCTAGAATATGAAAATATTATAAGAAAGAAGCTAGATGTATGGAATTGGTTCCCATAGTTTTGTAGTGGAATGGATGCAAATTTTGTAAGGTTAGCACTTAGCAGAGTGCATGATAAATTTTTATGGAAAAGTGTGCTTGGAGTAATTACCAAGGAAGTGATTAAAGTTGTGACTGGTCTCTTTAACATTGGACCTCTACCAGTGCTAAAGGCTATGAAAAATGATGTGGTTATGAAACTAACTGGTGCAACATATGATGGGAGAGCACTGACAACCAAACCCATTAGAAACTTTGCTATAAGGCATGCCACAATAATGATAGGTCAGAAAATATTCTTCATTAATAGAGGAAGTTTTCCTTTTGCAACTGCAATCTATGTTGCAAATGATATTGTGGTAAATGGAAGAGACTATGATTTGTGTGAGTCACTCCAGTAGAAACTTATGGATAACTTAAACTAGATTAAGACAAAGTAATATCCTTTCAAGTTTGGTACATTGGTAGTATGTTTTCTACTTTACTTTCTAAGGGAGCTACTTGGAAATAAAAACATTATATGGAACATCAACAGATCAATGGCACATCAAATATTTGAGCATTTACATAGCATTGGAGAATTAAAAGCACAAGGTGATGCTCTAACTACATTCTTTGCATCTTTTTGGAATAATATGTATGAAAAAGAAAGAGTTCCAAGGAGCTTAGTAAAGAAATATGAAAAGGAGATAACTTTCCTAGTATCTACTAATGAGTGTATCATAGAGGCAGTAGAACCTAGAACTCTATGGATAGAGCCTCTAGGATATGAGATTGATGAGTAGATGGTTGAGAGACTCATTGAGATTTTGCTAAGCATCCCTAAGGATCCCACTCTTCCCCAACATGGTACATATTAATAGAGGTCTGCCAAAATACATTTGAAAACTTCAACACCTCAAAGGGATAAAATGGTAAATAAAAATGTTGAGGCATTCTTCCAAATGCATTCACTTTCTAAGGATGATGTTGAAATTCTAAGGGACATCACTGAAGAAAAGAGGACTAGATCAGTTGAAGTTCCCTCTGGGCCTAGAAGATCAGGAAGAACACCTTCCACCACTACCTCTACATTACCTAAAATGCCCAATGTAGCTGTAATAGTAAAACAAAAGAAGGTAGAACACAACACCCCTGTAACAGTTAATGTAACTGCTTCCTCTTGACCCAACACCATAGCTTCTAGGAAGAGAAATGTTCCCCCTATTGCACCATATACCACCCCTGGAAGAAGAATAAAACAAAAGGAAAATAGAAAAAGGAATTTTTGTGATGTTTTATAAGAAGAGATTGACCTTGGCTTGAAAAAGGAAAGTTAGTTGAAAGGAATATAAAAAATTCTTCTACTAGTAATGAAGAATCAGAAACTAGAGACAATGTTGAAATCTCATCTGATAAAGAAGAGATAGAGGAAGAAAAGAATGATTTCAAAATTCATGTGCATAAGAAGAAGATTGAAGAAGATACATTAGAACCTATGCAAGACATTCCTAGCTCTCCTCTAGTAAGAGAACACTTACCCCTAAAATTGGAATCTTTAGTAAATAATATGATAGAATCTAAGGATTTTCTAGCTACTGCTAAGTTGTTTAATGAAGTTAATAAAGAGGATAAGGAAACAATTGTAAATGATTTCATTCAATATATGGCTATTTTTATGAGAATATGGAAACTATAAGGAAGAAGGTGATTGACAATATATGGGAAGCTCTAGTAAAAAGAAGGCATGAAGTTGTAACTGTTGATGAGAAAATCAAATGTGATGCTTTGAACACATACAAATCCTCGTTATTTGAGGAAAATGTAGCTACCCTGTTAAATGAATGTTCTAAGTTGTTTAGGGTAAAATAGAGAGTCACTCTTCTAATAACTAAAGAGAAAGATAGTACTGAAAGGTTAAGGAAAGAGAATTTTGATACAGTAAAGGAAATGGCAAAGAATTATGGGATGAGAATTGGTTCTTCATCTCATACATCTCAAGCACAGGAGCCTATAAATGTCACAGAAGTAAAGGACCATCCTATTTTGGATAAGTTTGGTGATATATATGTTGCTTCAGAGATGTTTGCTCCTCTGAATGATATAGAGGATACAACTAGTAAATACATTGAAGATCAACATAAAAATGATACTGGTAATAATCCAAAAGAGCACCATGAGGATATCGAAAATAATGGAGAAGAAGACAAGAATGAAGGTGAAGGGAATAAAGATGAAAAGAGTGATGATGACAAGATGATAAAGAGAAGAAGGAAGAAAAAAAATACATACCACTATAAAATCCCTTTGGAAAAAAAGAAGAGGAAAAGAAAGAAGTAAATAAGGAAGAAACAGAGGTTGGAAGAAGTGAAGAAGAATCCCAAAAGACTACTGAGCCATCAAATCCATCTAGAGAATGATCTAGAAATACTCTTAAGGTCCTATTGACAAGGAAAACAAGGATTCAACCTATGCTAGAACCTCAGTTAATTCAACTTCCATCACACCCAGTCTATGTGGATTTGAGTAAGATCTCACCAATTGAAAGGATAAAGATTTGTGGTACTTTTCTTAACTCCAGTTGACAGGAAATTGTTGAAACCTATCAGAAAGGGACTATATTGGTAAATTATTCTATTAAGGATTTGTAAGAGACATCTCCCACTTCCTTAATTGATGATTCCTTAGCCCTTGTTGAAAACTTAAAGTTCCTAGTTAATTCACTCAAAGAATATACCTCTGGCCTTAAGAAATAGACTAAAAAGGTGGCAAATTCAAGGATTTTGGAGAAAATTTTACTTGTACCATAAGATAAATATGCAATCGCACATAGTAAGGTGTTGCAATGCCTGAAAGAGATAAAGGATTGTGAAGAGGAAGCCTAGATACTATTTATTTATTGCATGCGGTGGCCTAATGCCACTTGAGGCATTAAATACTTAATGGAATCAATAGAGTCTCAACTTGCCAATGCATTTCGAGCCTACAAAATTGTAGATGACAAAAATTATACTGTTTGAACTTCTATTGTGTACTTGTAGAGCAATTTTTTCACCTTACAAAGGTAGAAAGAAGACACAATGAGGTGGTTTGGACATCTTGGAGATCTAGTAATGTCCAAATAGATACCTATTTCAAGTGCCTTGGTGGATGTAGAGAAACTAGAGAAGACGAATCTTAATCCATCCACTCCAAAAGAAGGAGAAGAATGGTTAGTAGAATTGGATTCATTGCATAAAAAACTTTCCAAAGAAAAGGGGATCTAAGATGATGGAAAACCTCCTTGGGAAGCTATTCTCAAGGAGTTAGAGGGTACCCCCAGTTCTAGTTAAATGTTTTTTACATTTTTTTTTTGCAAGTTCATCATCGACATGCCCTTTGTCCTTGATGTAAAAGGGGGAGAAGATACTATTGTGGAGAAATTTTGGTTTTGGAAATGTCTTGTATAGTTTTGTGTATAGTTGAAAGGGGGAGCTTGCATAGCTTGAGTGAAGATAGTTTTTTTTGAAGATCCATTTTTGTCATATGTTTCCATCAATGACAAAGGGGGAGATTGTTGGAAGAATGAATAAGAAGCCATCTGGTGTGTTGTCATTGATGCCAACATTGTTTGGTGATAGTTTTTGTCCATTCAGTAAACAACGCTTTTGTTACTCTAATCTGGTAATCTAGTCCAAAAATGCCCATATTAAAAGATTGACCTATGTGGTTTTAATATATTATTTAGGAATATTAATTGTATCTATGGAAAAAAATTTAATGATTTTGGTTGAATGGGTTGAAAGGTATAAATGACAGAAGTTTGTCATACAATCTTTGTGTATTCCTTTCACCGACATGGATAAGTGGTGTGAAGGTACACTTCATGGATGTTAATGAGATATTTATTGGGTCTGATCTAAACTAATCTTTGTGTATTCCTTTTGCCGACATGGATAAGTGGTGCGAAGGTACACTTCATGGATGTTAATGAGATATTTATCCATATCCATGAGATATGTTCATGGATGTTAATGAGATATTTATTGGGTCTGATCTGAGTAAACAACACTTTTGTTACTCTAATTTGGTAATCTAGTCCAAAAATGCTCATATTAAAAGATTGACCTATGTGGTTTTAATATATTATTTAGGAATATTATTGTATCTATGGAAAAAATTTCAACAATTTTGGTTGAATGGGTTCAAAGGTATAAATGACAGAAGTTTGTCATACAATCTTTGTGTATTCCTTTTGCCGACATGGATAAGTGGTGCGAAGGTACACTTCGTGGATGTTAATGAGATATTTATTGGGTTTGATATTTTATGGGTGCTAATGAGATATTTATTTTTCATACAATCTTTGTGTATTCCTTTCTTGCACATTTTGTTTTGAGCATGGAAGAAGTTTTGGTTTGTGCTAAGAAGCTATTTTGAATCAATTTTGTATACACCCAATTAGGTCAACCTAATTGATGTATGTAGATGTAATAGTGTGTGTATATATATATATGTATGGAACATTTCTGTATTGAAGAAGAGATGATATATGTGATATATGCAACAAGTAATAAGCAGTGATGAACGACAGTGTGATATTGTGCAAAGTTGTTGGTAGCTATTGTGAACTTGCAAACCAATGCATGATTTTGTATTCTAGAGCTTAATTGGAACTGAACTCAACACATAGAAGGTGTATTCATCAGTTCATCTTTTGACAGTGAGCCACACTCCTTTTTTGTAATCTTTTCAGGCTATGACCCTTTCAAGGATAGTGTGTCATGGCAGTGTTCCCCTATTATATCTTATGACCAATTATAATATATTGTGAAAAAATCCTCACCATGGGTTTTCCCATTTTGGGTTTTCCATGTAAAAATCTTAGTGTCATGTGGTGTTATGATTCTTTTCATGTCATTGTTTATAGTTGCAGTTAGATATGTTTTAATTATTGAATGGTTAGCAATTAAATGGTTTAATAGAATATTGATTCACCCCCCTCCTCAATATTCTAGGTGTTCAAAAAGGTAAACTTCCTTTCCAATGTTTCAATTGTGGAAAGATAGGTCATTATGCATCTAAATGTCCAATCAAAGTTACTAATGACAAACAAAAGGATCATAAAGGTAAAATTTTCAAGAAGAGTTATTATGTTGAAAAGGATAATGGTGTATCTAATGATGAAGAATCAGATTATCTAGATGAAGGAAGAAATGAATGCTTGTTCATGGCTTTAAGTGCTGGAAATAATTCTACTAATATTGAATGATGTGTGAAGTAAAGTGCTTCGAAAATATGCCATAACATTGAAGGAGCTATGTTGACTACTTTTCATGCTAGAGATGAGAAGAATTAATGGATCATTGATAGTGGATGCTCAAATCATATGAAATGTGATGAGTAAGTTTGTTAAGCTTGAAAATTATGATGGTGGTCTTGTTAAGTTTTGTGTTGATACATTTGCTAAGATCTATGGAAAAGGTTCAATTATCTTTGATGGAAATAATAATATAGATGATGTTCTTTATGACAAGGGTCTTCGGCATAATATTCTAAGTGTAGGAAAAATGTGTCTCAAAGAATATAATCTTGTATTTTAGAATGGTGGTTGTGAAATTAGAAAATGAAGCTCTAGTATTTTGGTTACTGCTAGAACAAGCACATGAGGTAATGTCTATCAACTCAAAGTTTTTGGTGTAAAGTTCTCTATTTCTCAAACTAATGAAAGTTGGCTATGGCGTGTAAAGTTCTCTATTTCTCAAACTAATGAAAGTTGGCTATGGCATAGAAGAATGGGTCACATTAATTTTGATAGCCTAGTAAGGATATGTTTTATTGATGATGTGAATTTTTTTTCAAAGATTACAAAGCCTATCAATGCAATCTGCAAAGAATGTCAAATTGGAAATTAAATAAAGACAAGATTCAAGAAAAAAGAATATTCTACCATAGGCCCCTTAGAGTTAGTGCATATAGATCTATGTGGACCTACCAGAATTAGAAGCTCATATGGTGACAAATATTTCATGTTAATTAATTGATGATTATTCTAGAATGGTTTGGGTTACATTTCTCAAAGAAAAATCAAAAGCTCTAGACATGTTTAAAGAAGTTAAGGCTATGGTTGAGAATGAAATGAATCTGAAAATAAAATGTTTGAGATCTAATAGAGGGGTGAGTTTAATTCAAATGAGCTTAACAATTTTTTTGAAGACCATGGAATAAGAAAGTATTTATCTGCTCCTAGAACTCCTTAGCAAAATGAAGTTGTAGAAACAAAAAATAGAATAGTTCAGGAAGTAAGTAGGAAAATGATGAAGGAAGCCAATATTTTATATGTCTACTAGAGAGGAGCAATTCATACCGAAGTCTATGTTCTTAACGAAGGTCAAGCAAGACCTAATAGTTCAAAGACTCCCTATGAGTTATGGTATGGTAAACCTCCTACTGTGAAATATTTTAGATATTTTGGAAGAAAATGTTATATCAAAAGAGACAAAGAAAACTTAGGAAAGTTTGATGCAAGGTCTAATGAAGGAATCTTCCTTGGATAATCTACAAGAAGCAAGTCCTACTAGTGCTACAACAAAAGGTTGAAGAAGATTGTTGATATTACAAGGGTCAAAGTGGATGAAAAACCACATCAAATTTTAGTGTTGATAGAAGGATATGATTCTGATGAATCCCCTTGCAGTGAAGAGAAAAGATTGAAGTTAAAAGAAAAGAGATTACAATTGAAGAAGAAGAAGCTCCAAAAAAGAATATTAAGGCTCCTAAATATGTGCAGAAGAATCATTTAGAAGATCATATCATTAGAGATAAGAGAAAAGGTGTGCTGACAAGAAGAAAAGCTTCTATGATAGAGGAACAAATAATTTTTTTTACTTTCTAAGGTAGAACCAAGAACAATGACTGATGCATGCAAAGATTAGAATTGGATCAAAGCAATGAAGGTAGAGTTAGAATAGATAGAGAAGAATCTAACTTGGGAATCAATCCCAAGATCGAAAAACAAGAATGTGATTGGTAATAAGTGCAAATTTGATGTAGAGCAAGGGTGGAAAACTCCAAACAATCCTCAAATAAGAAAAGTTTCATTGTCTAAACATTCACATGATGGGTTTTCATTCATTAGGCCTGAATCTCCTAGTAGTACTTCAGATTGACTAAAATAGGCACAACTTCCTAGGTAGAATTGATCTAAAAAAAAAACCATAAATTTGGATACCCTTTATAGTTTTATTTAACATATGAAGAAATTAGATATGGTTACTTTGGAAGGAAAGTTTCAAAACTTGACTATTTTACTCTTGACTAGGCTTGAAGTGGAGCAAAAAATTCGTGTTTTTTGGTCATAACTTTCAAACCATAATTGATACCAAAAATATAAATAGAGTTCTAGATACCCATTTGAGTTTTATTTAACATACTAAGAATTAGGGTAGAGTTTTTTTTTTTAACACAAGACTCAAATTTAGAATGTTTTCCCTCAAATTAGGCCTATTAGGGTTTAAACCTTTTTTTAGTAAAATGGACAAAACTTGTTGGAATTCTAGTAGACACTAGATCCATAACTTTACCAAACACAATTAATTTAGAGTTAGTATGTGATTGTATAGATTTGCATTACATCAAAGAATAACAAGGAAACATTCAGAAATGTAGAAAATAAAGGTATTTTTATTGCTTCAACTTCTAAAACTTCAACCACCACCCACTCCAACCATGTCTTCGAAATTACAAAGTATTTTAAAACATTTAAAACCATTTTCCAATGGTTCTCAACCAACTTTTAACTTACAACCATTCAAATTCCCTCATTTACAATTTATGACTCTTCATATTCCATGTTTTTGCAACTTTTACAACATTGACGACATTTTTCAAAATTGACAACTTGTGCAACTTGACACTCCAACAAACCTAAGAACTTAATATGGACTCAAAAATATTGAAAATGGTCTTAGAAGACTTTATTACATGAGAAAAATTCAAAAGAAAAACAAAATGACACTTTTTCCTATTAAAGGCATGAAACTTGAGGGTGTCCCTACACCATACTCCTAGGAAAGATTATAACTCAAGCTTCTCTTGTGATAGGGTCTGCAACATGAGAATTATGCTTGAAACCTCTTGTTTGGTGTATTTAAATCCCTTTGGATTACCTTTGAAACAGTCTCATGCTGGTTTCATCTTCATTGTAGGTTTGTTGAACATTTGACAAAGATGTTTGAACTTGTCAATATAACCATGTCCTCCATTTGCACCTCTAAATCCTTCTTTCAACAATGTTTTAACAACTAAAACAAAAAATCTATAATGTATATATGAATTAGCAAACTCAAGTTATTTGATTCCTTGAACTTGAAGGGATTGAAATCCAATTACAATTGCTGATAACCCTTGAAAAAACATCTGACATGTATATAGACTATGTTGCAACTCACCTTCTAGAGATTCTTGTTCAACCTTTTTCTTAGATGGATGTTTCTCTTCCTTCACCAATGAAGATTCTTCAATGTCTGGTTCTACTGTCCTCTTTTGCATTCTTCTTTTTTAAATGATTTTCTCGATAGGCCACTTTACCTTTTTCCTTATTAGTAAATGTCAACCCCTTTCTGGTTTTGCTCTCTCAAGGAGTTGTTGCATTTCAAGTTCCACTCTTTTTTCCATTTCTTCTTGAATTTATTTCATTTTCTCCAAGGCTTTCCTCAAATCTATTATCTCTTGTTGGACATTCATATGTTTTTCCTTCCCATTTTTCTTCTTCATCTCACTTTTCTCTTTACCTTTCCCTTGTTTCTTGCTTGGTGTCTCCTTACTCTGCAAGTCTCCACGAACAAATATTCTCAACATTTTCATTTTTCTTTCTCATGCAAGTCTCTTTCACCTTGATTCTTCTTGTTTTCATGATAACTCACCTTAGGCCTCTTTCTTTTCTCTTAGCCTAGTTTTTTGGCATCCGGGTTTTTCCTTCAACCAACAAAAAGATAAAACAAAAACTCCAAACTTCCTTTTCCAAACCTTTTAGACTCTGATACTAATTTTATGTAGATTAGGGGTGGAAAAATACAAACTAACCTCAAACAAGAAAACTTTCAATCTCTAAGCATTCACATGATGAGTTTTCATTCATTAGGCCTCAATCTCCTAGTAATACTTCAGATTGACTAAAATAGACACAACTTCCTAGGCATAATTGATCTCTAAAAGACAAACCCATATTTGGATACCTTTTATGGATTTATTTAACATATGAATATGAATAAATCAGATATGGATACTTTTGAAGGAAAGGTTCAAAACTTGACTATTCTACTCTTGACTAGGCTTGAAGTGAAGCAGTAAATTTGTGTTTTTTTTGTCATAACTTTCAAACCAGACTTGATACCAAAAATATAAACATAGTTCTAAATATCCATTTGGGTTTTATACAACATACTAATAATTGGGGTAGGTTTGTTTTGGAACACAAGACTCAAATTTGGATTGTTTTCCCTGAAATTAGGCCTACTAGGGTTTCATACATGTTTTAGTAAAACAAACACAACTTGCTGGAAACTTGATGAAATTATATGAAACCAATTCCAATAGACACTAGATTCACAAATTTACCAAAAAAATTATTTGGAGTTAGTATGAGATTGCACAAAACCGTACTACATCAAAGAACAACAAAAAAATGTTTAGAAATGTAGAAAATAGAGGTATTTTTATTGCTTCAACTTCTAAAACTTCAACCACCACCCACCCCAACCATTTATTTGACTTTAAAAATCCTTTTAAATTATTTTAAACCATTTTCCAATGGTTCTAAACCAACTTTTTAATTTACAACCATTCAAATTCCCTCATTTACAACTTATGACTCTTCATATTCCATGTTTTTGCAACTTTTACAACATTGACAATATTTTGCAAAATTGACAACTTGTGTAAATTGACACTCCATCACACCTAGTGACCTAATATGGATTAAAACACATATAAAATGATCATAGAAGACCTTATTACATCAAAAAACCACAAAAGAAAAATAAAATGACACTTTTTCCTATTGAATGCATGAAACTTGAGGGTGCCCTACACCAGCATTCCAGAACAAGTTAAATGAAAATTGAAAAATTTTCAGGAACAATGATAGACTTATGTGTAAGGGTTACTCATGAGTTGAAGCTATGCATTTTGAGGAAATTTTTTCTCTAGTTGCAAGAATGAAAGCTATCAAGTTATTTCTAGCTTTTACAACACATAAAGATTTCAAAATTTTATCAGATGGATGTGAAGTTTGCATTGTTGAATGGTGAATTGGAAGAAGAGTTATACATTGAACAATTAGAAGGTTCTCAATTGTTAGAAGATTCAAATATGGTATAGAAATTGAAGAAATAATTGTATGGTCTAAAGCAAGCTCCTAGAGCTTGGTATGCAAGGTTAAATAAGTACTTGTTCTAGCAAGGATTCAAAAAAGGTACTACAGATAGCAATCTATATTTCAATGTTGAAGGAGAACAAATTTTAATTGTGGTGGTATATGTTGATGAAATAATCTACAGGGGAAATGAAGGTATGTACAAAATATTTTTAGAGGAAATGTAGAAAGAATTTGAGATGTCAATGTGTGGGGAGATGAATTTCTTCCTTGGTTTGTAGATCAATCTATCAAAGAAAGGTATATTCATATCATGATCTAAGTATGTTAAAGAAATGTTGATATTTTTTGGAATGGATGACTCTAAACTGGTATGTGATCCTATGGTTATTGGTTGTAAGTTTAGCAAGAATGATGAATCTCCTAAGACAGATCAGAGAAAGTATAGATTAATGATTGGAAAATTGTTGTACCTTACTACTAGACCAAATATCATGCATTTAGTTTGTCTTATGGATAGATTTCAAGAAGATCCTAGAGAATCTCATGTTGCATCATTGAAAAGGGTATTCAAATATTTGAAGGGCACTCTGGATTATAGTTTGTGGTATCCTAAGGATAAAGACTTATCCTTGAATGTATATATAGATACAAATTAGTATGGATGTGTGGATGATAGAAAAAGTACAATTAGTGGTTCTTTCTTTCCTGGAAGTGGGTTGGTTTCATGGCCAAGTAAGAAACAAGATTCAGTGTAACTATCTACTACAAAGACAAATATATTGTAAAAGCATCATGTTGTACACAGATGTTGTGGATGAAGCAAACATTAAAGGATATTAGAGTTTCACATGATGAACCTATTCCAATCATGTGTGACAATACAAGTGAAATCAATATTTCAAAGAATTTGGTAATGCATTCAAGAACAAAACATATCTCAGTCTGGTATCACTTCTTGAGAGAGAAAGTTACAAATAATGAGGTGAAGTTGGAGTATGTTCCTAATAAGGATCAAGTTGCTAATATTTTCACAAAGGCTCTTTCAAAAGATACTTTTGATTATATATGAGAGAAGTTAGGGCTTATTTCCCCTGCTTTCAACTAGATGCATAAGTGCATGCAATTTTCTGGGAAGCCTTTCAAGATAAATTATTGGTCCTAAAATGATGCTCAAGGCTAACTCTCAAGGGGAGTAGGTAGTAATGGTTTCTTGATAGTGTAGAAAATTGAAGTTGGTGTTGCAAGTGGAAAATTTAGGTAAGGTGAAGTCGTTGTCCTTTGAATGTTGTTAGAGGAGGAGAGAAAATGAGTTCAATGTACGAAAAAGAGTTGGATGAGTCTATGGAATTTTTCCATTAATTTCAAAGGGGGAGAAAGAATATGAAAAAACATGGAGAGAATTAAAGTGGTTGAGTGGTTGAAAAACCATAAGAGAATCTAATAAACATGGAGAGAGTTAATGTAGAAGTGAATATGGTCTAAATACCATAGGAGGAGAGAGTATAGAAAAGTATTGTCTAAGTATAAAAGGAGGAGAGTGATCTAGAAGAGCAGGTGTTGTTGGTGTTGTAGGAGAAGAATTTTGTGAAAAGTAAAGATTTGTCCCATTTAGGGGTAGTACTGCTTATTGCAGTATTGTTGTTGGTTGCTTTTGTTGATGGTTTTTCAAAAAGTAGGTGTTGCCATCAATGGCAAAGGGGGAGATTATTGGAAGTTTGGAGATGTTGGAAGCTTGAGTTGTTTGTGAGTTGCTTGGGTGTTTTCATTGATATCAACCCCTTGTATGAAGAGAGTGTTAGAATACTACTGGTCTTGATAATTTCAACCACTAGCATTGGAGTTATTGGAAGTTTGGAGTTGTTGGTATTGATCTCAACACAATGTTGTTGGTGTTGTCATTGAAGTCTTACTTCAATATAGTTGCAGAGGTTATTGGTCTAAATTGTGTTTGAGAAGATTGTTGTAGTTGGAAAGTTTTGCATGTTGCATATGTTGTTGATGTGTTTCAAATATGTTAGTAATGTTTCTAATGAAGTTGGTTCACTTGGTTTCAAATTGCTTTTGAGAAAATTTGAATAAAAGAGAGGTCAGTGTGACAAGTGGTGTTTAGTGTTTTGCTCCACATTTCTTCATGGTTAAAGATATGTTCACATGGTTTACACATGATGATCAAAGGTGTTCAAATTTGTTATATCCAATGTTTTAGGTCATGGATCATTCTATAGTGGAAGATGTGTCTAACAGTATGACTATCTGGTGAAATAGGGTGTCTGGGAGAAATGAGATTGATTTTCATTTCTCCGAGGTGAAGGTTTTGGTGTTGTAGATCTAAGAAAATACTTATATTTACTGTATCTACCTTCCCTTGAAGTTTCAAGTGGCAAGTTATTTCTCAAAGTTATCTAGTGTGTTGGATGTTTGTGCTAGTTGTATACACCTAAAAATGGTCACATCACAATAGTCTAGTAATTAATTAAATATTTTTAATATTTAATTAAATCTCTGAATTCGATCTACGTATAAATAAATTTAAATAATTTATTTATATTGTTCATTCTTTTATTTCGATTAAATAAATAAGTTTATTTAATCACTTTCTTATTCATTTCTCAATTAATTAAATAAACATTACGATTTATTTATATTAATTATCATTTAATATTGGCTTGAATATTTTATTCAAATAAAGATTAAGTATTATTTTCTTCTAAAGTCCATTCACAACTAAATATTCTAAATATTTAATTAAATCTTCTAAATTCCATTCACAATTAAATATTCCAAATATTTAATTAATTCTTCTAAAAGTCACATCATAATTAAATATTCTAAATATTTAATTAATTCTTCTAAAGTCCATTCACAATTAAATATTTCAAATATTTAATTGAATCTTCTATAGTCCTTAAGTCAAAAATCAAACTCACATGAAATTAAATAAATTTATTTATTTAATAATTGGATTATCTTCAACAACCGTGAAACAAACTTCCAAAATAGAAAATTAATTTCTCTGTTCTTGTGCAAGCTTGTTCCCATGGGTTGAAGACAAGGCTCCATTCTTCTCTCCAACCTCCCAACATCTTCCATCTCTCACCATTCAAAATTACCAGACAATCTCACAACCATTGATCTTTGCCAGCCAGGCTCTTGCCTGCAAAAATCTATAAAAAGGATTGTTGGGTCTTTGAAATGACAGAGAAGCTTTCAATAGGAAAACTATACCAAATTTGCAATAGCATAGCCTTCAGCATTCATAGATTTTTAGAATCATAGCATATCATGGCCAATCATCTTCATATCATGGTTTTAGAAGCATTCATAATTTATCTGTATCAGCATTTCACTCCATCAACATATAGCATAGAAAAATACTTTCCTTTTTGCACACTCATTCTGCAGGTTGCCATTCTGAGAAGCTTTGCTTACACAATATGAGAGCATCAGTTTCAAACAAATCCCTAGAGATAGAGAAAAATGGAACGGTTCTGAAGAAGCTCTGTTTGTTTTCTTTGAATTCAATTTATCTTGCTTTTCTTTAGTTTAATGTTTCATTTTGTGTGATTTGTTTATCTTATTTTGATACACATATTTCTATCACACATTTTTGGCGACCATAGTGGGAGGTATTGCCCCAATTCTAATATCTTATTGTAGATTTTTCTGACAGGTTACGGCTAAAAACAACGTATTAGCGCATTAAACATGCTTCAGCATAGTTCACACCTAGTTTAGCGCTCGTGACTCATCCTGCAGCACCCGTGACCCATCTTGTAGCGCCCGTGACCCATCCTACAGTGCCTATGATCCATCCTGCAGTGCCTATAACAAATCTTCCAGCGCCCCTGATAGATCCTGTAGCGCCCCTGATAGATCCTATAGCACCCGTGATAGATCCTGTAGTGCCCGTGACCCATCCTGTAGCGCCCGTGACCCATCTTGCAGCACCAGTGATAGATCCTGCAGCGCCCGTGACAGATCCTGCAACGCCCATAAACTCTGTTTTAGTGCCCTTGATGTCTATTTTAGCAATTGTAATTTGTAACTTAAATATAATTTGACTGGATCCGACACGACCGCGGACAGTAAGAACTTTAAAAGAATGAAGCAATCCTAGGATAGTCACATAATTCAAAATTAAGCAATCCTAGGATAGTCACATAATTCAAAATCAAGCAATCCTAGGATAGTCACTTCATTTTCTATTTTGGGCTAAAAAGAACTCCATGTCTTTGTGAAGCAACATCTTCACCTAGCATAGCAAACTGTTTATTTGGGCTTAAAATTGAACTCTTGTTTGCTTTGCTTTAAATGGTGATAGGCCTATGCTCTCCCCTTAACTGGGTGATCAAAATGCCAAACTCATCTATTTCATTTCATGCAATTTTAAGTTTTTATAATACCTTTTAGAAAGCCTGCTCTTGTGGGAAAAAGTACTCACCCAAGAGGAACGACTCAAGTGGGTTCAAGCCAAAGCCAGGCTATTCCACCCCACTATAAAATTTAAAGCAAATTTGGGGAAACCCTCTTTTGACGATAGTGTGCAAGATAACCATCCCCAAAGCCTTTGTTCTAAAGGTAGGGAGGTTTCTCGAGGGAGTATATCATTTGTTGCACTAAATGGAAACCCTTACTACGAACTTAGTGTAGTATCCAACCGAAGTCAGTTTTCGAACATCATAATAATCACAATGCAGGGGAGGGAAGAATCTACCCCCAAGATACTCACCATATAACTGCCAAGGACTATTTGCTTAGGGGATCTGGTATCCACTTCCGTCACTCTGAGTACGCACCTGGAAAAGACAAAAACACGAGTGCCCTTTTGGGGGTGACACGGCTGTGTGAGTTGACGCAGTTCTAAGATGTGGGCTGTTGATTACTATGATGACCTACTTGAGTACTAAGAGTGAGTCTGTTTGAACTATTTATCATGTGTAAAACTTGTTAAGACAATTTTTGAAAAACATTTTGATCATACACTTAATGTTTAGCATAGGACTAAAAACAACTATTCTACAAATTGCTTGATGTGTTTTCAATACATTAATTCAGTAAAGATCATCCAAAATTCACAATTACATTGATTACTCTCATGTTACAAAATTGGAAATCCACAACCTTTGTTAAGAAATCCATTCTCAAACGAATCAAAAATCCAAAGAAACCACTTAGTTACAAGAAATTATTGAAGAAAAATGATTCTTGTACCAAAGCCGAAAGGTTTTACTTAAATATAGAACCTTTCTTCATAGATATCATGACTGTGTTAGAGGTTTCACTGATGATTATGTTGTAGAACCATTATACTCACAAGCTTTCTTTCAAAGAAGAGCCCTTTCTCAAAGGCACAATCACAGTCAGCGTATTCATTCTTCTTATATTCCCCAACCTGCAATTGAATATTCTACTTGTCCAAATCAATTTCTGCAATAGAGAACTCAATCACATTAGGCATTCATCACAAAATCCATCCTTTTATGAAGCTATGATCAGACTTCATAAAGTGCAAAATCATCCTTTTCTTGATCTTTTGCTTAAATTCCCGCCAACAGGATTTTCATCCTTTCAATTAGGGAACAACACAAGTTAAAGATTAGAAACCTTTGTAAGTCATAGAATCTTCATTCTATCCTGACTTTCATATCTATCACAAATTGCACTATTTCACTCTTTTGATCAAAATTTAGTAGAATTTGGAACAAAGCTTATGCCTATTGTCACGAGATCTCGAAAACACATGGAAAAAGACGAAGGAGAAACTACCACAAGCAAAATGGGTGACCATAATGAGAAAGAAGAGGAAACATTTAATGTTGAATAATTAACAGAAGAAAAGCTTTAAGAAGCAGAGCAAGATCCCCGATTCCATAATCTTATGGAAAGGATTTTAGAATGAAACAAAGAAAGATATTTTCTTTCATTAGCTAATCAAGGAGCTAAGTTACCTTACAATTTCGATATAGAAGGGATTAAATAGAATCCTGAAACTCCTTCTAATGATTTTAGTGCCCTTACTCAACAGATAAAATAATTACAAGGGAAAATAAAGGAGATGCAAGGGGGTGCAACAAAGAAGTATGTTTTGGATAACATATCTCCTTATCCATTCGATAGGAGTCTTCAAATGATCCATCTTCCAAAACATTGCAAAATCCCTAAATTTGATAGGTACAGTGGAAAAATTGATCCCATTGAACATGTGAGGGATTTCCAAAATATGAGTCTAGAATTTGCTTATGATGATACCTACTTAATGCGATTGTTTCCACGAAGTCTGGGTGGACAATCCATGGAGTGGCTTTCTAAGATCACTCCCCCCGTCAAAACCTTTGAGGAGTTAATAAATCAGTTTATATCACAATACGCCTACAACATCCAACACCAGATAACAATGCTTGATATTTGTAAAGTGAAACAAAAAGTAGGAGAATCCTTCACTATGTTTTTGCAAAGGTGGAGAAGGTTGTTTGCGCAATATTTCTGTCCTATTCCTGAAAAGGAAAAGATGGATATCTTCATCAATAGCCTAGATCAAGAATTAAGTTACAGGCTTAATCTTCATTGTCCTCATAACTTTGAAAAATTGATTGAAAAAACAATCACCATTGAAGGGGCCTTAGTTAAACGAGGAGTGATAAAACTTGATAATCCAAGTTCATCCAACCAAAACAACAATGATAAAACAAGGTTTTGGAACATAAATAAAAATGTTGTCAATGATGGTATAGTAGATGCAAATAATCTATGAACAAGACCATCTATCTTCAACCTATCAAGTGCTCTACGAACCAATCAACAAGGAAATACCAATCAACAAGGAAACACCAACCAACAAGGAAATAACAAACAACAAGGACAAAACTCCAATCAAGAAAGCATGACCAATCAAAATACCAATCAAAATCGTGGTAATTTCAATAACAATCTTGGCAATACCCAAACATCAAATCCGTCTAGACCTCCATTCTTTTCAAATCGACAAAATTTTACCACTTTGGGTCAATCTCTTGAGTCTGCTCTCAAGGAGCTTCTTGATAATAAGGTTATCACCTTACCACCACAAAGAGATTATGAGCCACGAGTCAAACCACCATCATGGAATGACTTGTATTATTGAAATTATCATCAATGTAAAGGTCATAGAACGAATAATTGTCAAGCTTTACGAAATCTAGTACAAGATTTAATTGACAATGGCACCATTACAATTGAAGGACAGCATACCAATGATGATCATCAAGCATTCAAAGATCCTTTACCAAACTATCAAAAGGGGGAAACATCAGATACCAAAGCAAAAATAATAAATAATGTTGAAGACAACATAATCCGCCATATTTATGCAGATGATCAACGGGTTAATGTTATCAAAATCAAGAAAAAACAAGAATATCAACAAGTTAATGTGACTACGAGAGGACAAGCAAAATTTGTTCTAAAAGGGAGTTCATCTAAGGCAGCTATTCCTTCTCCAAATCATTATAATCTAGTTGATCAATTAAGAAAAACATCAGCTCAAATCTCCATCCTTGAACTTCTCAAAATATCCCCCATACACAAGAATATTTTAGAAGAAGCTCTTGTAAACACAACTGTTGACACTAATTTGGATGTAAACAAATTTCAAGCCATGGTGGGACATTTGTCTTCCCCCACTAGTCTTTCATTTTCCAAAAAAGATGATGCCTCTATGACACATCCACATAATTCATCGCTTTATCTTGAACTCATGATCTATAAACACCGAATCAGATGTGTCTTAATAGATGGAGGAGCTGGTTTAAACATTTGTACCTTAAAGCTAATACATGCCTTAGGAATATCAAAAAATTTGATTGATCCATGAAGGAAAATAACTATTCATGCATATGATGAAAGAAAGAGCTTCTAAAGGACTAATAATGCTACCTATCAGAGTGGGACCTGTTGTAAAAAATACATTTTGTCAAGTCCTAGATCATGATCTTTCCTATAACATACCTTTGGGTCGCCCATGGATTCATGATATGCAAGTAGTACCATCAACGTATCATCAATGCCTCAAGTTTCCATACGATGGACAAGAAATAACTATACAAGTTGATTACAATAGCACCCAAACCTGTTCAAATCTTTGAGCAACTCAGGATTCCTTTGTGCTACACAATAGGGAGGCTCTTACTGCTTCTTCTAATCTACAAGGCCAACTGCAAGAATTGACAAAGAATCTTGACACTAAGCTAAATTTTAAAGACAAAGGAGTAGGCAAATATTCGCTACCTCTTTCTACCTTACCTCCTTCTCCGAGGTCACATGGTCAGCCAACCTTATCAAATCCAAAGATTGCAATAGCCTCTACATCCCAAGCTTCTGTGCCAATCACAAAGTTTGATGGACAATTCATTAAAGCCAACACCATTGAGGAAGAAGCTGAAGATAGGGACATCCTAAGTTGGCTATACAAAGATGAAGATGAATCTCTCTTGCACATTAAGTTACCTATAGAACAATATGGTAAAGGGTACACTATCATGCAGAGAATGGGCTATGAAGGAAATGGTCCTCTAGGAAAAAGAAGAGAAGGAATCATGGAGCCAATTCAACCTATTTCAATACATCCAAATGATAAAACAGGATTGGGATATGGTAAGGATACAAAAGAGTCAGTTTTACAGCAAGCACAACAAACTCATGAAAGAGAATCAATTTCAGATAAACACCATGAAGATGTCACTCTACAAAAATCTTATGGATCAATTTTCCAATTGCAGAACGATTCAGATACTGATTCTAATGAATATGAATGGGACACCATTTATAATGATGAATTTTGGAGATACAAACAAGTTGATACCATACACAAATATGCACCCATTCTCATACAAGGAGAAAGCTCGAGAACACAATCACTTGAATTTTATTCATGATATAACGATGACTCAACTGAGGACGATTTAGATTTTCACGAGATTGATAATCGACAAGAGAATACCATCATAGACCTTGTCTACCATGAAAATGACAACCACATCATGACTTTGACAGCTCAAGACCTTACCCAACCTAATGATCCCATGCCTTTAGTTTATCCGAAACTTATTGATTGGGACAATGATGCACCTATCCATATCCCTACATTTCATGATGATGAGGACATTATAAATTTCCTTTGTTCCTCTAATGAGGAAAACAATTGTTTCATCCAAGAATTTCATACTCATGATTTTGATAGGGAGGGTGTCAAGTCTCTTAGATGCAAAATAAATGAAATAAAAGATGGATCTATCAGTGAAAACCAAAAAATGGTAGTGGTAGATCACAACAAGAGAAAAATAAAGAGAAAATCCGATAGTGAAAACCTTTCTGAGGCACTGAAGGATGAGAAACTTGACACTCTTCCCAAGCATTATCACGAAAGATCTTCTATTTTGATCGAACCGACAAAATCAATCAACATAAGTACAACAAAGCAACCAAAAATCTTGCAACTTGCAGTGTCATTAACAGTCGAAGAAGTATTGAAATTCATGGAGTTCTTGAAGGAGAATCAAATCAACTTTCATTGGTCATATGCTGATATGCCAGGGTTAGATCCTAATCTGATAATGCATCATTTATCTATAAACGTAGGGGCAAAACCTGTGAAGCAAAACTCAGAAAAATGCATCCACATGTTGTGTTATTGGTTAAAGAGGAATTAAAGAAGCTTTTAGATGTTGGATTCATTCGGACTATTGACTATGTAGAATGGATTTCCAATATTGTACCTATTTCAAAGCCAGATGGAAGGATTAGAATTTGTACAGATTTCAGAGATTTGAACAAAGCTTGTCCCAAAGATGACTTCCCTTTGCCAAACATAGATATGATTGTTGATTTAACTGTTGGCCATGCTATGTATTCATTAATGGATAGATTTTCAAGATACAACCAAATAAAGATTGCACCAGAGGATCAAGATAAAATAGCGTTCACATGCCCTTGGGGTACCTATTGCTGGAACGTAATGCCATTTGGGTTAAAGAATGCAGGAGCCACTTATCAAAGAGCAATGACGACAATTTTTCATGATATGATGCATACATTCATGGAAGATTACGTTGATGATCTCCTTGCCAAATCCAACACACAAGAAGGACATCTAGAAATCTTGTCAAAAATCTTTATCATAATGGAGAAGTTCAATGTTCGACTCAATCCAAAGAAATGTGTCTTCGGCATTACATCTGGAAAACTCCTAGGATACATTGTTTTAGAAAAGGGCATAGATGTTGATCCAAAAAAAGTACAAGATATAATGGACATGCTGCCACCATGAAATATTAGTCAGCTTCGATCATTGCAAGGATGACTACAGTCCATCAGGCAGTTTATAGCTCAATTGGTAGACAAAAGCTTACCATTTACACATTTATTGCATAGAATTGTCCCATTCAAATGGGAAGAAAAATGTGAAGCAGCATTCAATCAGATCAAGCAATATCTTATGAACCCACCAATTTTAATTCCACCTGTTCCAGGAAATCCACTCATACTCTATATTTCAGCAACAAAAGTATCCTTGGGAGCATTACTAGCACAAGAGGATTCTACAGGAAAAGAAAGGGCCATATACTATATCAGCAGAACTTTAACAAGTCATGAATTAAACTACACTTTCATTAAAAAAGCTTGCCTCATAGTGGTGTTTGCTTCTCAAAAGTTGCGACACTATATGTTGGCTGATACAGTTAAGCTGATAACCAAAATTGATCCACTAAAATACCTTTTAAGTAGAGCTACTTTAACAGGAAGACTTGCAAAATGGGTAATGATCTTTAGTGAGTTTGACATTCACTATGTAGATCGAAAAGCTATTAAAGGATAGGTCATCATAGATCAGTTGGCCAAAGCACCTTTACAAGAAGAAAATCCAATGCACATTGAGTTTCTTGATGCAGACGTCTTCACAGCAACAATTAAGAACTCATGGACATTGTACTTTGATGGATCTTATAAGCAACATGGCTCGGGGGCAGGGATTCTTTTTGTCACACCTGAAGGACATACCATTCCACACTCATATCAGTTGATGTTTCCTTGCACAAATAACATAGCTGAATATGAGGCATTGCTCATAGGGATAAAGATAGCCTTGGAATGGCGGATTACAAAGCTGCAAGTCTACAGTGATTCACAACTTGTCATTAATCAAATCAATGATGATTATCAAACTAAAGATGATAAGTTGCTACCTTACAAGAACATGGTGGATGATTTTAAAAAGTATTTTGTGTCAATCAAGTTTTCACAAATCTCAAGGATTGATAATAAAGCTACAGATGCAATGGCTACAATTGCTTCCTTATTACAACTATCAGAAGATCAAACCAAGCATGAATTCTTGGTGGAACAATTGTTTTCTCCTGCTTATGATAATCCTGAGATCCAAGTCATATGTCATTTAACCGGTTCTGACTCACATTTATATGGCAAGACTTATACCTATCTGACAAATAATATTTTACCTCTGGATTTATCCCAAAATCAAAAAAAGAATTCCATACGCAAATCATCCCGTTATACCTTGATCGCCGATATCCTTTACCGACATGGTCTTGATGGTACACTCCTTCGATGTCTTGAACGTGACGAATCTGAACAAGCCTTACAAGAGGTTCATGGTGGTATTTGTGGAACTCATTCAAGTGGTCTGACCTTAGCCAAGAAACTTGTTAGAATGGGATATTATTGGCCTACCATGGAGAAAGAATCTTTTATTTTTTTCAAGAAGTGTTCTAAATTCTAGATCCATGGGAATCTTATTCATGCACCTGCACAGGAACTGCAACCTTTCACTCTGACATGGCCTTTTTCTCAGTGGGGACTAGATCTTGTTGGAAAAATTCATCCTTCATCATCACAACTACGGAGTATTTTACAAAATGGATCGAAGTTGTTCCTTTGACGACCGTGACCGGTAAACAAATCTCTTCATTCATCCTGAATTACATCATCTGCCGATATGGAATTCCTAATTCTATAATCATTGATAATGGGAGGCCTTTCAAGAATTAGGATGTTGATGAACTTTGTGAAAGGTTTCACATCCAACACAGGTTCTCTACACCTTACTATCCACAAGGTAATGGTCAAGAAAAAGCTTCAAACAAAACAATCTTGAAGATCTTGAAGAAGACAATAAATGATGTCAGTCGTGATTGGCATGTCCAATTAAATCCAGCTTTGTGGGCATACAGAACCAGTATTCACACACCAACAGGAGCTACCCCATATGCCTTGGTCTATGGAGTAGAAGCAATCTTACCATTAGAGGTTGAAATACCTTAGCTTAGGGTCTCACTCAAGGGATTGATAAATGATGAAGACTATAGAGTTTCTCATATGCAAGAGCTAGAATTGTTAGATGAAAGACGTCAAAATGTAGCTGATCATTTGAAAGGTTATCAACAAGTTATGTCTCATAGCTATAATCACAGAGTTAAACCACAGACATTTCAAGTAGGTGACTTATTCTTGAGAGAAAATTCACGTAATCAGCAAAACAGAGAAAAGAAAGGAAAATTTGAACCAAACTAGCTTGGTCCATTTTTCATCATTGCAGCATACAGTTCTGGTGCATATCAGTTATCTACGTCAGAAGGGGACCTGTTTGAAGAACCAATCAACAACATTCATTTGAAAAAGTTCTATGTCTAAATCATCAGAAAAAAGTCTTCAAAAACCATAAAAATCAGAAAAGTCCTCAAAAAATCATAAAAATTAGAAAAAGTCTTGAAAAAATCATAAAAATCAGAAAAAGTCCTCAAAAAATCATAAAAATCATAAAAAGTCCTTAAAAAATCATAAAAATTAGAAAGTCCTAAAAAATCATAAAAAAAAGAAGGAAAAAGTCTTGAAATAATCATAAAAATCAGAAAAAGTCCTGAAAAAATCATAAAAATCAGAAAAAGTCCTAAAAAAATCATAAAAAAAATCAGAAGTCTTGAAAAAGTGTAATAAAAACACGTGGTGAAAACCTGGAAAACAGGCACTACTTGTGATCAAAATAGGCTCCTCCATCTATTAGCTTATGTCTTGCATTCACTTTCGGTATCATCCATCCATATCTATCATCTGTACAGATCTTTCATATCCATATCATACAACGGGAATCCTTATGTTTCATCATGGCTTGATAAAAATTTTACAAATCCATAATCTTTAGGTTGTGTTTACACTAGGGGCAGCAACATAGGCTGAACAAGAGAGGGGCAACGAGCTTTTCGAACATCACAAACAGACACAAGACGGTTTGCCAAAATGCAATAAACATTGCCGTATCAAATCAACCACAACATGCTTATTCAATGCCAATTGAAATCAAAACAACATGATCCAAACAAACATCAAAACAAGAACATCAATGTTGATAACCAAGTTGGATGATCTTAATTTGAATAATGTTTGACATACTTTAGGCAAGATTTGAATGGTTGATTGATTTTATATCATATCTCTAGAGCAATTCAATGATGTACTGAACTAGAAAAGCAAGGAGTATGATTTTTCTTTGTCTATTGTTTGCAAGGAAATCATTAGTACTATGCAAATTGGTCGCGAGACATGCTCTACTAAGTATCATTGATGACATTTCGGAATTTGCATAGGAAATGGATTAACTCTTGTTTGTTTATGCAAGCAATACTTAGGTCATCTCGGTTTAATTATACCTAGATGCTTGTATTATCTTGCTATATCAAAATCCATGAAAGCAATACTTGGGTCATCACTGGTGCTAACATACCCTTTGATGCTTGTCTTAACTTTCAACATTTCAATGCTCTATGATGATACAAAAAGCACAAATAAGCTCTCAAAATGGCAATATTGTACGAATATCCTGCATGGTTAGTATAGATTGCATTCATGTTAGAATCTGCATTTTACATTTATAGATTTTCCCAAAAGTTGGAAAAGTATCAAATGTTTCATAACTTTTGAGTACATGCCTGAGTACATTTTGAAATTCACAAAAACATCATTTCATACATATTAGCATTAGAAAAACATAAAAACAAAGCATAAATCATATTCACAAACATTCATATACATTCATAAATGGTACCATCCATTATTTCAAAATTCATATTCATATAATCGTTCATCAATAGATTGCAATAATATCATAACATTACACTTTCATAAATCATATCATAAACATCATGCATATAGAAAATAGATGCATTCATCATATACAAAATCATCACTGCATATCATATGTCTCAAAAATGAATGTCAAAATGTACAATGGCATACATCATCAAAAATGGGACCATATCAATGTGTATACAAATATCTCAAACGGGTATCAATAGAATATCATGTACAATGCACTAGGCAGTGCTATCCTCTGATGGTGTTGGTCTAGGACCTATCCCACCTGCCCCTGATGGACCTACTCCACCTATCCCTAATGGCGCTCCTAGAGGTAATGGCTGTGTCACACCCCTGCTAGTGGTCCGAGAGTGACTATGAGTAGACCGAGACTGTGTATAACTCTCCCTCTACTCAAGTGGCACCACATCATGATACCTGGTCCTATAGAACTCTACCTCCTAGGTGGCTCTAGTCACCTCTCTCATCATGTCACCAGGCAAGGTACATGTTGCTACTCTCTGTAGACTATCAGCTAGAGCGATGGCTTGCTCACCTTGCTGTCTGGTTGTATCTCTCTCAGCAATAACTGTAGTCAACTGTCCCTAAAGCTATGTAATCAAGGTTTGTGCCTATGCTAACTAACCCTGTAAGATCTACACTATACTCTACAAAGAAGATATCTGACTCGACACCACTGGATCTACTGAAGATGATGGATCTGTATGTCTCATCCACGGTCCACCTCTCCTACCACCTCTATCACCACCTCTCCTACCACCTCTCCTACCACCTCTACCACCACCTCTCCTACCATCTCCACTATCACCTCCACTCTCCTCATCATCACTATCTCCCTCTGACTCATCATCACTACCTCCACTATCCTCATCATCATCATCTCCCTCTGAATCATCACCCTCTGAAGTTGTCTCTCTCTGTCATCTCTGACCACCTCTTTGTGGTCTCTGTACAACAACTGGAGCAACATGCTCATCAAGATTAAACAATCATGGTGCAAGATGCTCTAACACATACTGACCATACTCTGGCGTCGTCCCTCCATCAAGGATATCAACTTGGTAATCCCACATCTGTACTCCTAAACTAGTGAACTCTGCCACCGCTACCTCATAAGAAATTCGTGGACCCCACACTATAATCTCCTACTGTCACTGTGCATAAATAGCAGAACCCATAAGCATACCCTGAGGCCGACCGTACTGCCGACACACTCGTCCAACAAGAAATCTCTCAATAATCCATGAAGTACGGCCAATAAGATATCTGGAAGTAAAGACATAGGGCATCTCTCTCGCATCCTCTGGCCATGCCTCACAATCTACATATGGCCGCTAGCATACTACATCAAGATCATCTAAGGGATGCTGCCAATGATCCAGTTTGCCCAGTCTTGGCTGAGCAATAATATCGGTATATCTCCATCTGTACAATCGACCGATAGGTCATCGTCCACGAGTCAACAGTCGCATAATGGCAAAGTGCTCCCATGCCCATATCTGTAATAACGAACAACCAACAACAAAAATCTGACCTCTACCGTATACAATATGATGTAACTCATCATACAAATGCGCAAGCATGCATGACCCCCACGCATACCATGTACCCTGCATCACCATCCTCTCCAGAACACGACCCCACCCGACTGCGAACCCCTTCGACCTATGGTCGGGGCACAAAACACTTCCAATGAAACCTACAAGTACAGATGGTAGGGGTGCATATGAATCTGTCATCTCTCTCCATGAGATATAATATCCTACAATCTCATCATCTCTGAATATCCATCTCAAAGCATCCATACCTCCCGCCTCTCAGACATCAAAACTCACTATCTCTCCCATAACTGGAATCCTCAAGATGCGATACACATCCTCTGGAGTCACGGTAATCTCTCTGGTCGGTAAATGAAAGGTGTTTGTATCACTACGCCACCTCTCTACAAGTGCTGTCAATAAAGCTCTGTTGAGACGCACCTCAAGCATCTCAAGTAATGAAGTCAGACCACATGCCTCGATAATATCTCTATCCGCCTATACCAGCTATGGAATCAATCTCCATGTCTTTGGGAATATCTCCCATAACTGCAAAATGCCCAATCTCTCCCGTTGAAACATCATCATGACAAAGAAAAATCAATATCAAATCATCACAACTCATCAATCAAATTTGAATATCAAACTGTTTGTTTTTCATCATCATGGAAGGCAAATATATCAAAATCATGTTTGTTTTTAACAACCTTAGAAGTAAACATATCAATCAACTGTTTGTTTTTCATCATTATGGAAGGAAAATATATCAAAATCATGTTTGTTTTTAACAACCTTAGAAGCAAACATATCAACCCAAACTATTTGTTTTTCATCATCATGAAAGAAAATTTATCAAAATCTTGTTTGTTTTTAACAACTTTAGAAGAAAACTTATCAACCCAAACTATTTGTTTTTCATCATCATGAAAGCAAATTTATCAAAATCCTGTTTGTTTTTAACAACTTTAGAAGCAAACTTATCAACCCAAACTATTTGTTTTTCATCATCATGGAAAGCAAATTTATCAAAATCCTATTTGTTTTTAACAACCTTAGAAGCAAACTTATCAGACAACTATTTGTTTTTAACACCTTTAAAAGCAAATTTATCAGCTACTATTTGTTTTCCAACAACTTTGGGAACAAATTTATCAAACAAAGATCATCAAAACAAGGCATCACAATACACAAAAAAATTAATACAAAGTCATGCGTTGCAATATTACAGGGGAATTTTATCACATTCTATCATTGCAAGGGCAATTTAGGTCATCAATTTTTCATCTCACATCTTTCCACGTCAATTTCTTCACATCATCATTTTTGAACGATGAATCGACATCGTCCAAATCATAAAAATCAAAATCTTATCAGTTCATTGTCCGAGGGGGCATATACCTATCATCGTTCGACAATCACCTGGGAAAATTTCAAAATTCTTTGAAGTAATGCGTGAAAACACATCACTTGAAAGAGGGGAAAAATGTATACACCTAAAAATGGTCACATCACAATAGTCTGGTAATTAATTAAATATTTTTAATATTTAATTAAATCTCTGATTTCGATCTACGTATAAATAAATCTAAATAATTTATTTATATTTTTCATTCTTTTATTTCGATTAAATAAATAAGTTTATTTAATCACTTTTCTTATTCATTTCTCAATTAATTAAATAAACATTACGATTTATTTATATTAATTATCATTTAATCTTGGCTTGAATATTTTATTCAAATAAAGATTAAGTATTATTTTCTTCTAAAGTCCATTCACAATTAAATATTTCAAATATTTAATTGAATCTTCTATAGTCCTTAAATCAAAAATCAAACTCACATGAAATTAAATAAATTTATTTATTTAATAATTGGATTATCTTCAACAACCGTGAAACAAACTTCCAAAACAAAAAAATAATTTCTCTGTTCCTTTGCAAGCTTGTTCCCGTGGGTTGAAGACAAGGCTCCATTCTTCTCTCCAACCTCCCAACATCTTCCATCTTCCTCTCAACCTTTCCATCTCTCACCATTCAAAATTACTAGACAATCTCACAACCATTGATCTTTGCCAACTAGGCTCTTGCTTGCAAAAATCTATAAAAAGGACTGCCGGGTCTTTGAAATGACAGAGAAGCTTTCAATAGGAAAACTATACCAAATTTTCAATAGCATAGCCTTCGGCATTCATAGATTTTTATAATCATAGCATATCATGGCCAATCATCTTCATATCATAGTTTTAGAAGCATTCATAATTTAGAGCCCCTGTGCATATCCGTATCAACATTTCACTCCATCAGCATATAGCATAGAAAAGTACTTTCCTTTTTGCACACTCATTCTGCAGGTTGCCATTCTGAGAAGCTTTGCTTACACAATCTGAGAGCAACAACTTCAAAAAAATCCCTGGAGATAGAGAAAAATGGAACGGTTCTGAAGAAGCTATGTTTGTTTTCTTTGAATTCAATTTATCTTGCTTTTCTTTAGTTTAATGTTTCATTTTATGTGATTTGTTTATCTTATTTTGATACACATATTTCTATCACACACCAGTATGTGTGGTTGCATAGAATGAAAGTATTCTTGAGTTTCAAGTGGTTGTAGTAGTTGTACTGAATATTTTGATGATATTGAAATATTCTGAGATGTTGTATGGATATTGTGGAGTGCTTTTTTCTAGTATGTGAGATGTTTCTAAACCTGAGAGGTTTGTTTGGAGTTTCTTGTTAGTGTTAGTGTAGGTTTAGCTGACTTGGCATGATAGTGCTAATTAAAAAGGATAATTATTGTTTGAGGTAGTGTTGAGAAGCATGTTTGTGTAGATTTGGGTCCCATTTAAGTAGTGGAATGGTTTTTCTTCACTTCTTTATATGGTGGAAGTGTTGGTGTTGACCTATTTGGTTTCGCATGGTTGAGGTGTATATGTTTCCTTAAGGCTGACCTAATTGAGATTTCTTTAGGTCATAGATGGCATAAATGCAAGGAGAATTATTGTGTGGATTAAGAGTAGAGTGTTTGATGTGAAAGATGTGAAAGTGATAAAGTGTAGAGTTCTAAGTGTGAGCCTGCCTTAATTCCTATGAATTCCTAATGTAGTGAGCAAAAGGTGTCTACATTTCAATGTATTTGATGAGTTGTCTGTGCTTCAGTGGACCTATACCTTTAGCATATGAGAGATGAATTGTTAGCAGTACAAATTGATAATGAGCCACCCCTTCTATTCTTCTTCCTTTTGTACAGTGATCCCTTTGGTAGTGAGCCATTGATAGTGAGCCCTTCTATATATTTTTGGGTAATGAGCCCTTGGTGGTTAGCCTTATTGTATTTGATGTTGCAATTCATATATTAGTGAGCTAATCCTCACAATGGTTTTTTTGTTCACGGGATTTCTATGTAAATTTGGTGTTCTTATATGTTTGGATTTATTTACATTACTGCTTTACATGTTTACATTTTTTAGTGCATGTTAAGGATTTAATGGTGGATTAGGGTTTAAAGGCTAATGCAGATCTAAATTTTAATGAGGTTTTTTGATGTTTTAAATGTATACAACTAATTCACCCCCCTCTTAGTTGTCCTATGCATCTAACATGCAACTACCCATTCATGGATAGCAAGTAGTGTACAAGGAGGGAACTATAGTCCAAGATGCCTAGGTCATGCAGTAATAATGTCTTGGTCATGTAGTCTTGGAGGAAACAATGGGCTATATCTACATGCACTGGCTAGGGTAGATGTGTGTAGTGATGTTATTGGTGCAACAGGTTATGATCATGATGGTCACACTACAAATCGCGATGGACAGGTGAGGCTCACATCTTCACAAGGGCCTTATCCATTACATCTAAGCCATGGAGGAGAGGAGGAAAATATTTTCCTAGGGTCTGAGCATTCTTGTGCAGCTCTATCATGACCTTGGGTGATATGTACACTATGAGTATCATAGCCTTACCATCTACATGATGCTTGAAGTGTGACTTTTCAAGTACATCTAGTGCATGAGGCTAATAGGGTATCCCCTAAGCCTACCATATAGATCCCCTTGAGCACATGTCTACCCCCTGATACATGACTAATAGTATAGAGATCTATAGTTTTGGTGAAAATGAATAGATGCACTATAGGTGTAGGATATTCGATGGTGCCCCTATAGTCAGATGAGGATTTAGTCATCTAACAAAACAAGGCTATAGAGGATGGAGTATGATTGAATCTTAGTTGGGCGAATATATCATATTATATTACCATACTATTGGCATAGGGTTGTTTGTCAGTTTATGTAGATACAAGCGATCCCCCAGGAGGCTCCCATATACAAATGGTCCCATAGGAGCACAACATAAGTGAGAGACCACTCTCATTTGACAATCATGGACATTGCACTCAGCAATGATGATAGTTCAAATGAGGAACAACCTAAGGCCCTACTGATCAATAATGTTAATGTTGTAGTCAGCTTTACCGACTAGTGGCTGACAGAAGGTTCAACATCAATTTTCCCAAAAAATGCCCTTGTTGGAAATGTTGGTGCTCATGGGTCAAGAGGTGAGGGTCTTGGGAGTGGGGGAAAGGGAGATGAGGTGGAGGCAGGCAGAGTGTAGTAGGGACTGAGGCATTAGTAATATTACTGGATCCACCTATATGTGTTGTTGGCAACACAAGGGCAAACAATTGAGGGGGGGTGAATCAGTTGTCACATAAATTCAAAACTTATTCAGATTATTAACCTTATTGTCAGATATGATAATTAACCATGAAGTCATAAATCATCAACACATCAGAAACACACAACACCAAGATTTTTTTTATGTGGAAACCCTGTTAGGGGAAAAACCACAGTGGAGGTCAGTCCACAAGATTATACCCTGTTAAAAGTATAAAGAAATGAAATATGGGAACATGCATTTAGGCACACTGCCTAGAGCTCATTGCTCGTTTACAACAAGGCTAGCTACCCAAAGAAAGACACACTATCTTATAGAAAGAATTGGATTACATCTGTAGGGAATTGAATTGATAAAGTAGCATATGCTAATGCCTGATCATAGTTTCGGTTAAACACATGAACAATTCTTCACTCTTCTTCACACTCTACTCTTCCTTCGAATGATTTAGATAAATATTCACACAAATACACATAGAAGCAACCACAATTCAAATAAAAAATTGCTCTTATATATCTACAACAAGAAATTTCATCCCTTCATGTTGGCTTCAACAAAATAATAAAATGAATATAAACTATCCGCCCAAAACACTAAATATTATTAATGAGAATCAACCAAGGTCGACTAAAACTTAGTGGAGACCCAAATCAACATCTCCAACACAAAAACACTTCAAATAATTACTTATCAAAGAGCCACAACATGCTACTAACACCATGTCAGCCAAGAACAAGAAAAACATGAACATGCAAGAGAAAATTGCCAACCACAAGCACAACGATCAATGTGGACGTGCAAAAAGGTAGAGAATGATCTAGAAACATCCAAAAAAATCACAAAACACCAGAGAAGCATCCACAACAACTAAACTAACTAAAATCACATCATCTTCAATTAGTAACACCAACTGAAGCAACATAAAAATTGTCAAAATATAAATCTTCATAACTCGATCAAATCTTCATGCGGATCTCTAAAATTCAACATGGATAAACTAGATACACTCAACAAAAAAACCTTTAGTCCATAACCTATGATCATCAATGTACAGAACTTACCAACATACTAAACTTCACTTCACCACTATTAGCCAGCAACTCATTAGATTACAATTTTCTCAATATCCTTGACATATACAACTTCAAATGAATTAATTATAATAGTGTTGACATCAATGACAACCAAAACATCCAACATGTGCATCACTAATATGTGCTCCATCTATCTTGACAGATCCACCTATTGTGTAAACGGTTGTGCCCCCATCAATAGCAGAAACAGGGCTAAGCATCACATCTAACAATAAAGCTCCACCCTTAGACCCACACTGGCAGGTTGGGGATCTAGGTACAAGTATGGTGTATGTTATTTCATTTCAATCCTTTCATTTTAGTTTTATCATATATATACATGTATACTCTAATGATATGGTACTGATATCATCCACTATCTCTATGACTACGGTGTTCACATAGGAGTGGATTGACCTTTTTGGGTAGTGCATATTAGAAGTGGTTCTAGCCATCCAGAATCAAGGGTTGGTCCTAGACACCTATAGGCCACATATAGTAGGGTTTCATGCCTAATTATTTGAGCCTATAGTGCATCTTAGGATGGATTATGAGGAGGCCTAGATGGAGGTGGCCTAGCAAATTGTTTAGCTGATCTTGATGATCAAGAAGAGATACCAATGGGTTGTGGAGCTCCTTACTAAGCTATCCAAGTGAGATCAAGTCATGAAATGAGCTGAAAATATCAAGAAAGCATGTGACTCCCTACAAAATTGGGTTGATGACCTTGATAGGCGAGTAGAGGTAGTAAGGATAGAATCCTCTAGACATCAAGATCCTTAGGTGTAGCAACTTAGAGATGATCAATGGTAGGCTCAGGAGTGGGAGGCTTCACTACTAGAGCAATTTTTGTAGCTACAGGAGGAGGTTTTGAAGCTATGAGGGGATATCTAGGGACTATGATCGTGGAGCATTTCCATGTTATAGTCACACCACTCAGACTCCTATGCATCTATCTAGCCTCCCCCTCCACTACTGCTAGCATCAGAGGGCTCAGGGAGCCATGCACTCGAGGGTTAGAGGACTAATTTTAATGTACCATATCATTGATGTATAGAATTTTTGATGTATAGATTCATATATAGATATACAAACACCATATTTTTCCATAATGGAGTGTTACAAGTACATGAAATTTTTGATATATATATGAGATTTTTGTTCAGCATTATGATGTGTTCATTATGTGTATCTTTATTTTTCATGTGTGATTATATGATGGATGTATTCTTAGATTAGATTCTATTATGATTTAATAAGCATAGATTAGATGAATGCTTCATAAAATACAATGATAATTATCTAATGCCTAAATAAAAGAGTTAATTAGAAACAATGCATGGATACATAGCATAAAAATAAAACAAATGTATATATATAATTCCTAATTAAGGAAATTAACTACATACACATGTTTTCATTATAACACAAACTAAGAAAATAATGTGTTAATAAATAAATTTCATAGCATAATGGACTACAATCCCCATAGAGGGATGAGCATCATGTGCATGCCACATACTTTATTCATAATATTGATGGAGATGCATTGCATTGACCAATTATTTTAGAGGTGTACCATCCATATGCACCAAAACCATACATAGACGTGATTATGTAAGGACCTAAATAATTAGGGCTGAATTTCCCCTTTTGATTAGGTTCCACATTTACATTTTTCTAATTCTCATAGAGAACGAGGTCACCCACATTAAAGTACAAGAAATAAGACCTTGATTTCAATGTTTAGAAATAGATCTTTGATAAGCTTAGAGATGTTCTAGGGCCTATAATCAATGCTCATTGAACAACTCAAGTTGGTTTAGACATTCAACATAATAAGTGTCATCATCAATTAACCCTTTAAGGGAAACTTGTAGAGAAAAAATTTCCAACTCTAAAGGCATGATGGCCTCGACACCATACACAAGGTTGTATGTGGTTACACTAGAGGTCGTACAAACACTCATGTGATAGGCCCACAAGGTGTAAGTTAATTGAGTATGTAGTCTTTATTGCATTTTTTTACTATTTTCCCAAGGATTAGCTCAAGAGTTCTATTAGAAGTTTTGTCTTGGCTATTAGATTGAGGATAATAAGGTGTACAAAATTGATGTTGAATATGAAATTTCTCTAAGAATTGCTTCACGTCTTTGATCTTAAATGGAATTACATTATCAAAAACAAGGGTAGAAGGAAATACAAATCAAGCAATAATATTATTTAGAATAAATCTATAGATCACTTTAGTGTTAGTGGATCAAAGTGAAATAGCTTCAACCCAATTTGTAAAGTAATTGGTAACTATGATGATGAAGTTATATCCTCTAGAAGAAGGAAGTGATATTTTTTTGATAATTTCCAACACCAATTTTGAAAATGGCCAAGGAGAGGCCTTATTTTGTAGCTCTTGTCTAGGATCTTAGATAAATTACTATGTTGTTGGAATTGAGGAAACTTCTTGACAAAGGAAAAGAAGTCTTGCTCCATTATTTTTCAATAATATCCTATGTGAATCAATTTACACACTAGGGATTTACCACCAAAATTTCCACCCCCAGAGCCTAAATGTGCTTCTTGAAGGGAAAGGGGTATTTCAACCTTAGTGAGACATCAAAGGAGAAGACCATTATAAGATGTCCGATAAAGAACATTAGATAAGATAATATATCAAGCTGAAATTTTTCATATCCGAGTGTAAGTGTTTTTAGTCAAAACATCAAGAAAAATTCTAGTCTTCAGATAATTATAAATGTGAGAATACAATTCCCCCGAGTCTATGTGAGCACACATGAGACTGTCAAGTTCAGGTTGATCTGAGATACCAAGGGAGTAGAGAATATAAACCACAAAGTGGTACTCTTCTACACCACCATCCAAGGGTACAAGGGAGGTTTCACTCACTTTTGCATCTACATGGAAATTTTCTCTCCTAGGCACATTATCTGTCATGAAGGAAGAGAAGTGATCAAGCAAGGATAAAGCCAAAGACTAATACTAATATAGTTTACTCTTCTTATCTTGATACTCCTATGATTTGATTTATGATAAGTTTAGAATCACCATAAATGTGGATATGTTTAATCTTTAATGCTATCATGGAATGCAATCCAACAATAATGGATTTGTACTCAACAATATTATTGGTACAATGAAATTCTAGTCAAAAGGGTAGAGGAATTATCTTACCTTCAGGTGAGATTAAAACTACACCTACCTTGGAGCTAGTTTGACATCTTGGTCCATAAAAATGCATCTCCCACACAAGTTCATGGTATAATGCAAATAAACTCTCATCCAAAAAATAAAATCAGATTACGAAAGGAGTGATATGAGGGAGCTTTCAACAATTGGTCAACAATAGCTTGTCCCTTAATTTTTTTCTGAGTTACAAAATTAATATCAAACTCAGAGAGCAACATTACCCATTTCTCTAACCTTCCCAAAAGATTGGTTCTAGTAAAATTTTTTTTAAGTAGGTCACATTTTACAATCGCATGGGTTTCTATGCAAAGAAGATATTGTTGTAACTTCTACGTTGTAAAAATGAGAGTGATATTTTGTTTCTCTATAGTAGAATATTGAGTTCCATAATCAACTAGAATATGAATAATGTAATAGACCACTCTTTCTTTACCATCATCATCATGTTGAGCTAATAAAGTTTCTAAGGCATGAGGTGATCTAGAGATATAAAGTAAAAAGTGTCTATCTTGCATACTTGACATCAAGATAGGAGGATTATCCAAATAACTTTTGATAGAATCAAAAGCTTTGTTGCACTCATCATCCCATTGAAATTAGATGTATTTCTTCAATAGAACTATGAATGGAAGGGTATGATCAACCAAATGAGATACAAATGCATGAATTTCCTAAATATTCCCTTACAAACTATGTAGTTGAGAGATGTTTTTAGGTGGAGGCATGCTAACAATTGCATCATTTTTTTTTGTGTCGACTTAAACTCCATGATGAGAGATGATAAATCCTAAAATATTTCTAGCATCTATGCCAAAGACACACTTAAGAGGAGTTAGTCTCATCTTATAGATTTGAAGCCTCTCAAAAATAAGACAAATATTCTCTACATGATCTTCACAAGTTGTTAGCCAAGATGTCATTGGCATAATATTCTAGGATCTTGTGAATGAAGTCATGAAAGATGATATTCATTGTTTGTTGGTAAGTTTCTCCAACATTATTTAATCCAAATAGAATGAATACATAAAAAAACCTACCCCAAGGGGTGATGAAGGTTGTCTTATACTGATATTTTGGGTTAATACAGATCTAATTATAACCTAAGAAGTCATCCATGAAAGATAATAAGGCATGGCCTGTAGTCGAATCCATAGTCATAGAAATATTAGGCAACAAAAAATCATCTTTAAGAGAAGCCTTATTGGGATCACAAAAAATCTATACAAATGTGAATACGACAAGATGGTTTACTAATAGTGACTATATTTCATATCCAAGGTGAATAGTCAATAGGATAGATAAAAGTAGCTTT